>OY856409.1:1544788071-1545288071 GCA_963693085.1 Alisma plantago-aquatica
TAATCCATCATTAAACAAAAAAAGGGCTTGGTTCAGTTTGTTCAATTTTAACCCAGGTTTCAACTATTCTAGCATGGTATTATACTAAGGTCGTAAGGTGTTAATGAAATTAGGAAACATAGACCAAACCTCACTATCCTTAGTAAAATCCTTTAAAGCATATATGTTTGATTCCTCCTCAATCTTGCATCTTCAACATGGACTATTTGCGATAACTTTCTTTGACCCTGATGTTTATTAGACATTAATGCTTCATGTCCAACAAGCCACAAGAAGAGATAAATTTTATTGGGTACTGGTATTTTCCATATCTTGAACTAGATTGAATTCAAGTTTATGCTATTTTGAGTGGTCATATCATACATATATGGTGTGCTAAAGTTACCATCTCCAGTCAGTTCCCAACACCATCCACATGAATCATATCATTCTAGAGGTTTCAGATTGAGTGTAATATCATCAATGATATTTTGTGGTAGTTACTCCTTCATGAACTCAATATTCCATTCCCCATCCACATTACCCCAGGTGTCAACTATCATATCTGGAAACTCCTCAGGAACAACTTCATTAACTAGTTGAATTAGAGGTGTCTGAATGGAACTCCATTTGTCTGTCTAGACCCTAGTACCTCTATCATTAAAAATGATTCTTCTATAATTCTTTGTTTCCTTCACTAGAAGACGGTACACACCCCTCCACAGATTGCTCTTCCTCCTACCACGTTGTTATTTAAAACTATTGTACTTATCTGCAAGGTATTATCTCCAATTGAAGTTCATTTGATTGATGAACTGCCAAGAACTTATCATGAGGAGAGCATTGTTCCACTCGTGCATCCTTTTTATGCCTAATCTACCATTGTTTTGACTTCGAGTAACTTTATCCCATGAGACATGGGATAGAGGCCTATATGATCTGCCTCCACCCTTCAGAACATACTTATCACTTTGTCCAGTCTTTAATTTAAGTTTATAGAGAGTGAACATGTCTTCATAGTATAGATAGGCATTGTAGTCATTACAAACTTTAACATACATAGTCTACTGTGACGGCTCATCATATTAGTATCCGCAGCAACGACGCCATTTTTTGATGGAGCTAGAACTTACACCAAAAGATTACTCTTCCAATGGAAGTTCTACTATGCACCAAAAACCCTAGGGAGTTGATGTTCTATCTAGGTTTACCTAGAACTAGTGCTAGATAAATGCTCCAACCCCACAAGAGTGTGGAACCCTTATCATAGTACAGATTTAGGATCAAACCCAAAGGAGAACGTTAAGAATCGGAGTGTCTTTTTCTTGTTTTGTACCGATCTATGTCAATCATCTAAGACCAAAAGTTTTATTTGAGTTATTTAACCTAAAACGTGTAAAAGTAAAGGCAATAATAAAAACTAGTTTAAGGATTAAAATCTAAGATAACTAAATAATGATGGAATCACTGGGGTGCTGCGGGTATTCACCACCACTACACATGTATTGTACCTGTACCAAACATAGCAAGACTTGTAAGCAAAATACATGGTGTTATACAATGTCGATGTCTTATAGGACAAGAGTAATGCATGCACACATCCTTCACGGGTTGAGTAACCCTCATCCGGTACATATCTACATGTCAATGAAGAGATGTAACCTCTGAAGAGAGAGCCTTACTCAACCTCGTGAAACATGTATCGAAAAACTAACAAGCGAGCGATAATTACAAATTCAATTAGTATCCTTATAGACTATCCCTCTTTCGAGGAAATAGCTACGAGAATCATGGCAGTGTTGCAACGTCAGCCATTCCTAAATGAATGGTCAAATACCTTGCACTACTCCCTCCGCGAAACTTGTTCCTCGACCCAGCAAGGTTGCACTTCCATACATCAACTGATTCCATTTCATAGTGCGGTAGTGCAACGATGGAGGTGAGTTTACTCCATCCCTCTAGAAGCGTTCCTAGATATCGAAACGGATGCGCGGTGGATACACACACCAGAAACCAACACTAAATCGGTATTCGAGTCCCAAGAGCAGTCGTAGACAAACCGCAACAAAAGACAATAGATGCATACAAGAACGTGACCAACATTCAAGCATGTATGAAACGATTTAGTATTGATTCGGAAAGATAACATCTCTTAGTTCATATTACAAAGCATGGGCAGCAGGGCTAGTCCCTGCGCCCCAGTGAATGAAACTTCTTGCTACTCATTGAGGGAGCAACAAGTAAAGAGAAGAGAGAGAAAGAAAGCATCATCGGAGTAGAAGAGTAGATCTATGATAGCCTAGTATAGATCATCGTAGTCTCTGGGACTGCTCCGTCGTGGTCGATGACGTCCATCTCTCTACCTCGATTCTTGCATCTACCTCCGGGATTACACGAGTAAAATGAGGTGGAACTATGGCAGAGCAATGGTGGAAGTGGGCTGGAAGTGGAGCAGCCTTCTGGACTTCTGGCTCTGGTACCAGTTCGGCAACCTTAGGCCATAGTGAGATGGATGTATAAGACCATGCCTCTAAAGGCTGCCTCGGGGCATCATAAAAATGCATGGTGGATACATGCATCAAGAACCAACATTCAATTGAGATTCGAATCTAATATTACAAACATAGACAATTCATACTAAAAGATAAAAGATAACACGAGTTGGTGATGAAGCAACAAGCATTCATTAAACAATTGATGTTGAACTGAACAGAAAGTATATCTCTATTGCAAACTATGGATTACATTGCATGAAATGAAAACATGGGTAACGGGGCAACTCCCCACACCCTAGTGAATAAGACTACTCGCTCATAGTAAGGACAAAGAAGGATGTGAGAAGAGAGAGAGATAACGTCATCCCCATGAAGGAGAGAGGAAGGTCAACCCCTTAGAGAGAGAGAGACAATCTTCGCACTTTGTAGGTTGCTCGATGATGAAGTCTCCTCTTCCCACCTTCTTGGGCGATGAGAGAGAAAGTAGCTTCTAGATGGAGTGTGGATCTCAGACTGGCATCCTCGGGGCAAATGATGAAAGATGAAACAACTTTTGAGCAGTAGAGGTAGCCTTTGGGCGTCTGAAACGTGATGCCTTGTGAGGACCCTTTGGGCCTTATTTATAGGCTTTAAGTGAAGTCCAAATAGTTTAGGTAGTTTCAGGCTCAAACGGTCTTAGAAACCATTTGGGTTCTGAGACCGTTTGGACTCGTGCGGTTTGGAAACCGTTTGAGTCCTTGCAGTCATGAAACCATTTTCTTTTATGCGGTCCCAAGACCTTTGGGCTTTGTGTAGTCTCAGGACCGTGTAACTCCATGCAGTCTCGGGACCGTTTGGCTTTGCACGGTCTCGGGACCGTTTGGTTTTGTGCGGTCTCGGGACCGTTTGGTTTTATGCGGTCTCGGGACCGTGTGACTTTATGTGGTCTTGGGACCGTGTGACTTCATGCAGTCTTGGAACCGTGTGACTTCATGCGGTCTTAGGACCGTGTGACTCCAAACAGTCTTGGGACTGTTTGGTCTCCAAACGGTCTCGGGACCGTTTGGAACTTTTGTGATTTTTTTTTGTATTTTCCTATAAGAAAAAAAGGAGAAAGTTAATCTAAAGGTGTATTTGCAATAAAGGAGGAAAGTTAAGGATTCTACCTAATTTATCTGAGAAAGAGTATGGAAAATTGAGGAAAATTAATAAGATAATGTCACAAAATGGGAGGTTATCACCCCACCTAACTTAGAGTCTAGCTTGTCCTCAAGTTAGATAGAGCTGAGGCATGTAATGGCGAAGCAATTTTATTTAGTTAAGATTTCCATACTCTTGCTTCAAATCTAATCCAGAGATCTCCTAAGGTTTTATTAGAGCTTTTGCTTGCCTTAACGCTTTCAGGTGTTGGGAGTTGCTTGGATCTCAAGTTTCTTCCATATCTCATAGCCTGCCTTGGGACCACCTTTTTATTTTGTGCATGCCATCGACTCTAATAAGTTTTATACTTCTCTAAAACTCCTGCTGGAAGATAGAGTGGGTATGAGGGTTGGCTTAAAGGCTTGTTGTGTAACTCCCCCTTCAAGTGGGGGAGGGTGTGTCTATGCATTTAGGGTCTCACTACCGGCACGATACATATGCCTTTGTGAGGGTAGCTGAATGTACCGACGGGGTGAGTCCTTTATCAGCCTTTCATATATTTGGATACCTTAGGGTTTCACTACCGGGCACGACACATATGACTTTGTGAGGGAAGCTGAATGTACCAGCTGGGCGAGACATTTTTTGGCTCTTCATATAGATCCTTATGCGTGGCACAACTCTCATATTTTTATTCAACACTTTGTCTTTTATTCGTAAACTCACAGGCTTAGGATTTGGGATTTTTTTAGGGGTTTCGGTTGGGTGTCCAAGCCTCTTTTATTTGAAGAGAAGAAATTTGTTCTTAGAGTTTCTCGACATGCACTTATTTGATTTTTTTTCTTAGTGGTCCACTTGCGAGGCTTCTTGATTTGGATGTCACCTGATATCCCTCCTGTCTTTGAGAGTGTTTGGCTTGTTTCGGCCCTGATGTTAACCTGTGGAGAGTCAGATGTTTGAATTGAAGCAAAATCATGAAAATCTAGTGTGAAGATAATTTATTAATTCACCATTTCATGTCTATATGATGTTCTTGTTATTAATCTTAAGGACTAACTGGATTCTAAAGTTAGCTGGGGATGACTTTTTCCAAGAGGGATGTTATTCTTATGTGCAAGGTTTATTTTAACAGGGAATTTCTTAAAACAAAATCTAAAACTGCAAAGAAAACTAAAGAAAATTGTACATAATTGAAAAAGAAGGTAGAGAAGGAAGGATTTAAGAATGATACCTTGCCCTTATCCAGTATACTCTCCCCCCTAACTTATCACTCACTCTGTACTCATAGTGTCAAAGTGATAGGTTGAGAAGTACAAGGACGAGGGCATCAGGGTTCTGTTAGTCCTTTATTTGCACCATGTGTGCGAAGAAGATTAGCAGCAAACTTTCCACATAACGCGTGGTAATACACGTCTTTCATGTCCTCTACTGGTCTTCCAAAGACCATGATGGTGTATATCCAGTAGAGGATGTGGAAACCAGAGCCGTTTGACTCGCGAAGCTATTGGGGACATTTGTGGTTGAAGGCAGGGCGATCAAAGTATTCTTTACCGTATGCTCGTGTGTGCTTGCTGAGAAGGTCGTGTAGTTGGTCAACACACTCCTTCACCACCTCCTCTGTTGGCATTCTTGGTGTTGTAGTATACTGTTGCTGATCTGGATTGTACTGGCTGTCAGAACTATATGGTTGTTGTTCCGTCATGATGATTTGTTGCCATTAACATCCAGTTCTCTGAATGAAGGAAAGGAAGTATGATAAACTTAGGAGTCACATGTTGGAGTAAGGAAATGAGTGCCTCAGTTGTTCCGAAGTTCTTTAGCTTTAGGAGATCATCCTTCATATATGCTACTGCCATATAGGTCGTAGGGTGATTCTGTATGAGAAGAAATTGATAGGCGGCCATCAAACTCACATATAGAGACCCTTTGATCTGTACAATTATTCATAGCACATCTGCCATTACCAGAATATCTCCGACCATAAAAATGAGATCATATTTCTCTGCATAAAGCCTTGACATGATGAGCTGAAGTTCATTGTCAGAAAGACTTTTGTAGGCGCTGAGGTCAAAAATAGGGAACGTCGATGTGATTGAAGATAGGGTAACCTTTTTTGAAGGTGGTCTGTTGATGGTGGCCCCAGTTAGCAACTCGGTGTCCCCTGTATCATCCGCCAAATCAAAAGAATAAGGGTCCCATTGTTTCTTCTCGGGGACCTTGGCGGGCTGTTGTTTTTCCAACTCCTTTATTATTTGTTGGAATGGCTGTTTTTGAGGACGTTGGATGGCTGAGTAAAGGTAGCGAGGAACGTCATTAGGCGCCATAGTTGGGTCCTTGAAGAACCTTCTATCACATATTAGCTCCATGGCGTAACACCCTCGTAGAGAATGAAAATCCTCTATGGCCAGTTTAGTGAAAGGGATTTGTTGATTGAGTGCTTGGATGTGGCAGATAGTGTAAAAAGCACAATCCCTAGATCCTTCTTGTGTTTGGACTTGTGGGTTGATGATTTGAATTCAGGGTTGGTTCCAACCATTTCGGAGGGATGTGCATGCAGCCCAAATCAATTTTAGAAGCCGGAAAGGGATGCATCTGGATTCCCCAGCTTCAATACCAGCAAAATTAATTATTCCAGCCTTTAGCTCACTGGTGCAAAAATTGTACACCTTGGCATCTTGAGCCACGGTGTCCACGATCATAAGCAACCAATGGCCAGAAACTTTAAAGGGCACGATAATATAGCGTGCCTTTCTGGCAATTCCCCTTTGTAACCGCTCAATAGATTTGTTTTGTGAATCTTTATATATAAGACTCATTGCTAGAGTAGGTGAAGTGTTGAGTACTGGTTGAAGACGTTTAGAGCTTTTGTAGATTTCGATATAATTGGCAAGGAGGACACGGAAGATTTCCATCTTCACCGATGACTGTGGTCGAAGGATGGTGCGAAAGTCTTCATGTGTCAACTTGTGTTGGGTCTTTGTATTATGATAGATAACATCGCCCCCTTCTTTGGCATCATCTGCTATAGTGTTTAGGATGAAGATATCTTGAGCATCTAGAGTAGAGATGGCCGCCATGTCTAGATCGTGCATCTTGTGAGGTAGCGGTGGCGGCGGGGGAAGCTCTTGCTGAAGGTGACAAGAAGTTTGCTCCAAATCATCGATGTAGTTCTTTAGATCTTCTTCTTTATCTGAATCAGAAGTAGATTCGAGATCTTCATCTGTATCTAAACTGACTCTTTATAATTCTTCCTGTTCTGGGAGAAAAGGCACCGATTGTTCTGGTGCAGAGAAATGTTGAGCTGGCGTTGCTTGTTGTTGACTCGTGCTGGTTCTGAATAAACATTGTTAGAACTCAGCAAAAGCTGCTTCTTTGGTAGTTTCCCCAGAGATCCCATTGCAGAATAGTCAAGAAATTGATCCCCATATGACATATTAACGTTGTCATTGGGAGTAGGGGATTTGGGATCTTTATCACCTTTGTGGCGATTTTTTTGTTGTTTTGGTGCAGCTCCTTGGATGGGGCCCTCCCCAACATTGTCTGGGTTGTCAAATTTATCGTCTGAGGAGGTGCTATTGTTGGAGTCAGCTGAGGAGTCAGAATCCTCATCTTTATTTTCTTCTTTATCACCTTCTTCGTATGCCGCCTTATCTGTTGTCTTCTTTGGTGTATGCTTCTTGCACTGTCGGTGGAGTGTGTGTAGCTCGTTGAAAGCCACTTGCACATGCTCATGTGTTTCAAGCAGTGCGTCATGGGATTCTTTGAGATCTGAATAGTGAGCCTCAGCGGAGAGGAGTCATGCAGAGAGGTCCGTCACTTGAGTTCTTAGTTGGGTGATTTCATTATTTGATGACTCCTCCTGGTGTTTATTGATTTGTGTGAGGGTGGTGCCGATGTCGTCCAAACGTATGCTTAAAGCAGTTTGTTGCTGCTTAAGCTCACACAGAGTTTCTGGAAATGGTTTATTTTGCACAGAAATCATGTCGACTTGCTTGACCAAATCACCTTGTTGGCTTTTCACTTCAAGCATCAACTGTGGCTGTTGTTGCAGGCGGTCGTCAATGCTTTTGACTTTCATGGCCGCTGCTTTCTACTGTTGGTGGATGCTTGAGAGGATGCCTGGAAGGGCACGGTTTTGCACATCAAAAATTGGCACCCTTACCGGGGATAATGAAACATTTTAATTTCATTTACCATCTTGCTAGTTGGTTAGGGTTTTACACTTTTCTTTAAACATTACTCCATATCTTCTTGAATTCATCATATCTCCTGCATCATCTAAAAGGTGTGTTTCTTTCTCTACTCAGGTAGAAGACGTGTATGCAACCATCACATATTCTCGGATTCTCCCCTAATCCAGAGTACGACTATAAGGTAGAGAGAAGCTTCCACCGCCACATCAGACTCAACCACCAAAGAGCTAGACAAATGGCTGAGGATCAACGTCAAGCTGTGTTAGTAATGGAAAGGGTCAACGCTGCCATAGCCGCTCAAAGGGCACAACTCATTGTTGACACACTTGCTCAGATCCAAGCAGAGATCTGAGTTGAAGAACTAGCCCACATCCGAGCCGAAAACGAAGCAGCTAACCAAGCTGCCCAGTTAGAGCTAAGAACTAAGTAATTGAGGGACTATGCCATCCCCAAGAACTATGAAGATAATCATCCAGTCCGGCCACCAATCATCAACATACCCAATTTTGAAATCCAGACACAATGGATTCAAATCATGTAGGGCATCTCATTCTCTGGTGGTTCTAGAGATGACTGCATGGATCACTTGAAGAGATTCAAGGCACTTTGTCGGCTTGTCCCTCAAGCCGGAGTTGCCTTTGACGCAATAATGCTACATCTTTTCCACTTCACTCTATCCGGAAGGGATTTGACTTGGTACAACTCACTTGATAGGGAGCCAATCATCACTACCTAGGCTCCCTTGGAAGAAAAGTTCTTAGAAAATTTTTTCCCTCCTTCATTAACCTACGAAATGAGGGGGCAAATCAACCACTTCACCCAACTTCCTAGAGAATCACTCGTAGAAGCATGGGAAAGATTCAAGGAGCTTATAAGGAAGTGCCCTCATCATGATATCTCCCAAAATAAATTAATAGAAACATTTTATAGGGGGGTGAGTGATGATATCAAGTAATTTTTGGATTCCTCATATGGAGGAAATTTTATGAGGAAGAACTACGAGGATGCTTGGAAAATCATTACACTTGGAGCTGAGAACCAATCCAATCGGGGACGATCATCTGGTAAGGGAGTCCTCAAAGTTTATAAGGCTGAGGAATCAATGGAAATGAAGGCCATTTCTGAATTTTAAAGACCATAGCTCACATACAGCAGGCACTTGAAACCTCATTTGGAGAATATGATAAGAAGAAAAATGTGGCAACACATCCCACTATCACATAGGCAGTGAGGTGTTATGCGAAAAACGTGCGGAAATCACCATTAACCACAGATTACCAAAAATACGGGTTGATTAAAATCGATTGCAGAAAGCGGATAAACTGAGGAACTATTACATTTTGGTCCTCATTCTGCAAGGAAACATGTGATATAAACATTTACACGCCTTGATACATGTCCACAGCTTAGGGGATCAGCTATCAAGCCACCTCAAGAGTTCATCACCTGTTTATACATACATAAAGGCCCACATCCGGCTAGCAGTAGGATATACAAAACATCAACAACTACACATTGTGAGACAACGTAAAAACACCTCCAAGGACCTGAGAGTACAGGGATGACTCTAAGAATCTACTACAAAATGACCAAAACAGCAGCATGTCCATCTCTTGCCTTCTACTGCTCGTCTTGCTGCTCGGCCGCAACTCTACCACCACCACCACATCTAGCTCGAACACCTGAAAGCTAGCGGGGTGAGACAATTGAACATTGTCCCAGCGAGAAACATAACTCCCCGCCAAAACTATAAAACCTAGAGGATAAAGCAACATCAGAAGATAAACAATAAAACGTAGAATAATAACAGTCTATACAACAAGGCTATATGGAAGACATATCATCAATTATCTCTTTATGGAACATAATTGACAAGGTAATGATTATAAGGTCTTATCACATAACATGAGGAACGTATAAGTAACTACATGTATAACAAGATTAACTGTACAAGCAAGGCCTCAACCAATGTTCTGTGTTTTGCCTTATGCAGTAAATACTATACGGCGGAAAGCATCCCACGGACTAGAGAAACTTAACCGGTGACTGGGAGGAAATCGGGATAGACCTCTAGAGTGAGCGTGCCACCGGTGGCGCCGCCGCCCTCACACCCCAGCTAGGCATCCCGCCTACCGGGGACTACCCCCTTTGTTCGCTGGTTAGCCCTGGAGAGAAGATGTTGCCTTTGCCGCTGTTACGACGGGTGACGAGACAAAGTTTGAGGGGTGCGGCCGCGCAAAAGGCAGTTGCGGAGAGGAGGAGTTACATGTTGGCGACTGCCGTCCTAACGGAGGAAGTGCTGCCGGACGTGAGGATGGTGCTGGGCAATCTAGAAGACGAAGGAAATACCAACCCGCCGCCACCTAGGGTTGCAATTGAGGATGATCAGATCCATGGAAGACCAAACGATACCCCAAGGGTTTCTGTTGGGGAACCTAGGGTTTTGACAGAGGAAGCACAGGACGGAGGGGGAGTCGATCTTTCTGAACCAATACGGGGGGACAATCCCATGCCGCACATAGAGAGTAGCACGACGTAGCAGCAGTCTGTGCCATCGGTTCCGTCGAATGTGCGACCAGGAGAGGATAGACCGTCGTCATCTCTGTTTGGGGGAGATCACACAGTATCGATGAATACCTCACAAACGGAGATACTGCAAACGAAATCGTTGAGGGAGTCGGATGGTCAGGGCGCGACAAGGACGGATGGGCTACCTTCAGGGTCCCTTCCCCCTCCGCCGACTAAGGAGACAATGGTGCAACAGCCGAGAAAGACACCACTGTTCGGGATCCCACATGATACCTGCTTCCAATGCATGGGTAAAGGACACTGGCAGACACAGTGCAAAGGTTTCAAGGTCTGCTATCTTTGCAGGTGGCTGGGACATGTAGCGGCAAGATGCAGACAGAGACCATTGCAGAGGACGCAGTCGCAGAGACCTCCTGATATCCAATCTAGGGTTCTATTCCCCCCGCTGCCCACAGGGATCTCGGCTCGGGGCACGCCACAGCATGTGCCCAGAAGGATTGCGGTGGACATTGGACCGGATACTGATATGAGGAAGACGAAGTTGGATGCCCTTATGAGAGTTGTCGATGTCTCCTGGCCCAGTGAGGCCTCGTGGTCAAAGATGTTTGTGTTTCTGAAAAGCTTATGGCCCAGCGCTGCCGACATATATAGGTTTGCACCGAGGAAATCTATTGCGTTCTTTTCTTGTGCGAATGAGGCACGAGATATGGCCGAGAAGGGAGTACCGGCTGGCTGTAGACACAAGCTCACGCTCAGGCACATGCTAGATGGAGAACAACATCACCGTAAAGAATGTTTCTGGTTCTAGGTATCGGGCATGCACTTAGTTTGTAGAGATGATGACTCCATGACCGCCCTTATTAGCCCATTTGGGAAGCTCATACATATATCTGACTGGAAGAGAGAAGACGATGATGTTTCGGGCCTGCTCATCTTGGTCGAAGCTTTCAGTAATGATGTGCCTCAGTTTATTTCAGTTACTTATGGTCATAGAAGAACGGATGTTCAACTCTTTATGATAGTGAGAGGGCAGATTGGTACAAACTCCTTTAACATGAATGAGGTTGGAAGAGAATCTGGTATTCCTCGTGATGCACTTACTATTCGAGAGAAGGCTCCTGAACCTCTTACTCTGGTGGCTTGCCCATCTGAAGAGATGCCAAGAGACCCGTCACTGACTAGGCAGCAACAGATGAGACCTGTGCACTCACCGAGAAGAATGATCGTGGATGAAGATGGATGCAGAAGACATCTACCGCAGATGAGACTAGAGGACTTCTTTGATAGAAATGTTGAACATTTTTCTATTCGAGGCAGACATAGCAGGGTCAGTTGTAGATCAGCCTCTAGGCGAGAAGAACATCGTCCTTTCAGGCACAGATCAGTGGAGAGAAGCGATTCCTATAGAAGAAGACCACCCATGGGTGATGATGATTTCTTTGAGGACTTCTTTGACGATGATGAGTGGAGATATAGCAGCTGAGCTGGCTTTGGTTGGGGGAGCACTCTTGATGCAGCGGTATAACTGTGATCTTAATGGATTGCAAATATATCTTTTAGAACATTAGAGGAGCAGCGAATAACCCTACTAGAAGAGTCTTGAGTAGACTTTGTAGCCGGTACAGACCTGGGATTGTCTACCTTTTTGAACCTTTCCTTCATGTGAATATTGCAGTGGAGCTGTTAGATGTCGTCCGATTGGACTGGGTGATAGACAATGTTGGTGAGGGAGGTAAAATATGGTTCTATGTGGAGGCGAATTTGAATCCGATGGTCCTGAGGAAGCATAAGCAACATGTTACTATCAAACTCGAGCAGGGAAATGGAACGACTTCCTTTGTCACTGATGTATATGCAAGTTGCGACTGTAATGATCGTAAAGAATTGTGGAATGAGATCCTTTCTTTGTCCGGAGTTATTGGTGATGATAGATGGTTGATAGCTGGTGACTTCAACGTGATCAGAAATCCACAAGAGAAGAGAGATGGTGACCCTCCAATATTCCAGGACTTGTTTGAATTTAATGCCCTTATCGCTGATGCCCGCCTCAATGAGGTTCCCTTTGAAAGCAGCAGGTTCACCTGGGTGAACAAGCAAATCCTTCCTCCGACTATTTGGGAGCGCCTTGATCGAGCCTTCTTGAATGATGCATGGATAGCTGATAGACCTTCTTTCGGATCTCTGCACCTTACTAGATCTAGAGTATTGGATCACTGCCCGATTCTCACGATCCCTGGGAATGGTGATGATAATAGAAAGGGTAAAAAGTACTTCACGTTCCAGTTGAGCTGGTTAAAACATGATGATTGCTTGATGATAATTGAATAAGTGTGGGACACTCATGTTGTTGGGCACCCTTCCTATATTTTCTACTGCAAGATGAAGAGAGTTAGAGCTGCCTTGAAGAAGTGGAGTAGAGATGTTCTCGGTGATGCTAGTCAGATAATTAAAGATCTGGAGGATATTATTTCCACTACTCAGATTACCTTCGACGAAAATCCCACGGCTGCGAATGAGGCGAATTTGAGGATTGCAGAATTGGAGCTTCAACACTTGAGGGATTTGGAGGAAGCCAATTGGAAAGAAAAGGCTAGGATTAGCTGGTTGCATGACGGGGAAAGAAATACTCCTTTTTACCACGCGGTGGTGAAGTCTAGACGTCATCATAGAAGAATCAGTTCCCTATCTTTGCCCGATGGTTCGGTGGTGTCCGATCCTGAGGAGATGGCGAGGGAGGCAGCTGGCCATTTTGAGAAGTTTTTCAATGAAGAGGTGCATACTAATGACACGTTGCTTGATATGATGCTTGAAGACATCCCGGCTGTTTGTTTGACTGAAGACAGTTTCGGTATATCGGCGGTTCCTAGCTTGGACGAGATTGTTATGACGATCAAAGAAATGGATTCATCAACAGCCCTGGGTCCTGATGGCTTTACCCTCCCATTTTATAAAGAAGCCTGGACTATTATTGGAGCGGATTTTCTTGTCATGGCTGAAGCTTTTTTCAGAGGTCAGACCTGCCATAGGGCCCTTTTCTGCTGCCGCATTCTTATGATTCCTAAATGTGATAATCCTAAACATCTCCCTTCTGATTTCCGACTGATTTCCATTGAAAATCTGGCCCTCTGAATCCTTGCAAGAACCCTGAATAACGGACTGGCGCCCTTGATGCCCTCTCTTATTTCCAAATCTCAAGGTGCATTTCTGAAAGGTACCGATATCACACATCATATCTGGCTTGCCAAGGAGCTCATGCACAATATCAATCAAGGACAGGTGGCTCCAAATGTGATGATAAAGATTGACATGTCTAGGGCGTATGACAGGGTTGATTAGAAGGTGCTCAGGAGAATCCTTCTTGCTTTTGGTCTGCTTTTAGAGGTTGTAGAGCTTTGTCTCAGTTTTTTTGTACACTCATGGGCTACAGTCACCATTGGTGAACACACGACATGTTTCTTTCCGATTGCTAGAGGTCTCAAGAAAGGGAATGCTATCTCCCCGTTCTTATTTATAATCTTTGAAGAAGTCCTCTGTCGGAGTTTTTGTAGATTGGCAGACGCACACTCTATATCCAGATTCAAGACGAGAGGACCTACGGTGGCACCTCTTATGCTCCTTTATGCTGATGACCTTCTGGTTCTCTTTGAAGCAAACAATAACTCAATTCAGGAGGTTTTGAACACACTTGACACATATGAGAAAGCAACGGGTCAAAGGGTGAACCGTAACAAGTCAGTCTGCGTTACAGGGGGATCAGACATTTCACGATCACATGAGATAGCTATGAAGTTTGGGATTGAACATGCGGCAAACTCTTTACTTTACCTGGGGATACCGATATATAAAGGGAGGCACAAGCTAGCTGATTATGATTTCCTTATCAAGAAGATTAATTCCAAGATTGCGTCATGGAAGGCCAGACTGTTATCCTTTGTTGGACGGTGCCTGTTGATAGCACATGTCCTCTCATCGATTACGATTCATGCAGCGGCAGCAGTGGGGTTACCAACTAGTATTATATCTCAGATTAAGAATAAGATATCTTCATTTCTATGGGCTGGAAGAGATGAGATACGCAGGAAAGCTTGGCTTGGATGGCATCGTGTGGCAACGCCGGTTGATAAGGGTGGTCTTGGTCTTCCACAGCTACAGAATATAAATGAAGCCTTTGCTGCCAAAGCTTGCTGGGAAATCCTGTCCAAAAACTCCATCTGGGTGGAGTTCTGTAGGGCGAAGTATTCGAATCATGCCCCTGGTCATTCGGCCTGGTATCCTGGACACTTGAAGCTGAGCTGCACACCTTCCCCCTTCTGGAAAAAAGTATGGACCACATTCCCAAAAATTTATAGGCATTGCAAGTGGGCGATTGGGAGAGGCGATATTTCTTTTTGGGATGACTGGTGGTGCGACGAGAGGATCGCAGACCATGCTATTTATGCTAGTGATAAAAGACATTCCTTCCTTGTTAAGGATTTTTGGATTGATTACCATGGATGGGATTGGAGTTCCCTAAGCAAGATGATTGATGGCTATGGGATGGACCTCATCAAACAGGCGGATGTGTGGATATCAGATATGGATGACCAGTTGATGTGGGATGTGGAGGAGAATGGCAGATTCTCTATGAAATCGGCCAAAGTGATGTTGCGGACCGTGCAACAGGAAGGACCTGATGATCTGGGCAAGGTTTGGAGGATGGATTCCCCAAAGGCCAACGCTCTCATATGGAAGATTGCCAGGGCAGCCATTCCGACTGATGATAATGTGCACATCAAATGTTGTATACCACTTGCTTCGAGGTGCAACTGTTGTGATGAGCCGAAGGAGGAAGACACAAATCACTTGTTCTTTCAAGGATAGCTCGCGAGGTTCTTTTGGAACAAGTTTGGCGTGATGACGGATAAGGAACCACCTTCCGATATTCAGTCCCTGATTAGCTTATGTGTGGACGGTCTCTCTAATGAGGTTACTGATTGGGTTGTAGGATTCATGGCTGGTCATATTCCAGTATCTATATTGAGAATGAGATGTTCATCTCGATATGCTGATGATAAGAGCAATGTGGTGCATGAATGGAACAATCTTATAGACCATGTGAACTAGATGATTAAGAGAAAGACTTTCCCTCTTACATCTAATCCATCCCTTCTCTCCAGGATGATGGTGGCAAGCATCAACGAGCCTAGGTTCAAGATGAGGAAGGTTCGACTTATCAGGTGGACAAATCCAGACATGTTCAATCTCAAGCTAAATGTGACGATTGGAACTGACTTGGACGAGGAAGGTAACAAAAGAAGGTGGGCAGCAGGTATAGTTCGGAATCACAATGCATATATTTGTTTGATATTCCGTGCTTGGCTCAAAAAGGCAGACTACAAACTGGCATACATTCAAGCGTGCATCATCGGGCTAAAGTTGGCTGGAGATCACATGCTTCATATTTCTACTATGGAAGTGGATGATAAAAACATTTACAACTTGCTCTGGAATAATGATGCCGTGCCATGGAGGGCTAGAACGTATGTGCAAGAGCTTAGAGAGGAGCTGGATATGGCTAGCATATCGGGTGGATATGTGCACAAGCTCATCAACTCCATACCGTGAGAGATTGGCAAGATTGGACGTGGTTCTTCCAATCTGGTTGTTACTACGGATTCGAATAGGATTCCTAATAGAATTTGTGGTATGGCTAGATTGGAAAAAAGGAAGATTCCTTACATTGCAGTCGATAGTGAGGTGATTGAGGCTTGACTTTGGTTGGTCTTGTTTTATTCAGTTGTTTCTAGTGGGTTTTTTTGGGAAGATACCCCAGTTATAAGAGCGGGAGTTGTATTCTTTTTGCTGATTTTAGCCCACCAGAGGGGTGTGGGATGAATAATAGTGACCCCTGGCTTAACTAAAAAAAATAAAAATAAAAAAAATACTATACAGCTGGATTACATATTCTTATGCCCTGAGGAAGTGAGTCGTACCGCTCAAATCCAACCTTCGGTTGCAAAACCCAAGCCGATGCCATACAAGGTCAATGGAAGAGCCAGATTCCACGACCTCCCACCTCGTGGTCAGTGCACGAGTACAACACAAGCAGGACCGCAATCTCATGCTGAAGTGGCCTTAGCCACAGGGTCAGGATACCCTCTTCCTAGCCCGCCTCGGTACAGGTATTGGAGCTAGTGAAACTGAGCCACGGGCCTGATCACCGTGCTCTGAGCCATGAACGCATTCATGTTCACATATCACATATCCTGAGCCATGGGCCTATTCACCATGCTCTTCACATACTGAGCTACGGGCCTAAATCCGCAATCTGGAGTCTACAACCGAAGTTGCACTCATACCTCCTCATATTCGGCTAGGAGAAACCACACATATTCAATAATATGCGCTTCCAGGTTAACCCGTAGGAGAACCCGTTTCACCATCACCAGCTCCTGACGATGATGGATCTATGGCCAGGGCAACTACATGATATATTCAACTGTGATTAAGTAGTATCTTTTATATGGCTTGCAAGATTCAACCAAGTTATATAACATGTAAACTATAACATAAGACTCAACATTATGCTTTTATTGTAGACAACATCATCCTGATCCATCACAAGGATCCAACACTACATGTTATCACTTGGCCTCTTGCCAATCATCTAGATTCATCTCAAGGATCATCACATTGCCATGGGATCTCAATCCCTTATCACATAGTGCCACTGCCTCTCAAGGCTTACATCATCAACATGGGATAGCAATCCCAAGCACTTTAGTCAAATACATCATATAGGTTATCTCATTATCAAGAGTCACCATCACAGTAGAGTTACTCAACATATATACCTCATAGCCCTTTGTCTGGCTATACATCTGTATGAGACCTGCATGGTTAGTATACATAATCATTATGAATATCTTAGAAGTTCATTTTATCAACATAGGGTGACGTTGATGCATTATCAATCATGCCTCAACATAAAGACATAGGCCACATTATTTAAGCAGAGTATTTATGTGATTACCATTTCCTTAGCACTTATACAGATGATTCAGGATGATCACATTCATATGTAAAGTCATGATAAGTTACATGGACAAGCTTTACCATAATGATTACCATCCAGCATATTAAGGGCCATCATCATGTCTAAACGTGATATATACACAAGTTCTAACATAGATGTGGTCTACTATATCTTACACATCCAGGGTTACTTACAAAACTAAAACGTGATGCAAGAACAACATATCAGTTTCTATAAGGGCAGGACCCTCACTAAAAGCACCCACTACCCTCACCACAAAGATATCAGGAACGGCACCCTCATCTATCGCCCAACTCATAACGGTCAGCACACCAGTGTCCAACGACCAACACAAGGGTGTAATGTGCAACATTGCGTCAAGCGTGTCGTGCACTCACCAGTGATGTGCACTGTGGTATCATGCAACGCTGTGTGAGCACCAAGGGTAACAACAACCAAGCGTGCAACTAAACAATGAAGAAGATCATGCGATGGGGTGTAGAGAAGCACCCATCAGGTGCAGGGCTATCAGCCGACACACACATAGGACTAGTGTGACGCCCGTCACAGAACTAACTAGCAACTTCCACCTCAAAGAACAACGACACCAAGCTACATCTAGGTCATGTGTGTGTGTATGTGTGTATGTGTCGGGCAGAGTACTCCACATGAGGCAATGTCTGAAGGTGTAGATCAAACAGTCGACCAAGGGACCTATCGTTCAGCGAACCAACCCATGTCCTATCGGCCACCACAAAACAGGGTGATAGTGTGACGCCCGTCACAAGGTCAGAGACTAGGGGTATCGTCCATCACAACTAGTCATCCAAAGCTCAAGGTTAAGAGGGATATCGGGAAACACCTCTATTAACACCTTAACGGCCAATAAACAACTCCACATGATCGCCATCAACCTCAAGCACAAGGGCACCAAACCCTAATGGATCAAGAAGATGGCTCACCTCTCAACAACTAAGAGAGAGGGGTCTTGCACATCATCTATCACCAAACGATCAACACAAGGAACAACCCTAGCAAGGCTCACAACTACCACCAACCTCACCCTTCAAGTCCATGGTGAGAGGAGGGTGTTGCTCAAGCTACTAGAACACAAGCTCACCTCTCAACTCAAGCGAGAGAGGAGGATTGCCCATGTTACTAGAACTCAAGCTCACTCCTCAAGACCAAGGAGAGAAAGGAGTATTGCTCACCAAGAAACCCTAGATCATAGGTTCGGCCAACAAGGTGCAATAAGAAAGGAAACCAAAAGAACAACAACATAGCTGATCATAAACAACAAGAACAAGAACACAAAAGATGGTAATATAGTTAGGGTTAGGAGTTATGTAACCCACCTTAAGCAAGCTCCAAGCTCCTAGCTCCAAGCACCACCAAGGAAGAAGGAGACTCCAAGGAGGATTGGCCACCAAGCTTGCAAGAGAAGAGAGTGTGTCGTGCACCAAGGAGAAGGAGTCTAAGGAACTAAATGGATCCTTAACATGAGAAGGGAAACGCATATATAGAAGGGGATGGAGGAGAAACCAAAGCAAAGCAAAGCAAGGTGTCTCCCACCTAGGGACACTTGTCCATGTGCAAAAACCACCACTCTAGCATGTCAAAACACATGTTCAAGGCCATTGCCACATGCAAGCATCAAGCACCAAGTGTCCACTAGTGGTGACACAAACGAGGTCAAAGATGGTCAAAGGTCCATGGGCGACACACTTGGACGATACACCACCACCATGGGCACCACATCCTTGGACGATACAACCCTGGGTGACACAAGCACCCTCTTGCCCGACACAAGGTCCAACCAAGCAAAAGCAAGGCACCACATGGCCCAACGAGATCAACCAAGCCCAAAGGAACTCAAGCAACGTGCCAAAACCTTCCCCTCAACACTAGAGGAAGCAAGGAGAGGGAGGAACACCTCACAAGATGGAAAACTTGCCCACAAACCCTAGACTTGGGTTAATTGCAAGTAGCACCTCCAACTCTCAACAAAGCACAAACAAACCCTAATCACCACTAGAGGTCATTAGAAAGCAACAAGGCATCAAGGTTAAGCAAAGCAAACATGGTAAACCCTAAACGGAGGTCAGGGTCCTTACAAACTAACCCCCTACAAAGGGATTTCATCCCCAAAATCTGAAGAGAAATACGAGGGACACTTCCTCCTCATCTCTTTCTCAAGCTCCCACGTGGCTTCCTCAATGCCACGATGATGCCAAAGAACCATCACAAGAACCAAGTCCTTCCTCTTCAGCTTCTTAACTCTTCTATCAAGGATCACCACAGGACCTTCCTCGTAGGTCACATCTTCATCAAGCTCAACTTCAACTGGCTGTATCACTATTCCAGAATCTGGGTGACTTTTCTTCAGCATACTGACATGGAACACTGGATGTAACATGTGCAACTCACGCGGCAGCTCTAACTCATAAGCTACATTGCCAACTCGTGCTATGACCGGGTATGGTCCCATATACTTGGGTGCTAGCTTACCCTTTCGGCCAAACCTTAGCACATCTTTCCACGGTGAGACTCTAAGATATACTTCGTGTCCTACCTGGAATTCCAAAGGTCATCGACGATTGTCTGCGTAAGACTTCTGTCTGTCCTGTGCCGCTTTCAATTGTTGTTGTATTACTTTGATCTTTGTTGTTGTTTGTTGCACTAACTCAGGACCCAAAAGTTGATATTCGCCAGACTCATACCAACACAAAGGATATGTGCAGTTCCTGCCATATAAGGCCTCATAAGGAGCCATGTCAATGCTCTGCTGATAACTGTTGTTGTAGGCAAACTCTATCAAACTGAGATGCATGTCCCAATTGCCTAAGAACTACAAAACACAAGCTCAAAGGAGATCCTCCAAAGTCTGAATAGTCCTCTCAGACTGTCTATTTGTCTGCGGGTGGAAGGCGGTACTGAACCTCAACTGCGTTCCCAACACTTTGTGCAACTGTTCCCAGAAACGACTCGTGAACTGAGGACTTCTGTCAGAAACTATCATCACTGGAACACCATGTAAACATACTATCTCATCCATATATACTTGAGTGAGTTTTTCGGCTGTATACATTGTCTTTACTGGTATGAAATGGGCAGACTTCGTCAATCTATCCACTATCACCCAAATGGAATCATGATTCCTAGTTGTCCTGGGTAGAGAAACTACGAAATCAATGGTTATATGATCACATTTCCACTGTGGTATCGGCAGGGGTTGCAAAGTACCTGCTGGCTTCTGATGTTTAGCCTTGACTTGCTGACAAACCGCACATCTAGCCACGAACTCAGCTACATCTCTCTTCAAATCGGGCCTCCAATACAAGTCCTTTAGACCATGATACATCTTGGTGACTCCTGGATGCATAACATACATCGACGTGTGTGCTTCCTCAAGTACTAACTTCCTCAGATCATCAGCATCAGGGACCACCATCCTATCAAGATAGCAAACTAGTCCATCCTCAGACTCATGGAACCCATCATGCTTTTCGCTGTCGAACTCTGATCTGATCAACTGTACCGCGTCATCTGTTTGCTGTGCCTCTTTGATCTACTGTCTCAGCGTAGGCTTGACTTGCATCTGTTCCAAAAGTCTAGCTAATTAGGAAGCTTCCATCTGCACATTCATCTGCCATAAGGAAACAAACATATCCCATCTATGGCATACCAGGGAACTCAACTGTGCCTTCTTTGAAGAAAGAGAAGAAGACTTTCGGCTAAGCGCATCAGCCACCACATTTGCCTCACCAGTATCGTACTCTATGGTGTAGACGTAGTCATTGATTAACTCCATCCATCGACACTGTCGCATGTTTAACTCATGTTGCGAAATGATGTACTTCAGATTCTTATGATCCATACAGATTTGACACACCTCCCCAAACAGATAGTGTCTCCAAATCTTTAATGCATGAACCACTACTGCCAACTCCAAGTCATGAGTCAGATAGTTCTCCTCGTGTTTCTTAAGCTGTCACGAAGCAAAAGAAACCACATGATCTTTCTGCAGCAGCACACAACCTAAACCTTTCTTGGAAGCATTGCAAAAAACAACATAGCCTTTTCCAGGCTCTGGCAGGATTAACACTGGAGCACTGGTCAGCTTCTCCTTCAAACTCTAGAAAGCTTGCTGACAACGATCATCCTAAAAAAAAGGTACATCCTTTCTAGTCAACTTTGTCATCGCCAACGCAATCGCACTGAAGTCTTGGATAAACCTCTGGTATTATCCTGCTAAACCTAGGAAACTACGAACCTCTGTTGGCATCTACGGTTGCTCCCATTCTGCAATGGACTCTACCTTCTTGGGGTCCACTTTGACTCCTTCAACAAATATCACATGACCCAAGAAAGTCACTTCTTCCAACTAGAACTCACACTTACTGGACTTGGCATATAACTGATGTTGGCGAAGAAGAGTCAACACTAGTGGAAGATGTCGTTCATGCTCTTTGCTGTCCCGACTATAGATCAAGATGTCATCTATAAAGACTACAACTAACTGATCTAAGAATGGACGAAACACTCTGTTCATCAAACCCATGAAAGTAGCAGGTGCATTGGTTAGCCTGAACAACATAACCACAAACTCGAAGTGACCATACCTCATCCTAAAAGTTGACTTTGGTATGTCATCTGCCTTAATCCTCAACTGATGATATCCATACCATAAATCGATCTTTGAAAATACGGTCACACCATGCAACTGATCGAACATATCATCTATCCTCGGTAACGGGTACTTGTTCTTGATCGTGACCTTGTTCAACTGTCGGTAATCTATACATAACCGCATCGATCCGTCCTTATTCTTAACGAACAACACTGGATCACCCCAAGGCGACGTACTTGGTCGGATGAAACCTTTCTCCAACAACTCTTGTAACTGCTTCTTAAGCTCTGCCATCTCCACTGGAGCCATCCTATACGGTGTCTGTGCAACTAGTTGTGTTCCTGGAACCAAATTGATCTCGAAATCGATTTCTCGGGGTGGAGGAATACTTGGAAACTCATTAGGAAATACGTCGGCAAACTCTCAGACAACTAACACCTCTTCGAGACTAGGACCTTTCGCCTTGGTATCTACAACGATATCCACAACATGAGCTAAGAACGCCTCACATCCTTGTCGTAGCAACTTCTCTGCCACTATAGCTGATACCAAACACGTCGGAAGAATCTTCCTCTCTCACTGGAAGATCCACTTCTCTCTAACATCATCAAACACAGCCTGTTTGGAACCACAGTCCAAAACAACCTTATACTTCTCTAAGGTATCCATCCCAAGGATAACATCGAACCCATGCATATCGAGTGGTATAAGATCCATTTGGATGATGTGTCCCGAAAAAGACAAGACACAAGATGGACACTATTCTCGGAGCATCGAGGAACCATCAAGAGGGGTTTCTAACAACAAGCTATCCTTCTTACAGCTAACATGTAAACGATAGTTTTCAAGCATACTATAGGCGATAAAAGAGTGTGTAGCACCCGGGTCAACCAGAACAGATATAAAGCAAGAAGAAGACATATCAAAATGAAATAACTCCATCTGACCTGTCACCATTCGCAGGTTGACTATCGCCTCCGGCTGACTCATAGCATAGAATCGAGTCATTGCTTGCTGTCCACGTCATCTGCTTCCTTAAGAAGACGATCTCGCTTGAGACGCTTGACCACATCCTCGCCCTCTGCTACCACTAGGCTGCTGTCTATTTGACCCTTGGTTATTCTGCCTTAGTTGTTGTGTCACTTCAACATCTCTATTTGGACAATTGGACCTCCAATGCCCGATCTGGCCACACAGATGGCATTACTAGACTCGTTGTTGTGGCCTAGACGGCCCTGTTACTGCCACAGTAGCTGTACTATGTGCCTTAGATGGTGAAGAAATATATCCTCTTCCCTTACCCAGAGACCACTGCGACGGTACACTGGAACCTCTCATCATAGAAGGTGTTGAAAACTTGGGCTTCTTGAAACCACCAAACCTATGTCCTTGGAACTGATCAAGCCTCTTATGCGACATAGATTCTCTTTTCTCCCTTACCGACCATTTGATCCTCCGGACATATTCCACAAATGTGGCAAACTGCTCTCTGTTCTCTAACACAGAAGCAGGTGTTGTCAACTCAGCACTCAGACCTTTCTCAAAGCGTCTGATCCGTTCTTCATCTGTCGCTGCCATGTGAGGACAAAACCTCAAAAGGTCCATGAACTTAGCCTCATACTTGGTGATGTTCATCGTTCCTTGGCGTAAACATTCAAACTGACTGATCTTCTCATCCAGATACATCTTTGGAAAGTATCTGCTGACGAACTCATGCCGGAAAACTTCCCAACCGATCACCTCACCAAGTCGCTTCTCTTCTTCGATGGTCCACCAGTGACCAGCACTACCCTTTAGAAGGTAGACATCGTGCTTTACTTTGTCTGCTTCGGGGATGTCGATGATCCAAAAAGCCTTCTCAAGACTTGTCAGCCACAGATCTGCATATGTTGGATCAGTCATCCCAGCATAGTCCAAAGCTCTGACTCGGCGAAGCTGCTCGAAGGTCTTCCCAGTACCCAATGTTTCACCATGGGGATCATGTGCTCTCGGCAGAGGCACTGGCAATCACTCAACCATGAGATTCATCGTAGCCATCATCTACCCCATAAGTTGTTGGTAGGTAAGATGTTCAAGAATGGCTGGGTCAGGTTGGGGGACCTCAGGCACCCGATCTTCATGTGCCTGCCCTATAGCTCCATCAACTGATGCATCATCGATGTTCTGAGCAGCATGTTCTTCATGGTTTCCAGACATCTTGACTTTTCTTCCACTGAGAGCTGAAGACGATCGTAAGAAAATCTGGAAAACTCACAAGAACATACACAACCTAGTCCTAAATCCCTGTAGACTCAGTGAACCTAGAGCTCTGATACCAAACTTGTGGCAACACATCCCACTATCACATAGGCAGCGAGGTGTTACGCGAAAAATGTGCAGAAATCACCATTAACCACAGATTACCAAAAACACGGGTTGATTAAAACCGATTGCAGAAAGTGGGTAAACTGAGGAACTATTACAATCTGATCATCATCCTGCAAGAAAACTTGTGATATAAACATTTACACACCTTGATACGTGTCCACAACTTAGGGGATCAGCTGTTAAACCACCCCAAGAGTTCATCACCTATTTATACATACATAAAGGCCCACATCTGGCCAGCAGTAGGATATACAAAACATCAACAACTACACATCGCAAAACAACGTCAAAACACCTCCAAGGACCTGAGAGTATAGGGATGACTCTAAGACTCTACTACAAAATGACCAAAATAGTAGCATGTCCATCTCTTGCCTTGTACTGGTCGTCTCGCTGCTCGACCGCAACTCTGCGACCACCACCACGTCTATCTCAAACACCTGAAAGCCAGAGGGGTGAGACAATTGAACATTGTCCCAGCGAGAAACATAACTCCCCGCCAAAACTATAAAACTAAGAGGATAAAGCAACAAAAAAAGATAAATAGTAAAATGTAGAATAATAACAGTCTATACAGCAAGGTTGTTTGGAAGACAAATCATCAATTATCTCTTTATGGAACATAATTGACAAGATAAAGATTATAAGGTCTTATCACATAACATGAGGAACGTATAAGTAACTGCATGTATAACAAGATTAAGTGTACAATCAAGGCCTCAACCAATGTTCCGTGTTTTTCCTTATGTAGTAAATACTATATAGCTGGATTACGTATTCTTAAGCCCTGAGGAAGTGAGCCGTACCGCTCAAATCCAACCTTCGGTTGCGAAACCCAAGTCAGTGCCATACAAGGTCAATGGAAAAGCCAGACTCCATGACCTCCCGCCTCATGGTCAGTGCACGAGTACAACACAAGCAGGACTGCACTCTCATGCTGAAGTGGTCTCAGCCACAGGGTCAGGCTACCCTCTGCCTAGCCCGCCTCGGTTCAGGTATCGACGCTAGTGAAACTGAGCCACGGGCCTGATCACCGTACTCTGAGCCATGAACGCATTCATGTTCACATATCTCATATCCTGAGCCATGGGCATGTTCACCATGCTCTTCACATACTGAGCTACGGGCCTGAATCCACACTCTGGAGTCTACAACCGAAGTTGCACTCATACCTCCTCATTTTCGGCTAGGAGAAACCACACATATTCAATAATATGTGCTTTTGGGTTAACCCGTAGGAGAACCCGTTTCACCATCACCAGCTCCTGACGATGATGGATCTATGGCCAGGGCAACTACATGATATATTCAACTGTGATTAATTAGTATCTTTTATATGGCTTGCAAGATTCAACCAAGTTATATAACATGTAAACTATAACAAGAATAAATAACATAAGACTCAACATTATGATTTTATTGTTGACAACATCATCCTGATCCATCACAAGGATCCAACATTACATGTTATCACTTGGCCTCTTGCCAATCATCTAGATTCATCTCAAGGATCATCACATTGCCATGGGATCTCAATCCGTTATCACATAGTGCCATTGTCTCTCAAGGCTTACATCATCAACATGGGATAACAATCCCAAGCACTTTAGTCAAATACATCATACAGGTTATCTCATTATCAAGAGTCACCATCACAGCATAGTTACTCAACATATATACCTCATAGCCCTTTGTCTGGCTATACATTTGTATGATACCTGCATGGTTAGTATACATAATCATTATGAATATCTTAGAAGTTCATTTTATCAACATAGGGTGATGTTGATGCTTTATCAATCATGCCTCAACATATAGACATAGGCCACATTATTTAAGCAGAGTATTTATGTGATTACCATTTCCTTAGCACTTATACAGATGATTCAGGATGATCACATGCATATGTCAAGTCATGATAAGTTACATATGATTACCATCCAACATATTAAGGGCCATCATCATGTCTAAACGTGATATATACACAAGTTCTAATATAGATGTGGTCTACTATATCGTGCACATCCAGGGTTACTTATCAAAACTAAAACGTGATGCAAGAACACCATATCGGTTTCTATAAGGGCAGGACCCTCACTAAAAGCACCCACTACCATCACCACAAAGATATCGGGTAGGGCACCCTCATCTATCGCCCAACTCATAGCAGTCAGCACACCAGTGTCCAACAGCCAACACAAGGGTGTAACGTGGAACATTGCATCAGGCGTGTCGCGCACTCACCAGTGTTGTGCACTGTGGTATCGGGCAACGCTGCGTCAGCACCAACGGTAACAACAACCAAGCATGCAGCTAAACAAAGAAGCAGATCGTGCGATGGGGTGTAGAGCAACACCCATCAGGTGCAGGGCTATCGGCCGACACACACATAGGACTAGTATGACGCCTGTCACAGAACTAACTGGCAACTTCCACCTCAAAGCACAACGACACCAAGCTACATCTAGGTCATGTGTGTGTGTATGTGTGTATGCGTCGGGCAGAGTACTCCACATGAGGCAATGTCTGAAGGTGTAGCTCAAACAGTCGGCCAAGGACCTATCGTTCAGCCAACCAACCCATGGCCTATCGGCCGCCACAAAACAGGGTGATAGTGTGACGCCCGTCACAAGGTCAGAGACCAGGGGTAACGTCCATCACATCAAGTCATCCAAATCTCAAGGTCAAGAGGGATATCGGGAAACACCTTTATTAACACCTTAATGGCCAAGAAACAACTGCACAAAATCGTCATCAACCTCAAGCACAAGGGAACCAAACCCTAATGGATCAAGAAAATGGATCACCTCTCAACAACTAAGAGAGAGGGGTCTTGCACATCATCTATCACCAAACAGACAACTCAAGGAACAACCCTAGCAAGGCTCACAACTACCACCAAGCTCACCCTTCAAGTCCATGGTGAGAGGAGGGTGTTTCTCAAGCTACTAGAACACAAGCTCATCTCTCAACTCAAGCGAGAGAGGAGTATTGCCCATGTTACTAGAACTCAAGCTCACTCCTCAAGACCAAGTAGAGAAAGGAGTATTGCTCACCAAGAAACCCTAGATCATAGGTCTGGCCAACAAGGTGCAACTAAGCAAGGAAACCAAACTAACAACAACATAGTCGATCATAAACAACAAGAACAAGAACATAGAAGATGGTAATATAGTTAGGGTTAGGAGTTATGTAACCCGCCTTAAGAAAGCTCCAAGCTCCTAGATCCAAGCACCACCAAGGAAGAAGTAGACTCCAAGGAGGATAGGCCACCAAGCTTGCAAGATAAGAGAGTGTGTCGTGCACCAAGGAGAAGGAGTCTAAGGAACTAAAGCGATCCTTAGCAAGAGAAGGGAAACACATATATAGAAGGGGATGGAGGAGAAACCAAAGCAAAGCAAAGCAAGGTGTTGCCCACCTAGGGACACTTGTCCATGTGCAAAAACCACCACTCTAGCATCTCTAAAACACATGTCCAAGGCCATTGCCACATGCAAGCATCAAGCACCAAGTGTCCACTAGTGGTGACAAAAACGAGGTCAAAGGTCCATGGGAGACACACTTGGATGATACACCACCACCATGGGCGACACATCCTTGTGCGATACAACCCTAGGCGACACAAGCACCCTCTTTCCCGACACATGGTCCAACCAAAAAAAAGCAAGGCACCACAAGACCCAATGAGCTCAACCAAGCCCAAAGGAACTCAAGCAACGAGCCCAAACCTTCCCCTCAACACTAGAGGAAGCAAGGAGAGGGAGGAACACCTCACAAGATGGCAAACTTGCCCACAATCCCTAGACTTGGGTTAATTTCCACTAGCACCTCCAACTCTCAACAAAGCACAAACAAACCCTAATCACCACTAGAGGTGATTAGAAAGCAACAAGGCATCAGGGTTAAGCAAAGCAAACAGGGTAAACCCTAAACGGAGGTTAGGGTCCTTACAAAAATTGCCCAAGTCCAACAAGTTAAAGCCGCTACGAGGACTTGTGAAGCCTGTCACGCATCTGATCACCCTAAACTGTCATGTGGCCTACTTTACAATGTGATGATGGATATGCAACCACCACAACAGCAGTACGAACCAATCATCTAATACCCTGAAGATCGGATGCCCGAACAAATTAATTCCATTCATTCCATACCGAGACAAGCTTACTATAATCCAAATCAACCAAGAAACCACCCCAGTTTTCAATATGGGAATCCTGCGGGGACTGCTAACCCGCAACATCAAACACAAGGCGGATCCTCCAATAGGTTGCCTCCTGGATTTCAAAGTAACTTTAACCAAAATCAAGGGAACCTCAGAAATAATTTCTCAAGATCTAACTACCCTAGAAATCCCTCCCCCTACTATCAATATACCCATCCTGCTCTACACCCACAATTGCACCCTCAGCTGCAACAACCTCAGTTAACATCATCTCCGGAACAACTACATCAAGGACAATAACAACTCACTCAGAAAAATGCCACTTCCCACCCAACAGACGAGATAACTATGATCATGCCGATGTTATAGTCACAAAAATCCATGCTTGCCAATCAGCAAGCTCAGTAGAAGGGTGTGGAGGCTCAACTAGCACAAATTTCTTCCCAACTAAAGCCACCAGCAGGTACTTTTGCTGGTCAACCAGAGTCAAACCCTAGACACGATCAAAATAGACCAGAGCAATTAAATGTTGTCACTACAAGATATGGTCGTGTCTTTCATGAAACTACATGAATCGCTCATAATGATGATGATACACCTGCCTTTTCTCTGAATGCAAACCCATATCTAGGAATTGAGAAATCTAAAGAGACCGCGAAAGGCAAAGAAAAGGAACAAGCTCCCAAAGAGCCAGAAGTTCTAGAATATAAACCTAGGATACCATATCTAGGAACATTGAGAGAGACTAAAATGGACACTAGGTTCCAAAAATTCAAGGAAGCGATGAAGAAACTTTATATCGATATCCCGCTCCTTGATGCTCTCTCTGAAGTACCAACTTGGGCTAAATATATGAAAACTTTTCTATCAAGGAAAGACATTACTGAACAATAAGAGACGGTCAAACTGGCTCAGACCACCTCCGATATCATTCTTAATAAGATTCCCAAGAAAAAGAAGGACCTTGGTTCTTTCGGTATTCAATGCTGTATTGGAAATACTTCAAGAAAAAAGGGATTAGCTGACCTAGGGGCTAGCATATCTATTATTCCCTACTCGATGTGTAAAAGACTGGGCTTTACTGACTTGCTACCCACAATGATGACAATTCAGTTAGCTGATTCAACTATCACTGCACACCTAGGAATTATTGAAGACATTCCAGTCAGGATAGGCAAGGATTCTTATGTCCCATGTGATTTTGTAATTATGGACATCAAGGAAGATCTAAGATACCCAATAATATTCGATAGACCCTTCGTTGCCACAACCAGGGCACTTATTATTGTTGAAGCTGGCACGATCATTCTGAGACTGGGAAATGAAGCAATTCAGTTCTGGGTCCTCAATAGCATGAAAGGCCCCAACATTCAATAGGAAGTCTTTCTCTTAGATGCAATACATCAAATGTCCCAATTGGAAATATCTGAACCATCTGATGAGTTAGAAAATGTCCTAATAAACCCATAAGTCAAATTCTCAGCCAACGAATTAGTTCAACAATGCTTGCAACACTTAGAGAGTGTTGAAGAAGCACCAACAACCACTTTTGAGGAGCTCAAATCTGTCACTATTTTAGAAACAACAGAAGCACCTAAGCCTCCTGAGATGAAAACCCTACCAACGGGACTTAAGCACGTCTTTCTGGATGAAGAAATACTATGTCTAGTAATCATCAGTTCCACTCTAATGAAAGACCAGGAAGAAAGGCTTCTCGTTGAGTTGAAGAAGCATAAGAAAGCCATTGGGTATAAGATAACTGACCTAACAGGTGTAAACCCACCCTTATGCATGCATATACTGCCCATTATGGAAGAATTTAAACCTTCAAGAGAGCATTAGAGAAAGTTGAACCCCAATCTTAAAGAGGTGGTCCACCTTGAGGTCCTGAAACTACTGAAAGCCGACATTATCTACCTAATTTCAGATTCCCAATGGGTCAGCCCTGTCCAAGTGGTACCCAAAAAGGGAGGAACCACTGTCGTGCTAAATGATAAAAATGAGCTCGTGCCCATGAGGACTATCACTAGGTGGAGAATGTGTATCGACTACATGAAACTAAACCAAGCAACATGATAAGATCACTACCCTCTACCCTTTCTTGACGAAGTCCTCGAACACCTAGCCCATCAAAAGTTCTTCTGTTACCTCGATGGTTATTACGGGTTCTATCAAATTCCTATACACACGGAAGACCAAGAAAAAACAACTTTTACTTGTCCCTTCGGTACCTATGCCTTTAGAAGAATGCCATTCGGGCTGTGTAATGCACCTGCTACCTTCCAAAGGTTCATGCCTGCTATTTTTGTAGGGTTAACTGAGTCCATAATGGAAGGATTCATGGATGACTTTTCAATTTACGGATATTCCTTAGACAATTGTCTACTCAACCTTGGACAAGTCTTACAAAGATGCGAGGAAACAAACCTTATCTTAAATTGGGAAAAATGCCACTTTATGGTAACTGAAGGTGTCGTCCTCGGACATAGAGTGAGTGATAGAGGAATCGAGGTAGACAAAGCAAAAATTGATGTCATCTCGAAATTGTCGCCGCCAATAGACGTAAAAAGAGTACGAGCATTCTTAGGTCATGCTGGGTTTTATCGAAGATTCATTAAAGATTTCTCGAAAGTAGCAAAACCCATGACCCAATTATTGACCAAAGACGTCGAGTTCAATTGTGACCAAAAATGTCTACAAAGCTTCACAACCTTAAAAAATGCTCTAGTCTCTACGCCTATTCTCAGAGCACCTGACTGGTCGCAACCATTCGAAATAATGTGTGATGCCCGCGACTATGCTATAGGAGCAATGTTAGGATAGAGAATTGACAAAATGACTTATGTAATATACTATGCGTCCAAGACTCATGATGAAGTACAAAAGAACTACCCCACTATAGAAAAGGAGTTCTTAGCTATCATCTATGTGTTCGAGAAATTCCGCTCCTACCTGATTGGATCAAAGGTCATAGTCTACACTGACCACTCCGCCATACGATATCTAATTTAGAAGCAAGAGGCAAAACCCAGACTTATCTGCTGGGTGTTAATGCTTCAAGAATTTGATTTACAAATGAAAGACAAAAGCGGAGTGGAAAACGTCATTGTTGATCATCTCACCCGCATTGAAGTCGAGGATGATGATAAAGAACCTATTCGAGACTCCCTCCCTGATGACTAGCTAATGAAAATTACTACCAGATTCCCCTGGTATGCTGACATAGTGAATTATCTGGCTACAGGAATCATCCACCCTTCCGCCTCTCATCACAACAAAAAGAAATTCCTCCACGATGTTAAGCAATACTACTAGGACGGACCATATCTCTTTCGCCTATGCGTAGACGGACTTTTCCATCGATGCCTACCTGAAGAAGAGATTACTCTTGTCTTAGAACATTGTCATTCTGGCCCCCCTAGGGGACACATGAGTTCAAAAAAGACTGCTATGAAAGTTCTACAATCGGGTTTCTTCTAGCCAATTATAGAAAGAGATTCCCATGATTTTGTAAAATCATGCAATAAATGTCAACTTTCTGGCGGTATAACTAAAAGGAATGAAATGCCCCTCACTATGTGGCAAGAGATTGAACTTTTCGATGTGTGGGGGATAGACTACATGGGTCCCTTTCCCTCTTCATATGGATTTTCCTACATATTGGTTGCTATGGATTAGGTCTCGAACTAGGTAGAAGCTATACCCACAGTTTCCAGTGATTCCAAAGCAGCTATTATGTTGTTTAAAGATATCATTTTTCCCAGATTCGGAGTCCCCCGAACTGTCATATCCAATGGAGGGACCCATTTTCTGGAGAGAAGCTTTGAAGCCCTCTTAAAGAAATACGGAGTCAACCATAAAGTTGCCACACCTTACCATCCACAAACTAGTGATCAGGTTGAAGTTTCGAATAGACAACTGAAGGCAATCTTAGAGAAAATTGTTAATAGACACCGTACAGACTGGTCCACCAAGATTCCTGATGCCCTTTGGGCTTACCGAACAACTTATAAAACACTGATTGGAACAACCCCATTCCGTTTGGTATACGGGAAATCATGTCATCTTCCAGTAGAACAGGAACATAAGGCTTGGTGGGCCATTAAACAAATGAACTTTGATTTTAAAAGCACTGGAGAAAACAGACAACTCCAGTTGCAGGAACTAGAGGAGCTCAGAATGACTGCATACTAAAGTGCCAGGATTTACAAAGAACAAATCAAGATGTGGCATGATGGTCATTTAAATAGAAAAGACATCGCCATTGGAGACAAAGTCCTTCTTTTCAACTCCAGACTCAAAATGTTCCCCGGGAAACTTCGTACAAAGTGGTCTGGACCTTTTACCATCAAGCACATATACCCGACTGGAGCCATCATAATTGTTGATGACAATGGAGGAGAAAGGACCGTCAATGGCCATAGATTGAAAAAATACTATACTCCAGTAGACAAAATTCCGAGACAGACTATTGAGATCAGAGACCCCGCAGTATCACCGTAACAAAATCAAAACTTCGTCGAGCCAGCGACGTAAAACCCAGGCGCTACTTGGGAGGCAACCCAAGATCTATTTATCACCGTTTATCTTTTATTTTTATTTCCTTTGTTTAATTTAGGTTTATCATCTTTAATCTGAAAATATAAAAATTCACATAAACAACTAAAACAAAAATAAAAATATAAAAATCAAAAACCTAAACCATCTTAAACGGTTTTGAAAACGTTTGGAGCCAAACGGTCCTGAAACTGTTTGGAGTCAAACGGTCCTGAAACCATTTGGAGCCAAACGGTCCTAAAACCATTTGGAGCCAAATGGTCCCCGGCAATGGTGCCAATTTTTGATGGAGCTTCCACTCACGTGGAATGGCATACACCACTAAAAAACCCAAAGATAGTAAGTCTTTAGGTTTAGCCTTGCTTATACTAGATTGAGAACTCCACCCACATATGCTAGGATACGTGGAAGTCTTATCGTAGTATAGTTAAGGGTCGAATCCATAGGACAACAATATTGTTGGGAGTAACAAGATGGAAAATGTTAGAATTTCACTTAACCTCTTCATTGTAGGAATCTAGATCGTAAAGTTGGATTGGTTGTTTTAAACTAAGTTCAAGTAAAACAAGCAAAGAAAGTAAATTTAAGGTTGTAAACAATGATAAGAAACCACTAGGATGTGATCAGCTTTCACCACCACCACTCATGGATCAAAACATGCAACATAAAAACATAACCTGCAATAAGAGTCTAAACAGTTAGTATCTTTGTAGATTTAATTTCCTTTCGGAGAACTAACTACAAAAAGTGTGGGAATGTTGCAATGCCATCCATCCCCAAATGAATGGTCACTTACTTTACATCATTCCCTTCGCAAAGTGTGTTCCTCGACTTATCAATGTTGTACTCTCATGCGTCAACTGATTCCATTTCATAGTATGAAAGTACAACGATGGAAGTGAGTTTACTCCACTTCTTGAAAAACACTCCTAGATACTAAAACAGATGCATGGTGGAAACATGCATCAAGAACCAACATTCAATTGAGATTCGAATCTAATAGTACAAACGTAGACAATTCATACTAAAAGATAAAAGGTAACACAAGTTGGTGATCAAGCAACAAGCATTCATTAAACGATTGATGTTGAACTGAAAAGAAAGTATATCTCTATTGCAAACTATGGAATACATTGCATGAAATGAAAACATGGGTAGCGGGGCTACTCCCCGCACCCTAGTGAATAAGACTACTCGCTCATAGCAAGGACAAAGAAGGAGGCGAGAAGAGAGAGAGAGAGAACATCATCCCCATGAAGGAGAGAGGAAGGTCAACCCCTTGGAGAGAGAGAGACGATCTTCGCACTTCACAGGTTGCTCAATGATGAAGTCTCCTCTTCCCACCTTCTTGGGCGATGAGAGAAAAAGCAGCTTCTGGATGGAGTGTGGATCTCAGACGCCCAAAGGCTACCTCTGCTAGTCCAGAGCTGTTTCATCCTTCATCCTCTGATTCGTGGGATTCTTTGAGATCTGAATAGCGAGCCTCGACGGAGAGGAGTCGAGCAGAGAGGTCCTTCACTTGAGTTCTTAGTTGGGTGATTTTGTTGTTTTATGACTCCTCCTGGTGTTTATTGATTTGTGTGAGGGTGGTGTTGATGTTGTCCAAACGCATGCTTAAAGCAGTTTGTTGCTGCTTAAGCTCGCGCAGAGTTTCTGGCAATGGTTGATTTTGTGCAGAAATCATGTCGACTTGCTTGACCAAATCGCCTTGCTGGCTTTTCACTTCAAGCATCAACTGTGGCAGTTGTTGTAGGCGGTCGTCGATGCATTCGACTTTCAAGGCCGCTGCTTTCTACTGTTGGTGGATGCTTGAGAGGATGCCTAGCAGGGGACAGTTTTGCTCATCAATCTTGGTGACCTGTGTAGTTAGACCCTGAATACAAGGAAAAGAAGATTGTAAAATATTAGAAGTGTCGGTGAGGTGGTTTCGGATAGCGTCGAATTGACGTCTAAATTCCTCACCGACGTTCGTAAAAGAGACCCCAGATGCCGAAGGGTGAGGTGGCTGGGGTCGAGGTGGAAGGGTGGAAGTGTCTTGAAAAAGAGACACTGCTTACGGTCCCACATCCTGCGTGGTGAATGTGGATGGAGTCACCAGTAGTGTTGGGGTGGTGGCGGAAAAAAATGGTGACATTCTCGGTTGAATGGTGGGACTAAAAATGTTGAGGGGAATAGGGTGGAGATGGGGGCGGAGGAGGTGAAGTCGGGTATTGGAGTGGAGAATTGGATGCCCGAACTCCACTCGCGTATTGATGGAGCTTCCACTCGCGTGGAATTGCATACACCACTAAAAATCCTAAAGATAGTAAGTATTTAGGTTTAGCTTTGCTTATACTAGATTGAGAACTCCACCCATATATGCTAGGATACATGGAAGTCATATCGTAGTATAGTTAAGGGTTGAATCCACAGGACAACGGTCTTGTTGGGAGTAACGAGATGTAAATCATTAGAATTTCACTTAACCTCTTAATAGTTGGTATCTAGATCGAAAAGTTGGATTGGTTGTTTTAAACAAGTGCAAGTAAAACAAGGCAAGAAAGTAAATTTAAGGTTGTAAACAATGATAAGAAACCACTAGGATGTGATCGGCTTTCACTACCACCACTCATGGAACAAAACATGCAACCTAAAAACATAACCTACAATAAGAGTCTAAATAGTTAGTATCATTGTAGATTTAGTTTCCTTTCAGAGAAATAACTACGAAAAGTGTGGGAATGTTGCAATGCCAGCCATCCCCAAATGAATGGTCACTTACTTTACATCATTCCCTTCGCAAAGTGTGTTCCTCGACTTATCAAGGTTGTACTTTTATACATCAACTTATTCCATTTCATAGTATGAAAGTACAATGATGGAAGTGTGTTTACTCCACTTCTTGAAAAACACTCCTAGATACCGAAACAGATGCATGGTGGATACATGCATCGAGAACCAACATTCAATCGAGATTCGAATCTAATAGTACAAACGTAGATAATTCATACTAAAAGATAAAAGGTAACACAAGTTGGTGATCAAGCAACAAGCATTCATTAAACGATTGATGTTGAACTGAAAAGAAAGTATATCTCTATTGCAAACTATGGATTACATTGCATGAAATGAAAACATGGGTAGCGGGGCTACTCCCCGCACCCTAGTGAATAAGACTACTCACTCATAGCAAGGACAAAGAAGGAGGCGAGAAGAGAGAGAGAGAATGTCATCCCCACAAAGGAGAGAGGAAGGTCAACCCCTTGGAGAGAGAGACGATCTTCACACTTCCTAGGTTGCTCAATGATGAAGTCTCCTCTTCCCACCTTCTTAGGCGATGAGACAGAAAGCAGCTTTTGGATGGAGTGTGGATCTCGGACTGGCAACCTCAGGGCGGAGGATTAAGGATGAAACAACTCTGGAGCAGTAGAGGTAGCCTTTGGGCGTCTGAAAGTTGATGCCTTGTGAGAACCCTTTAGGCCTTATTTATAGGCTTTAAGTGAAGTCCAAACAGTTTGGGCAGTTTCAGGCTTAAACGGTCTTGGAAACCATTTGGGTTCTGAGACAGTTTGGACTCATGCGGGTAGGAAACCGTTTGAGTCCTTGTGGTCCTAAAACCGTTTTCTTTTATGTGGTCTCGGGACCATTTGGCTTTGTGGAGTCTCGGGACCGTGTAACTCCATGTGGTCGCGGGACCGTTTGGCTTTGTACGGTCTCAGGATCGTTTGGTTTTGTGCGGTCTCGGGACCATTTGGTTTTGTGCGGTCTCGGGACGATGTGACTTCATGTAGTCTTGGGACCATGTGACTTCATGCGGTCTTGGGACCGTGTGACTCCAAACGGTCTCGGGACCGTTTGGAACTTTTATGATTTTTTTTGTATTTTCCTGTAAGAAAAAAAGGAGAAAAGTTAATCTAAAGGTGTATTTGCAATAAAGGAGTAAAGTTAAGGATTCTACCTAATTTATCTAAGAAAGAGTATGGAAAACTGAGGAAAATTACTAAGATAACTTCAAAAAATGTGAGGTTAATTCCCCCCTAACTTAGAGTCTAGCTTGTCCTCAAATTAGATAGAGCTGAGGCATGTAATGGCGAGGCGATTTTATTGAATTAAGATTTCCATACTCTTGCTTCAAATATAAACCAGAGATCTCCTAAGGTTATATCGGAGCTTTTGTTTTCCTTAACTCTTTCATGTGTTGGGAGTTGCTTGGATCACAGGTTTCTTCCATATCTCATAGCCTGCCTTGGGAGCACCTTTTTATTATGTGCATGTCGTCGACTCTAATTAATTTTATACTTCTCGGAAAATTCTTCCAGAAGATAGAGTGGGTATGAGGGTTGGATTAAAGGCTTGTTGTGTAACTCCCCCTTCAAGTGGGGGAGGGTTTGTCTATGCGTTTAGGGTCTCACTACCGGGCACGATACATCTGCCTTTGTGAGGGCAGCTAAATGTACCAGTTGGGTGAGTCCTTTATCAGCTTTTCATATATTTGGATACCTTAGGGTTTTACTACCGGGCACGACACATCTATATTTGTGAGTGTAGCTGAATGTACCAGTTGAGCGAGACCTTTATTGGCTCTTCATATAGATCCTTATGTGTGGCACAAATCTCATATTTTTATTCAACACTCTAGCTTTTATTTATAAACTCACATGCTTAGGATTTGGGATTTTTGAGGGGTTTTGGTTGGGTGGCCAAGCCTCTTTTATTTGAAAAGAAGAAAGCTATTCTTAGAGTTTCTCGACATGCACTTATTTGGTTTTTTTTCTTAGTGGTCTACTTGTGAGGCTTCTTGATTTGGATGTCATGTGATATCCCTCCTGTCTTTGAGAGTGTTTGGCTTGTTTCGGCCCTAATGTTAACCTATGGAGAGTCAGATGTTTGAATTGAAGCAAAAGAATGAAAATCTAGTGTGAAGATAATTTAATAATTCGCCATTTCATGAATGTATGTTGTTCTTATTATTGCTCTTGAGTACTAATTGGATTCTAAAGTTAGTTGGGGATGACATTTTCTAAGAGGGATGGTATTCTTATGTGCAGGGTTTATTTTAACAGGGAATTTCTTAAAAGAAAATCTAAAAGTGCAAAGAAAACTAAAAAAATATTTGTACATAATTGAAAAAGAAGGTAGAGAAGGAATGATTTAAGAATGATACCTCGCCCTTGTCCAGTGTACTCCCCCCCAACTTATCACTCACTCTGTCCTCATAGTGTCAAAGTGATATGTTGAGAATTACAAGGACAAGGGCATCAAGCTTCTGTTAGTACTTTATTAGCGCCATGTGTGCGAAGAAGATTAGCAGTGAACTTTCCACGTAACACATAGTAATCCACGTCTGTCATGTCCTCTACTAGTCTTCCAAGGACCATGATGGTGTATATCCAGTAGAGGACATGGAAACCACAGCCGTTTGACTCACGAATCTACTGGGGACATTTGTGGCTTAAGACAGGGCGCTGAAAGTGTTATTTACCGTATGCCAATGTGTGCTTGCTGAAAAGGTCATGTAGTTGGTCAGCACACTCCTCCACCACCTCCTCCGTTGGCATTCTGGGTGTTGTAGTATACTGTTGCTAATCTGGATTGTACTGGCTGTTAGAACTGTTGTATATGGTTGTTGTTCCGTCATAAAGATTTGTTGCCATTAACATCCAGTGCTCTAAATGAAGGAAAGGAAGCATGATAAACTTCAGAGTCATATGTTGGATGAAGGAATTGAGTGCGTCAGTTGTTCTGAAGTTCTTTAGCATTAGGAGATCATCCTTCATATATGTTGATGCCATATAGGTCATAGGGTGATTCTGTCCGAGAAGAAATTGATAGGCGGCCATCAAACTCACGGATAGAGACCCTTTGATCTATATAGTTTCTCATAGCACATCTGCCATAACCAGAATATTTTCAGCCATAAAAATGAGATCATCTTTCTCGGTATAAAGCCTTGACATGATGAGCTGAAGTTCATTGTCGGAAAGACTTTTGCAGGCGCTGAGGTCAAAATTCGGGAACGTCAGTGTGATGGCATATAGGGGAATCTTTTGTGAAGGTGGTCTGTTGATGGTGGCCCCGGTTAGCAACTCAGTGTCCCTTGTATCATCCGCTAAATCAATAGAATAAGGGTCCCATTATTTCTACTCGGGGACCTTGGCGGGCTGTTGTTTTTCCAACTCCTTTATTGTTTGCCGAAATGGCTATTTTTTAGGACGTTGGATGGCCGAGTAAAGGTAGAGAGGAACGAAGTTAGGTGCCATAGTTGGGTCCTTGAAGAACCTTCTGTCACATATTAGCTCCATGGCATAACACCCTCGTAGAGAATGAAAATCCACTGTGGCCAGTTCAGTGAAAGGGATTTTTGGATTGAGCACTTGGATGTGGCGGATATTGTAAAAAGTGCAATCCTTAGATCTTTCTTGAGTTTGGACTTGTGGGTTGATGATTTGAAACCAGGGTTGGTTCCAACCATTTCAGAGGGATGGGCATGCAGCCCAAATCAATTTTAGAAGCCGGAAAGGGATGCATCTAGCGCAAAAATACCAGCAAAATTATTTATTCCAACCTTTAGCTCACTGGAGCAAAAATTGTAGACCTTGGCGTGTTGAGCCGCGGTGTCCGCGATCATAAGCAACTAGTGGCCATAAACTTGAAAGGGAACAGTAATATAGTGTGCCTTTCTGGCAATTCCCCTTTGCAACCGCTCGATAGATTTGTTTTGTAAATCTTTATATAAAAGACTCATTGCTAGAGCAGGTGAATCATTGAGTAATGGTTGCAGCCATTTAGAGCTTCTATATATTTCGATAGAATTGGCAAGGAGGACACAGAAGATTTCCATCTTCACCGATGACTGTGGTCGAAGGATGGTGCAGAAGTCTTCGCGTGTCAACTTGTGATGGGTCTTTGTATTATGATAGATAACATCGCCTCCTTCTTTGGCATCATCTACTATAGTGTTTAGGATGAAGATATCTTGAGCATCTTGAGTAGAGATGGCCACCATGTCTAGATTGTGCATCTTGTGAGGTAGCGGTGGCGGCGGGGGAAGCTCTTGTGGAAGGTGGGAAAAAGTCTGCTCCAAATCATCGATGTAGTATTGCAGATCTTCTTCTTTATCTGAATCAGAAGTAGATTCAAGATCTTCATCTGTATCTAAACTGACTCTTTTTGATTCTTCCTATTCTGGGGGAAAAGGCACCGATTGTTCTGGTGCAGAGAAATGTTGAGCTGGTGTTGCTTGTTGTTGACTTGTGCTGGTTCCGAATAAACATTGTTGGAACTCAGCAAAAGTTGCTTCTTTGGTAGTTTCCCCCAGAGATCCCATTGTAGAATAGTCAAGAAATTGATCCCCATATGACATATTAACGTTGTCATTGTGAGTAGGGGATTTGAGATCTTTATCTCCTTTATGGAGATTTTTGTTGTTGTTTTGGTGCAGCTCCTTGACTGGGGCCCTCCCCAACATTGTTTGGGTCGTCAGATTTATCGTCTGAGGAGGTGCTATTGTTAGAGTCAGCTGATGAGTCAGAATCCTCATCTTCATTTTCTTCTTCATCATCTTCTTTGTCTGCCGCCTTATCTATTGTCTTCTTTGGTGGAGGCTTCTTGCACTGCCGGTGGAGTGCTTGTAGCTCGTCAAACGCCACTTGCACATGCTCGTGTGTTTCAAGCAGTGCGTCGTGGGATTTTTTGAGATCTGAATAGCGAGCCTCGGTGGAGAGGAGTCGTGCAGAGAGGTCCGTCACTTGAGTTCTTAGTTGGGTGATTTCATTGCTTGATGACTCCTCCTGGTGTTTATTGATTTGTGTGAGGGTTGTGATGATGTCATCCAAACGCGTGCTTAAAGCAGTTTGTTGCTGCTTAAGCTCATGCAAAGTTTCTGGCAATGGTTGATTTTGCACAGAAATCCTATCGACTTGCTTGGCCAAATTGCCTTGCTGGCTTTTCACTTCAAGCATCAACTGTGGCAGTTGTTACAGGCGGTCGTCGATGCATTCGACTTTCATGGCTGTTGCTTTCTTCTATTGGTGGATGCTTGAAAGGATGCTTGGCAGGGCACGGTTTGCTCATCAATCTTGCATAAAATCATGTCTTAAGATGGTTTGGATTTGCAAAAATAGAAGTTTATGTTATGTAAGTGTTAGGTTTTAGCGTAATTCAAGCGGTTTGTAAGACCAAATGGTTTGAAGACCGTTTGGCCCCAAACGGTTTCAAGACCGTTTGGCTCCAAATGGGTTCAAGACCGTTTGGCTCCAAATGGTTTCAAGACCGTTTGGAAGGAGGAACGACAGGGGCACAACGGACGGAGGTAGAAATGAAATCGGCGGCGATAGTGATGGCGGTGGCGATAGAGGTGACGACGGCAGTAGAGATGATGGAGGCGATAGAAAAGGGGTCCGCATCGGTGACGTAGACGTCGGTGATGGTGAAAACAGAGGTGTTGCAAAGGCGGAGGTGTCGATCATGGTGATGCGCTGGTCTACCTTGTTGTTGCGGGTGAAGATGATGACGACGATTGGAAGAGCGGCGGTAACGGAGGTGCGGACGTCGGTAAGACACGCGGAAGCGGGAGTGATGGTGGAGGAGAGAACTAGTGTCACGAGCTACGCGGTAGCAAGAACAGAGGAGATGAAACAGTGCTTGCGAGGGTTTAGAGGGTTCAAGAATCGAAAGAAAGAAGAAGGAGAGGGGGTAGGGTTATATATATAGGATTTGGGGGTTGACTTTACAAATTCCCGAGGTCAAATGGTTTGATACCGTTTGGGCTTCAAATGGTTTTGAGACCGTTTGGCTCCAAATGGTTTTAGGACCGTTTGGCTCCAAACTGTTTCAGGACCATTTTGCTACAAACGGTTTTAGGACCGTTTGGCTCCAAACGGTTTCAAAACCATTTAAGATGGTCTAGGTTTTTTATTTTTATATTTTTATGTTTGTTTTGGTTGTTTTTGTGAATTTTTATATTTTTAGATTAAAAATGATAAACCTAAATTAAACAAAGGAAATTAAAATAAAAGATAAACAATGATAAATAGATCTTGGGTTGCCTCCCAAATAGCACATGGGTTTTACGTAGCTGGCTCAATGAAGTTTTGATTTTGTTATGGTGATACTGTGGGGTCTCTAATCTCAATAGTCTGTCTCAGAATTTTGTCTGCTGGAGTATAGTATTTTTTCAATCTATGGCCATTGACTGTCCTTTCTCCTCCATTGTCATCAACAATGATGATGGCTCCAGTTGGGTATATGTGCTTGATAGTAAAAGGTCTGGACCACTTTGTACGAAGTTTCCCGGGGAACATTTTGAGTCTGGAGTTGAAAAGAAGGACTTTGTCTCCAATGGCGATGTCTTTTCTTTTTAGATGACCATCGTGCCACATCTTGGTTTGTTCTTTGTAAATCCTAGCACTTTGGTATGCGATCATTCTAAGCTCCTCTAGTTCCTGCAACTAGAGTTGTCTATTTTCTCCAGCATTTTTAAAATCAAAGTTTAGTTGTTTAATGGCCCACCAAGCCTTATGTTCGAGTTCTACTGGAAGATGACATGATTTCCCGTATACCAAACGGAACGAGTTTGTTCCAATTGGTGTTTTATAAGCTGTTTGGTAAGCCCAAAGGGCATCGGGAAGCTTGGTGGACCAGTCGGTACGGTGTCTATTGGCGGTTTTCTCTAAGATTGCCTTCAGTTGTCTATTCGAAACTCAACCTGACCACTAGTTTGTGATTGGTAAGGCGTGGAAACTTTATGGTTGACTCCGTATTTCTTTAAGAGGGCTTCAAAGCTTCGCTCCAAAAAATGGGTCCCTCCGTCGGATATGATAGTTTGGGGGACTCCAAATCTGGGAAAAATGATATCTTTAAACATCTTAATGACTGGTTTGAAAATGCTGGAAACTGTGGGTATAGCTTCTACCCATTTCGAGACATAATCCACAACAACCAGTATGTAGGAAAATCCATATGAAGAGGGAAAGGGACCCATGTAGTCTATCCCCCATACATCAAAAAGTTCGATCTCTTGCCACATAGTGAGGGGCATTTCATTCCTTTTAGTTATACCACCAGAAAGTTGACATTTATTGCATGATTTTACAAAATCATGGGAATCTCTTGCTATCCTTGGCCAGAAAAAACCCGATTGTAGAACTTTCATAGCGGTCTTTTTTGAACTCATGTATCCCGCAGTGGGGCTGGAATGATAATGTTCTAAGACAAGAGTAATCTCTTCTTCAGGTAGGCATCGACAGAAAAGTCCGTCTGCGCATAGGCGAAAGAGATAAGGTTCGTCCCAGTAGTATTGCTTAACATCGTGGAGGAATTTCTTTTTGTCGTGATGAGAGGCAGAAGGGTGGATGATTCCTGTAGCCAGATAATTCACTATGTCGGCATACTAGGGGAATTCAGAGGTAATTTTCATTAGCTAGTCGTCAGGGAGGGAGTCTCAGATAGGTACTTTATCATCATCCTCGACTTCAATGCGGATGAGATGATTAGCAACGATGTTTTCCACTCTACTTTTGTCTTTGATTTCTAAATCAAATTCCTAAAGCATTAACACCCAATGGATAAGTCTGGGTTTTGTGTCTTGCTTCTGAATTAGATATTGTATGGCGGAGTGGTCAGTGTAGACTATGACCTTTGATCTAATCAGGTAGGAGCGGAATTTCTCGAACGCATAGATGATAGCTAATAACTCCTTTTCTATAGTGGTGTAGTTCTTTTGCGCTTCATCAAGAGTCTTGGACGCATAGTATATTACATAAGGCTTTTTGTCAATTCTATGTCCTAACACTGCTCCTATAGCATAGTCACTGGCATCACACATTATTTCAAATGGTTGCGACTAGTCAGGTGCTCTCAAACTAGGCACAGAGACTAGAGCGTTTTTTAAGGTTGTGAAGCTTTGTAGACATTCTTGGTCAAAATTGAACTCGGCGTCTTTGGTCAATAATTGGGTCATGGATTTTGCTACTTTCGAGAAATCTTTAATGAATCTTCGATAAAACCCAGCATGACCTAAGAATGCTCGTACTCCTTTTACATCTTTTGGCAGCAAAAATTTTGATATGACATCAATTTTTGCTTTGTCTACCCCGATTCCTCTATCACTCACTCTATGTCCGAGGACGACACCTTCAGTTACCATAAAGTGGCATTTTCCCCAATTTAAGATCAGGTTTGTTTCCTCGCATCTTTGTAAGACTTGTCCAAGGTTGAGTAGACAATTGTCAAAGGAATCTCCGTAAACTAAAAAGTCATCCATGAATACTTCCATTATGGACTCGGTTAACCCAGAAAAAATAGCAGACATGCACCTTTGGAAGGTAGCAGGTGCATTGCACAACCTGAATGGCATTCTTCTGAAGGCATAGGTACCGAAGGGACAAGTAAAAGTTGTTTTTTCTTGGTCTTCTGGGTGTATAGGAATTTGATAGAACCCAGAATAACCATCAAGGTAACAGAAGAACTTTTGATGGGCTAGGAATTCGAGGACTTCATCAAGAAAGGGTAGAGGGTAGTGATCTTTTCGTATTGCTTTGTTTAGTTTCCTGTAGTCGATACACGTTCTCCACCCTGTGATAGTCCTCATGGGCACTAGCTCATTTTTATCATTTAGCACGACAGTGGTTCCTTCCTTTTTGGGGACCACTTGGATAGGGCTGACCCATTGGGAATCTGAAATTGGGTAGATAATGTCGTCTTTCAGCAGTTTGAGGACCTCAAGGCAAACCACCTCTTTAAGATTGGGGTTCAGCTTTCTCTTGTGCACTCTTGAAGGTTTAAATTCTTCCACCATGGGCAGTCTATCCATGGATAAGGTTGGGTTTACACCTGTTAGGTCAGTTATCTTGTACCCAATGGCTTTCTTATGTTTCTTCAACTCAACGAGAAGCCTTTCTTTCTGGTCTTTCATTAGAGTGGAACTGATGATTACTAGACATAGTTTTTCTTCGTTGAGAAAGACGTGCTTCAGTCCCATTGGTAGGGTTTTCATCTCAGGAGCCTTAGGTGCTTCTGTTGTTTCTAAAATAGTGATAGATTTGAGCTCCTCAAAAGTGGCTGTTGGTGCTTCTTCAGCTATCTCTAAGTGTTGCAAGCATTGTTGAACTAATTCATTGGCTGAGAATTTGACTTCTGGATTTATTAGGACATTTTCTCTAAGTGTTGCAGGTCGATGGTATCGACCCCTCGTGATATCGACAAGCCTTCCTTCTTTTCTATCATCCCACCTGATGCTGACTCGATACCATCGACGCGGGTCGATGGTATCGACACCCTTAGACATCAGTTTTATCCCTTTTCTGTCACTAAAGCTATAAGCGTCGATAGTATTGACTTTGGTGTCGATAGTATCGACTGCATGATCGTTGGCAACCTGAAGGTAACTCGCTACCATCGACTTCCCAGTCGATCGTATCGACTCTACTTGACTCCTTGTGGCTATTTGCATGTGACTGTGTCGATACTATCGATGGGTGTCGATGGTATCGACATCTGTATATATGTGTTTTTCCTGAAATTGCAAGACAAAGCCAAATCAACCGAGATAAAACCCATTGTTATAATCATTTATGATCAAAACGATAAAATACGGAAGATTTGGTAATGAAAAGGATTATAGACTAGAGTAAGTGAATTATGCAATATTAACCAATAAACCCATAAAATGCAAGTAAAACAAGTCTATAAATGTGACTCAAAATCATTGCATCACTAACTCATCAGATGGTTCATATATTTCCAATTGGGACATTTGATGTATTGCATCTAAGAGGAAGACTTCCTCTTGAATGTTGGGGCCTTTCATGTTGTTGAGGACCCAGAACTGAATTGCTTCTTTTCCCAATCTCAGAATGATCGTGCCAGCTTCAACATCAATAAGTGCCCTAGCTGTGGCAAAGAAGGGTCTGCCGAATATTATTGGGTATCTTAAATCTTCCTTGATGTCCATAATGACAAAATCACATGGGACATAAGAATCCTTTCCTATCCTGACTGGAATGTCTTCAATAATTCCTAGGGGTGCAGTGATAGTTGAATCAGCTAACTGAATTGTCATCATTGTGGGTAGCAAGTCAGTAAAGACCAGTCTTTTACACATGGAGTAGGGCATAATAGATATGCTAGCCCCTATGTCAGCTAATCCCTTTTTGCTCGAAGCATTTCCAATACAACATTGAATACCGAAAGAACCAGGGTCCTTCTTTTTCTTGGGCATCTTGTTAAGAATGATATCAGAGGTGGTCTGAGTCAGTTTGACCATCTCTTGCTCTTCAGTAATGTATTTCCTTGATAAAAAAGTTTTCAGATATTTAGCCCAAGTTGGTACTTCAGAGAGAGCATCGAGGAGTGGGATATCGATATAAAGTTTCTTCATCGCTTCCTTGAATTTTTGGAACCTAGTGTCCATTTCAGTCTCTCTCAATCTTCCTGGATATGGTATCCTAGGTTTATATTACGGAACTTCTGGCTCTTTGGGAGCTTGTTCCTTTTCTTTGCCTTTCGTGGTCTCTGCAGATTTCTCAATTCCTAGATTCAGGATTGCATTCGGAGTAAAGGCAGGTGTATCATCATTATTATGAGTGATTCTCGTAGTTTCATGAAAGACATGACCAGATCTTGTAGTGATGACATTTAATTGCTTCAGCAATGGCCTTCATTTCCATTGATTCCTCAGCCTTATAAACTTTGAGGACTCCCTTATTGGATGATCGTCCCCAATTGGATTGGTTCTCAACGCCAAGTGTAATGATTTTCCAAGCATCCTCGTAGTTCTTCCTCATAAAATTTCCTCCAGATGAGGAATCCAGAAATTGCTTGATATCATCACTCACCCCCTATAGACTGTTTCTATTAATTGATTTTGGAAGATGCCGTGATGAGGGAACTTCCTTAGAAGCTCCTTGAATCTTTCCCATGCTTTCGCGAGTGATTCTCTAGGAAGTTGGGCGAAGTGGTTGATTTGCCCCCTAATTTCGTAGGTTAATGAAAGAGGGAAAAACTTTTCCAGGAACTTTTCTTCCAAGGGAGCCCAGGTAGTGATGATTAGCTCCCTATCAAGTGATTTGTACCAACTCAAAGCCCTTTCGGATAGAGTGAAGTGGAAAAAATGTAGCATTATTGCGTCAAAGGCAACTCCGGCTTGTGGGACAAGATGACAAAGTGCCTTGAATCTCTTCAAGTGATCCATGCAGTCATCTCTAGAACCACTAGATAATGAGATGCCCTGCATGATTTGAATCCATTGTGTCTGGATTTCAAAATTGGGTATGTTGATGATTGGTGGCCAGACTCGATAATTATCTTCATAGTTCTTGGTGACGACATAGTACCTCAATTGCTTATTTCTTAGCTCTAACTGGGCAGCTTGGTTAGCTGCTTCGTTTTCAGCTCGGATGCAGGCCTGATCTTCAACTCAGATCTCCCCTTGGATCTGAGCACAGGTGTCAGCAATGAGTTGTGCCCTTTGAGCGGCTATGGCGGCGTTGACCCTTTCCATTACTAACACAGCTTGACGTTGATCCTCAGCCATTTGTCTGGCTCTTTGGCGGTTGAGTCGGATGTGGCGGTGGAAGCTTCTCTCTACCTCAGAATCATACTCTAGATCAGGGGAGAATCTGAGATTATGTGATGGTTGCATACACGTCTTCTACCTGAGTAGAGAAAGAAACACACCATTTATATGATGCAGGAGATATGATGAATTCAAGAAGATATGGAGTAATGTTTGAAGAAAAGTGCAAAAACCCTAAACAACTAGCAAGATGGTAAATCAATTTAAAAGTGTAGGAACATGTTCTGCGGAGGGAGTAGTGCAAGGTATTTGACCATTCATTCGGGAATGGTTGACGTTGCAACACTCCCACATTTCTCGTAGCTATTTCCTCGAAAGAGGGATAGTCTATAAGGATACTAATCGAATTGGTAATTATCGCTCGCTTGTTAATTTTCCGATACACGTTTCACGAGGTTGAGTAAGACTCTCTCTTCGGAGGTTACATCTCTTCATTGACATGTAGATATGTACCAGATGAGGGTTACTCAACCCGTGAAGGATGTGTGCATTACTCTTGTCCTATAAGACATCGACATTGTATAACATCCATGTATTTTGCTTACAAGTCTTGCTATGTTTGGTACAAGTACAATACATGTGTAGTGGTGGTGAATACCCGCATCACTCCAGTGATTCCATCATTATTTACTAATATTAGATTTTAATCCTTAAACTAGTTTTTATTATTGCCTTTACGTTTGCACGTTTTAGGTTAAATAACTCAAATCAAACTTTTAGTCTTAGATGATTGACTTAGATCGGTACAAAACAAGAAAAAGACACTCGGATTCTTAATGTTGTCCTTTGGGTTTGATCCTAAATCTATACTATGATAAGGCTTCCACACTCTTGTGGGGTTGGAGCATTTATCTAGCACTATTTGTAGGTAAACCTAGAGAGAACATCAACTCCCTTGGGTTTTTGGTGCATATTACAACTTCCATTGGAAGAGTAATCTTTTGGTTTAATTTTTGATGGATCTTCCACTCGCGTGGAATTACATACACCACTAAAAATACTAAAGATAGTAAGTCTTTAGGTTTAGCCTTGCTTATACTAGATTGAGAACTCCACCCACGTATGCTAGGATACGTGGAAGTCTTATCATAGTATAGTTAAGGGTCGAATCCACAGGACAACGGTCTTGTTGGGAGTAACAAGATGGAAAATGTTAGAATTTCACTTAAGCTCTTAACAGTTGGTATCTAGATCGAAAAGTTGGATTGGTTGTTTTAAACTAAGTGCAAGCAAAAAAAGCCAAGAAAGTAAATTTAAGGTTGTAAACAATGATAAGAAACCACTAGGATGCGATCAACTTTCACCACCACCACTCATGGATCAAAACATGCAACATAAAAACATAACCTGCAATAAGAGTCTAAATAGTTAGTATCTTTGTAGATTTAGTTTACTTTCAGAGAACTAACTACGAAAAGTATGGGAATGTTGCAATGCCAGCCATCCCCAAACGAATGGTCACTTACTTTACATCATTCCCTTCACAAAGTGAGTTACTCGACTTATCAAGGTTGTACTTTCATATGTCAACTGATTCCATTTCATAGTATGAAAGTACAACGATGGAAGTGAGTTTACTCCACTTCTTGAAAAACACTCCTAGATACCGAAACAGATGCATGGTGGATACATGCATCAAGAGTCAACATTCAATCGAGATTTGAATCTAATAGTACAAACGTAGACAATTCATACTAAAAGATAAAAGGTAACACAAGTTGGTGATCAAGCAACAAGCATTCATTAAACGATTGATGTTGAACTGAAAAGAAAGTATGTCTCTATTACAAACTATGGATTACATTGCATGAAATGAAAACATGGGTAGCGGGGCTACTCCCCGCACCCTAGTAAATAAGACTACTCACTCATAGCAAGGACAAAGAAGGGGGTGAGAAGAGAGAGAGAGAATGTCATCCCCATGAAGGAGATAGGAAGGTCAACCCCTTAGAGAGAGAGACAATCTTCGCACTTCGTGGGTTGCTCGATGATGAAGTCTCCTCTTCCCACCTTCTAGGGTGATGAGAGAGAAAGCAACTTCTAGATGGAGTGTGGATCTCATACGGGCACCCTCGGGGCGGAGGATGAAGGATGAAATAGCTTTGGAGGTGCAGAGGCAGCCTTTGGGCGTCTAAAACTTGATGCCTTGTGAGGACCCTTTGGGCCTTATTTATAGGCTTTAAGTGAAGTCCAAACAGTTTGGGAAGTTTCAGGCTCAAACGGTCTTGGAAACTATTTCGGTTCTGAGACCGTTTGGACTCGGCGGTTTGGAAACCATTTGAGTCCTTGCGATCCTGAAACCATTTGCTTTTATGTTGTCCCGGGACCGTTTGGCTTTGTGCGGTCTCGGGACTATGTAACTCCATGCGGTCTCAGGACCGTTTGGCTTTGCATGGTCTCGGGACCGTTTGGTTTTCTGCGGTCTCGGGACTGTTTGGTTTTGTACGGTGTCGGGACCGTGTGACTTCATGCGGTCTTGGGACCGTGTGACTTCATGCGGTCCTGGGACCGTGTGACTCCAAACGGTCTTGGGACTGTTTGGTCTCCAAACGGTCTCGGGACTAATTGGAACTTTTGTGATTTTTTTTGTATTTTCCTGTAAGAAAAAAAGGAGAAAAGTTAATCTAAAGGTGTATTTGCAAAAAGGAGTAAAGTTAAGGATTCTACCTAATTTATCTGAGAAAGAGTATGGAAAATTGAGGAAAATTACTAAGATAACATCACAAAATGGGAGGTTATCACCCCTCCTAACTTACAGTCTAGCTTGTCCTCAAGTTAGATAGAGATGAGGCATGTAATGGTGAGGCGATTTTATTTAGTTAAGATTTCCATACTCTTGCTTCAAATCTAAACCAGAGATCTCCTAAGGTTGTATCGGAGCTTTTGCTTACCTTAACTCTTTCAGGTGTTGGGAGTTGCTTGAATCTTAGGTTTCTTCCATATCTCATAGCCTGCCTTGGGACCACCTTTTTATTCTGCATGTCATTGACTCTAAGCAGTTTTATACTTCTCTGAAAATCCAGCCGGAAGATAGAGTGGGTTTTTCTATACATTTAGGGTCTCACTACCGGGCATGATACATCTGCCTTTTAGAGGGAAACTGAATGTACCTGCCGGTTGAGTCCTTTATCAGCCTTTCATATATTTGGATACCTTAGGGTTTCAATACCGGGCACGACATATCAACCTTTGTGAGGGAAGCTGAATGTACCAGTCGGGAGAGACCTTTATTGGCTCTTCATATAGATCCTTATGCGTGGCACAACTCTCATATTTTTATTCAACACTCTGGCTTTTATTCATAAACTCACATGCTTAGGATTTGGTATTTTTTTAGGGGATTTGGTTGGGCGGCCAAGCCTCTTTTATTTGATGATAAGAAAGCTATTCTTAGAGTTTCTCGACATGCACTTATTTGGTTTTTTTTCCTTAGTGGTCTACTTGCGAGGCTTCTTGATTTGGATGTCACCTGATATCCCTCCCATCTTTGAGAGTGTTTGGCTTGTTTCAGCCCTGATGTTAACTTGTGGAGAGTCAGATGTTTGAATTGAAGCAAAAGCATGAAAATCTAGTGTGAAGATAATTTATTAATTCACCATTTCATGTCTATATGATGTTCTTGTTGTTGCTCTTAAGGACTAACTGGATTCTTAAGTTAGCTGGGGATGACATTTTCCAAGAGGGATGTTATTCTTATGTGCAGGGTTTATTTTAACAGGGAATTTCTTAAAACAAAATCTAAAAGTGCATAGAAAAACTAAAAAAAAATGTACAAAATTGAAAAGAAGGTAGAGAAGGAAGGATTTAAGAATGATACCTCGCCCTTGTCCAGTGTACTCTCCCCTTAACTTATCACTCACTCTGTCCACAGAGTGTCAAAGTGATAGGTTGAGAAGTACATGGACAAGGACATTAGACTTCTGTTAGTCCTTTATTAGCGCCATGTGTGCGAAGAAGATTAGCAGTGAACTTTCCACGTAACACATGGTAATCCACGTCTGTCATGTCCTCTACTGGTCTTCCAAGGACCATGATAGTGTATATCCAGTAGAGTACATGGAAACCACAGTTGTTTGACTCGCGAAGCTGCTGGGGACATTTGTGGCTGAAGGCAGGGTGATGAAAGTGTTCTTTATCGTATGCCCATGTATGCTTGCTGAGAAGGTCGTGTATTTGGTCAGAACACTCCTTTGCCACCTCCTCCGTTGGCATTCTTGGTGTTGTAGTATATTGTTGCTGATCTGGATTGTACTGGCTATCAAAATTGTTGTATATGGTTGTTGTTACGTCATGAAGATTTGTTGCCATTAACATCCAGTGCTGTGAATGAAGGAAAGGAAGCATGTTAAACTTCGGAGTCATATGTTGGAGGAAGGAAATGAGTGCCTCAGTTGTTTCGAAGTTCTTTAGCTTTAGGAGATCATCCTTCATATATGCTAATGCCATATAGGCCGTAGGGTGATTCTGTCCGAGAGGAAATTGATAGGCGGCCATCAAACTCACGGATAGAGACCCTTTGATCTGTACAGTTTCTCATAGTGCATCTGCCATAACCAGAATATCTTCATACATAAAAATGAGATCATCTTTCTCGGTGTAAAGCCTTGACATGATGAGCTGAAGTTCATTGTCGGAAAGACTTTTACAGGCGCTGAGGTCAAAATTAGGGAACGTCGGTGTGATGGAAGATAGGGGAACCTTTTATGAAGGTGGTATGTTGATGGTGGCCCCAGTTAGCAACTCGGTGTCCCCTGTATCATCCGCCAAATCAAAAGAATAAGGGTCCCATTGTTTCTTCTCGGGGACCTTGGCAGGCTGTTGTTTTTCCAACTCCTTTATTGTTTGCCAGAATGGCAGTTTTTGAGGATGTTGGATGGCCTAGTAAAGGTAGCAAGGAATTTTGTTAGGCACCATAGTTGGGTCCTTGAAGAACATTCTGTCACATATTAGCTCCATTGCGTAACAACCTCGTAGAGAATGAAAATCCTTTGTGGCTAGTTCAGTGAAAGGGATTTGTTGATTGAGCGCTTGGATGTGGCGGATAGTGTAAAAAGCGCAATCCCTAGATCCTTCTTGTGTTTGGAATTGTGGGTTGATGATTTGAAACCAGGGTTGGTTCCAACCATTTCAGAGGGATGGGCATGCATCCCAAATCAATTTTAGAAGCCGGAAAGGGATGCATCTGGTCTCCCAGGCTTCAATACCAGCAAAATTAAATATTCCAGCCTTTATCTCACTGGCACAAAAATTGTACACCTTGGCGTCTCGAGCCGCGGTGTCCACGATCATAAGCAACCAGTGGCCAGAAACTTGAAAGGGCACGGTAATATAGCGTGCCTTCTTGGAAATTCCCCTTTGCAATCACTCGATAGATTTGTTTTGTAAATCTTTATATATAAGACTCATTGCCAGAGCAGGTGAAGCATTGAGTACTGGTTGCATCTGTTTAGAGCTTCTGTAGATTTCGATAGAATTAGCAAGCAGGACACAGAAGATTGCCATCTTCACCGATGACTGTGGTCGAAGGATGGTGCAGAAATCTTTGCGTGTCAACTTGTGATGGGTCTTTGTATTATGATAGATAACATCACCCCCTTCTTTGGAATCATCTACTATAGTGTTTAGGATGAAGATATCTTTAGCATCTAGAGTAGATATGGCCGCCATGTCTAGATCATACATCTTGTGAGGTAGCGGTGGTGGCGGGGGAAGCTCTTGCGGAAGGTGGGAAGAAGTCTGCTCCAAATCATCGATGTAGTGTTGCAGATCTTCTTCTTTATCTAAATTAGAAGCAGATTCGAGATCTTCATCTGTATCTAAACGGACTCTTTCTGATTCTTCCTGTTCTGGGGGAAAAGGCACCAATTGTTCAGGTGTAGAGAAATGTTGAGCTAGTGTTGCTTGTTGTTGACTCGTGCTGGTTCTGAATAAACATTGTTGGAACTCAGCAAAAGCTACTTCTTTGGCAGTTTCCCCCAGAGATCCCATTGCAGAATAGTCAACAAATTGATCCCCAAATGACATATTAACGTTGTCATTGTGAGTAGGGGATTTGGGATCTTTATCACCTTCGTGGCAATTTTTGTTGTTGTTTTGGTGCTGGTCCTTAGCTGGGGCCCTCCACAACATTGTCTGGGTCGTTAGATATATCATTTGAGGAGGTGCTATTATTGGAGTCGGCTAAGGAGTCAGAATCCTCATCTTCATTTTCTTCTTCATCATCTTTTCATCTTCCGCCTTATCTGTTGTCTTCTTTGGTGGAGGCTTCTTTCACTGCCGGTGGAGTGATTGTAGCTAATCGAAAGCCACATCCACATGCTCGTGTGTTTCAAGCAGTGCGTCGTGGGATTCTTTGAGATCTGAATAACGAGCCTCAGTGGAGAGGAGTTGTACAGAGAGGTTCGTCACTTGAGTTTTTAGTTGGGTGATTTCATTGTTTGATGACTCCTCCTGGTGTTTATTGATTTGTGTGAGGGTGGTGCTGATGTCGTCCAAACACGTGGTTAAAGCAATTTGTTGCTGCTTAAGCTCACACAAAGTTTCTAGTAATGGTTGATTTTGTGCAGAAATCTTGTCGACTTGCTTGACCAAATCGCCTTGCTGGCTTTTCACTTCAAGCATCAACTGTGGCAGTTGTTGCAGGCAGTTGTCGATGCGTTCAACTTTCATGGCTGCTACTTTCTGCTGTTGGTGGATGCTTGAGAGGATGCCTGGCATGGCACAATTTTGCTCATCAATCTTGGCGACTTGTGTAGTTAGAACATGCACACAAGAAAAAATATATTGTAAAATATTAGAAGGGCCAGTGAGGAGGTTTCAGATAGCGTCAAATTGACGTCTGAATTCCTCACCGACATTTGTAAAAGAGACCCCAGATGCGGAAGGGTGAGGTGGCTGGGGTCGAGGTGGAAGGGTGGAAGTGTCTTGCGAAAGAGACACTGTTGATGGTCCCACAACCTATGTGGTGATTGTGGATGGAGTCACCATTGGTGTTGGGGTGGTGGTGGAAAAAATGGTGACATTCCCGGTGATAATGGTGGGACTGAAAATGTTGAGGGGAATAGGGTGGATATGGGGGCGGAGGAGGTGAAGTCGGGTATTGGAATGGAGAAAGGTTGGAGGGTGGTAGATGGTTGGATAGTAGTGGATGGTAGTGTTGTAGGGGTAGTGGTGGTGGTGAGCTCAACAGTTAGGCTTATGATGAATGAGTCGAATGATGAGGTATTGATAAGGTCCTCGGGGTGGGGGCGTTCTGTTTCAGGATATAGCTTTGATGTTGGTGTCCCCGATAGCTATTGTGGTTGTAAACGTGCCTTAAATGGTTGTTTTACTGGTATTTTTGTTACCCTAGCTGACGGGGCGGTGATACTAAGATTTGTCTTGCCCGCTTTGGTCTTCTTCTCTTGTACTTTGACCGAAGCTAGGATTTTGGTAAGCTCTTTGTCAGTAAAGAGTAATTTTTCCTTGTCGTAATCCTCTAGCTCTGGAAGCGGTAACAGAGTTCTGGAGGATCTTAATGAAGGGAAGAAAATGTAATGTAATTTCACATCCTTTTCTTTGATAATGTAAGAGTTCTTCAAAGTTTTCTCATTAGTGAGGATATCGCCCTTGATCTGCATGCACTGATGGAGTAATCTTTCCATCTTGAGGTATTTACGAATGGAAGTTATGTGTCTGCCCATGCAGATTTCTTTCCCTAGCGCGTATGCTGAAAACTTTTGTATCATGTGTCGTCCAATGTTGATCGACTTCCCATGTTGGACGGACCACAAAATAAAAATATCAGCGGTGATAACATTCCCACCCTCAGTTTTGGGGAAGAGCACACTGGTGAGAATTTTGTGAAACGTGCGCACTAACCCAAAATGAATATTGGAGGCATTGCTAGTCCGCACCTCATAATTTGGGATCCCTGTTAGGGATTTCCAAAAGTTGTGTCAATTGAACTGGGAGCTCTCCGTACTAATAACTTTAGCCTTTTTTAGCTGTTCATGGTTGTCTGTGAAGGTTTCATTCAATAGATTTTCTGTTATGACAACTTTGTGACCAAAAAGCTTGGTGACCAGCCTGCGGTCCCCTCTGTCCCTTGCTCTGTCCATAATTTCCACCAATTCTTTGGTGAAATGTGTAAAGAATTCTATTGTGGGCTCGACGTATGAGATCTCGGGGACAGAGCACCGTCTTGAGAGATTTGCGTTATCGAGCAGGGTGAGGATTCGATCATATATCCCCATCTTTATTAGTACATTTGAGCAAACATACTTTGTTGGTTTTAAGGTTTTATCGATGGATGGGATGGTGTGGATGAAAAGGTTTTCTTGTGGTGGTGCGGTGGTGGTGATGAATTAGAAGACGGGGGTAGTGGTGGTTGCAGGAGTGGTAGTGGGGGGGTGGTAGCGGTTGGTGGGATATATCCTGCTAGGGTTTGTTCCCTAGCAGTGGTGGGGCGGACTTGTTTTCTTGCCCATTTTTTTGTGGGTTGTTCGGTTGCAGTTTCCTGGACCTTTCATTTCCCCTTGGACCTTTCAGTTGGGGATTTATCCTCGAAGTTTGGATCATATTCGGAGCCTTCATCGTGAGAAGAGATTTCTTCCACTTCTTCTTCAGGCTCCTCGGCAAGACATCGGTTGATGCGGTCAATTTCACATATGACTGTTATCATGTTGACCTTTGGTGGGATCTGTTTAGTCTTTTCATAGGTATCTACGATCTTCTGGAGCCTAGCACTGTCCTCCATTAGTTGCTCCATTGTCCAGTGCGGCTCTTCGGCAGTTCCGGCCATATCTGAATTTTTTTGCATAAAATCATGTGTTAAGATGGTTTGGATTTGCAAAAAGAGAAGTTTATGTTATGTAAGTGTTAGGTTTTAGTGGAATTCAAGCGGTTTGTAAGACCAAATGGTTTGAAGACCGTTTGGCTCCAAACAGTTTCATGACCGTTTGGCTCCAAACGGTTTCAAGACCGTTTGGAAGGAGGAACTATGGGGGCACAACGGACAAAGGTAGAAATGAAATCGGCAGTGATAGTGATGGCAGTGGTGATAGTGGTGACGACGATGGTAGAGATGAAGGAGGCGATAGAAAAGGGGGCTGCATTGGCGACGTAGACATTGGTGATGGTGAAAACAGATGTGTTACAAAGGCGGAGGTGCCGATGATGGTGGTGCGCTGTCTACCTTGCTGCTGCGGGTGAAGATGATGACGACGATGGGAAGAGCGGTGGTAATGGAGGTGTGGACGTCGTGAAGACACATAGAAGCGAGAGAGAACCCAAAGGACAACGTTAAGAATTTGAGTGTCTTTTTCTTGTTTTGTACCGATCTAAGTCAATCATCTAAGACCAAAAGTTTGATTTGAGTTATTCAACCTAAAACGTGCAAAAGTAAAGGCAATAATAAAAATTAGTTTAAGGATTAAAATCTAAGATTAGTAAACATTGATGGAATCACTGGGGTGATGCGGGTATTCACCACCACTACACATGTATTGTACCTGTACCAAACATAGCAAGACTTGTAAGCAAAATACATGGATGTTATACAATGTCGATGTCTTATAGGACAAGAGTAATGCACACATCCTTCAGGGGTTGAGTAACTCTCATCTGGTACATATCTATGTGCCAACTCTTAGTATAGTTAAGGGTCGAATCCACAGGACAATGGTCTTGTTGGGAGTAATAAGATGGAAAACGTTAGAATTTCACTTAACCTCTTAACAGTTGGTATCTAGATCGAAAAGTTGGATTGGTTGTTTTAAACTAAGTGCAAGTAAAACAAGGCAAGAAAGTAAATTTAAGGTTGTAAACAATGATAAGAAACCACTAGGATGTGATCTGCTTTCACCACCACCACTCATGAATCAAAACATGCAACATAAAAACATAACTTGCAATAAGAGTCTAAACAGTTAGTATCTTTGTAGATTTAGTTTCCTTTCAAAGAACTCACTACGAAAAGTGTGGGAATGTTGCAATGCCATCCATCCCTAAATGAATGGTCACTTACTTTACATCATTCCCTTCGCAAAGTGTGTTACTCAACTTATCAAGTTTGTACTTTCATGCATCAACTGATTCCATTTCATAGTATGAAAGTACAACGATGGAAGTGAGTTTATTCCACTTCTTGAAAAACACTCCTACATACCGAAACAGATGCATGGTGGATACATGCATCAAGAACAAACATTCAATCCAGATTTGAATCTAATAGTACAAACGTAGACAATTCTTACTAAAAGATAAAAGGTAATGTAAGTTGGTGATCAAGCAACAAGCATTCATTAAACGATTGATGTTGAACTAAAAAGAAAGTATATCTCTATTGCAAACTATGGATTACATTTCATGAAATGAAAACATGGGTAGTGGGGCTACTCTCGGCACCCTAGTGAATAAGACTACTCGCTCATAGCAAGGACAAAGAAAGAGGTAAGAAGAGAGAGAGAGAACGTCATCCCCACGAAGGAGAGAGGAAGGTCAACCCCTTGGAGAGAGAGAGACGATCTTCACACTTCGCGGGTTGTTCGATGATGAAGTCTCCTCTTCCCACCTTCTAGGGCGATGAGAGAGAAAGTAGCTTCTGGATGGAGTGTGGATCTCAGACTGCTAGCCTCGGGGCAGAGGATGAAGGATGAAACAATTCTGGAGCAGAAGAGGTAGTCTTTGGGTGTCTGAAACTTGATGCCTTGTGAGGACCCTTTGGGCTATATTTATAGGCTTTAAGTGAAGTCCAAACAGTTTGGGTAGTTTCATGCTCAAACGGTCTTGGAAACCGTTTGTGTTCTGAGACCGTTTGGACTCGTACGGTTTGGAAACCATTTGAGTCCTTGCGGTCCTAAAACCATTTTCTTTTATGCGGTATCCAGACCGTTTGGGTTTGTGCAATCTCAGGACCGTGTAACTCCATGTGGTCTCGGGACCATTTGGTTTTGTGCGGTCTCAGGACCGTGTGACTTCATGCGGTCATGGGACCGTGTGACTTCATGCGGTCTTGGGACCATGTGACTCCAAACGGTCTTGGGACCGTTTGGTCTCCAAACGGTCTCGGGACCGTTTGGAACTTTTGTGATTTTTTTTGTATTTTCCTGTAAGAAAAAAAAGGAGAAAAGTTAATCTAAAGGTGTATTTGCAATAAAGGAGGAAAGTTAAGGATTCTACCTAATTTATCTGAGAAAGAGTATGGAAAAGTGAGGAAAATTACTAAGATAACATCACAAAATGGGAGGTTATCACCTTTTCTTCCACTTTCTTAAGAATGTTAGAATAAGTGTCCTTATTAACGTTTTTGTATATCGGCACACCTAGATACCTACCAAGATCATTCATTAGATGAATACCAACATGATTTGCAATCGATCTTTGTAATGACCTGGAAATGCCTTTGCAAAAGAATATCAAGTTTTATTAAGAGACATAGATTAAGAGACATAGGTTTCCCAAACACATTTCAAAATTCCTGACAATGAAGAATCACATCCATTTACTTGATAGAGTCTTTATAAAATAGAAATACATTATCTAAAAATACCACATGAGAGCTCCTTGGTCCAGTTTGAGTTGGTTTTATCAGAATCCACCTCCCATATTCCACACATTTATGGATCATTTGACTTAGGCACTCCAAACACATCACTGGCACAAAAATTGTACACCTTGGCATCTCGAGCCACGGTGTCCACGATCATAAGCAACCAATGGCCAGAAACGTGAAAGGGCACGGTAATATAGCATGCCTTTATGGAAATTCCCCTTTGCAATCGCTCGATAGATTTGTTTGTAAATCTTTATATAAAAGACTCATTACCAGAGCAGGTGAAGCGTTGAGTACTGGTTGCATTCGTTTAGAGCTTCTGTAGATTTCGATAGAATTAGCAAGGAGGACACGGAAGATTGCCATCTTCACTGATGACTGTGGTCGAAGGATGGTGTAGAAGTCTTCACGTGTCAACTTGCACTGGGTCTTTGTATTATGATAGATAACATCGCCCCCTTCTTTGACATCATCTACTATAGTGTTTAGGATGAAGATATGTTGAGCATCTAGATTAGAGATGGCTTCCATGTCTAGATCGTGCATCTTGTGAGGTAGCAGTGGCGGTGGGGGATGAAGGATGAAACAACTCTGGAGCAGCAGAGGCAACCTTTAAGTGTCTGAAACTTGATGCCTTGTGAGGACCCTTTGGGCCTTATTTATAGGCTTTAACTGACGTCCAAACAGTTTGGGCAGTTTCAGGCTCAAACGGTCTTGGAAACCGTTTGGGTTCTGAGACCGTTTGGACTCGTGCGTTTTAGAAACCGTTTGAGTCCTTGCGGTCCTGAAACCATTTTCTTTTATGCGGTCCCGAGACCGTTTGGCTTTGTGCGGTCTCGGGACCGTGTAACTCCATGCAGTCTCAGGACCATTTGGCTTTGCACGGTCTCGGGACCGTTTTGTTTTGTGCGGTCTCGGGACCATTTGGTTTTGTGCGGTCTTGGGACCGTGTGACTTAATGCGGTCTTGGGACCGTGTGACTTCATGCGGTCTTGGGACCGTGTGACTCCAAATGGTCTTGGGACCGTTTGGTCTCCCAACGGTCTCGGAACCGTTTGGTCTCCAAACGGTCTCGGGACCGTTTGGAACTTTTGTGATTTTTTTTGTATTTTCCTGTAAGAAAAAAAGGAGAAAAGTTAATCTAAAGGTGTATTTTCAATAAAGGAGGAAAGTTAAGGATTCTACCTAATTTATCTGAGAAAGAGTATGGAAAATTGAGGAAAATTACTAAGATAACATTACAAAATGGGAGGTTATCACCCCCCCCCCCAACTTAGAGTCTAGCTTGTCCTCAAGTTAGATAGAGCTGAGGCATGTAATGACGAGGTGATTTTATTTAGTTAAAATTTCCATACTCTTGCTTCAAATCTAAACTAGAGATCACCTAAGGTTGTATCCGAGCTTTTTCTTGCCATAACTATTTCAGGTGTTGGGAGTTGCTTGGATCTTAGGTTTCTTCCATATTTTGTAGCCTACCTTGGGACCACCTTTTTATTTTATGCATGTCGTCGACTCTAATCAGTTTTATACTTCTCTAAAAATCCTGCCAGAAGATAGAGTGGGTATGAGGGTTGGCTTAAAGGCTTGTTCTGTAACTCCCCCTTCAAGTGGGGGAGGGTTTGTCTATGCATTTAGGGTCTCACTACCGGGCACGATACATCTGCCTTTGTGAGGGCAACTGAATGTACCAGCCGGGTGAGTCCTTTATCAGCCTTTCATATGTTTGGATACCTTAGGGTTTCACTATCGGGCACGACACATCTGCCTTTGTGAGGGCAGCTGAATGTACCGGCCAGACGAGACCATTATTGGCTCTTCATATAGATCCTTATGTGTGGCAAAACTCTCATATTTTTATTCGTAAACTCACAGGCTTAAGATTTGGGATTTTTTTAGGGGTTTTGGTTGGGCGGCCAAGCCTCTTTTATTTGAAGAGAAGAAAGTTGTTCTTAGAGTTTCTTGACATGCACTTATTTGGTTTTTTTTCTTAGTGGTCCACTTGTGAGGCTTCTTGATTTGGATGTCACCTCATATCCCTCATGTCTTTGAGAGTGTTTGGCTTGTTTCGGCCCAAATGTTAACATGTGGAGAGTTAGATGTTTAAATTGAAGCAAAAGCATAAAAATCTAGTGTGAAGATAATTTATTAATTTGCCATTTCATTTCTATATATTGTTCTTGTTATTTCTCTTAAGGACTAACTGGATTCTAAAGTTAGCTGGGGATGACCTTTTCCAAGAGAGATGTTATTCTTATGTGTAAGGTTTATTTTAACAGGGAATTTCTTAAAACAAAATCTAAAAGTGCAAAGAAAACTAAAAAAAATTAACAAAATTGAAAAAGAAGGTAGAGAAGGAAGGATTTAAGAATGATACATCACCCTTGTCCAGTGTACTCTCCCCCCAACTTATCACTCACTCTGTCCTTAGAGTGTCAAAGTGATTGGTTGAGAAGTACAAGCACAAGGGCATCAGGCTTATGTTAGTCCTTTATTAGCGCCATGTGTGCGAAGAAGATTAGCAGCGAACTTTCCACATAACGCGTGGTAATCCATGTCTGTCATGTCCTCTACTGGTCTTCCAAGGACCATGATGGTGTATATCTAGTAGAGGACGTGGAAAGCACATGCGTTTGACTCGTGAAGCTGCTGGGGAAATTTTTGGTTGAAGGTAGGGCAATGAAAGTGTTCTTTACCGTATGCTTGTGTGTCCTTGCTAAGAAGGTCATATAGTTGGTCAGCAAACTCCTTCGCCACCTCCTCCGTTGGCGTTCTTGGTGTTGTAGTATACTGTTGCAGATCTGGATTGTACTGGCTGTCAGAACTATTGTATATGGTTGTTGTTCCGTCATGAAGATTTGTTGCCATTAACATCCAGTGCTCTGAATTAAGGAAAGGAAGCATGATAAACTTCAGAGTCATATGTTGGAGGAAGGAAATGAGTGCCTCAGTTGTTCCAAAGTTCTTTAGCTTTAGGAGATCATCCTTCATATATGTTGATGCCATATAGGTCATAGGGTGATTCTGTCTGAGAAGAAATTGATAGGCGGCAATCAAACTCACGGATAGAGACTCGTTGATATGTACAGTTTCTCATAGCGCATCTGCCATAACCAGAATATCTTCGGCCATAAAAATGAGATCATCTTTCTCGGCATAAAGCCTTGACATGATGAGCCGAAGTTCATTGTCGGAAATACTTTTGTAGGTGCTGAGGTCAAAATTAGGGAACGTCAGTGTGATGGCAGATAGGGGAACCTTTTGTGAAGGTGGTCTGTTGATGGTGGCTCCGATTAGCAACTCGGTATCCCCTATATCATCCGCCAAATCAAAAGAATAAGGGTCCCATTATTTCTTCTCAGGGATCTTGGCGGGTTGTTGTTTTTCCAACTCCTTTATTGTTTGCCGGAATGGCTGTTTTTGAGGATGTTGGATGGAGAGTAAAGTTAGCGAGGAACATCGTTAGGCGCCATAGTTGGGTCCTTGAAGAATCTTCTGTCACATAGTATCTCCGTGGCATAACACTCTCGTAGAGAATGAAAATCCTTTGTGGCCAGTTCATTGAAAGGGATTTGTTGATTGAGCGCTTGGATGTGGCAGATAGTGTAAAAAGTGCAATCCCTAGATCCGTCTTGTGTTTGAACTTGTGGGTTGATGATTTGAAACCAGGGTTGGTTCCAACCATTTCGGAGGGATGGGCATGCGTCCCAAATCAATTTTAGAAGTCGGAAAGGGTTGCATCTGGCCTCCCCAGCTTCAATACTAGCAAAATTAATTATTCCAACCTTTATCTCACTGGTGCAAAAATTGTACACCTTGGCGTCTCGATCCGCGGTGTCCACGATCATAAGCAACCAGTGGCTAGAAAGTTGAAAGGGCACGGTAATATAGCGTGCCTTTCTGGCAATTCCCCTTTGCAACCACTAGATAGATTTGTTTTGTAAATCTTTATATAAAAGACTCATTACCAGAGTAGGTGAAGCGTTGAGTATTGGTTGTAGTCGTTTAGAGAGCTTCTGTAGATTTTGATAGAATTGGCAAGGAGGACACAGAAGATTTCCATCTTCACCAATGACTGTGGTCAAAGGATGGTGCGGAAGTCTTCCTTGTCAACTTGCGCTGGGTCTTTGTATTATGATAGATAACATTGCCCCCTTCTTTGGCATCATCTACTATAGTGTTTAGGATGAAGATATCTTGAGCATCTAGAGTAGATATGGCCGCCATGTCTAGATCGTGCATCTTCTGAGGTAGCGGTGGTGACGGGGGATGAAGGATGAAACAGCTCTGGAGCAGCAGAAGCAGCCTTTGAGCGTCTGAAACTTGATTCCTTGTGAGGACCCTTTGGGCCTTATTTATGGGATTTAAGTGTAGTCTAAATGGTTTGGGCAGTTTCAGGCTCAAACGGTCTTGGAAACCGTTTGGGTTCTGAGACCGTTTGGACTCGTGTGGTTTGGAAACCGTTTGAGTCCTTGTGATCCTGAAACCGTTTGCTTTTATGCGGTCCCGGGACCGTATGGCTTTGTGTGGTCTCGGGACCGTGTAACTCCATGTGGTCTCGGGACCGTTTGGCTTTGCATGGTCTCGGGACCGTTTGGTTTTGTGCGGTCTCGTGACCGTTTGGTTTTGTGCGGTCTCGGGACCGTGTGACTTCATGCGGTCTTGGGACCATGTGACTTCATGCGGTCTTGGGACCATGTGACTTCATGCGGTATTGGGACCGTGTGACTCCAAATGGTCTTGGGACCGATCGGAACTTTTGTGATTTTTTTTGTATTTTCCTGTTAGAAAAAAAAGGAGAAAAGTTAATCTAAAGGTATATTTGCAATAAAAGAGGAAAGTTAAGGATTCTACCTAATTTATCTGAGAAAGAGTATGGAAAACTTAGGAAACTTACTAAGATAATGTCCCAAAATGGGAGGTTATCACCCCCCCTAACTTAGAGTCTAGCTTGTGCTCAAGTTAGATGGAGCTGAGGCATGTAATGGTGATGTGATTTTATTTAGTTAAGATTTCCATACTCATGCTTCAAATCTAAACCAGAGATCTCCTAAGGTTGTATCAGAGCTTTTGCTTACCTTAACTCTTTCAGGTGTTGGGAGTTGCTTGGATCTCAGGTTTCTTCCATATCTCATAGCCTGCCTTGGGACCACCTTTTTATTATGTGCATGTCGTCGACTCTAATCAGTTTTATACTTCTCTGAAAATCCTGCCGGAAGATAGAGTGGGTATGAGGGTTGGCTTAAAGGCTTGTTGTGTAAATCCCCCTTCAAGTGGGGGAGGGTTTGTCTATGCATTTAGGGTCTCACTATCGGGCACGATACATCTGCCTTTGTGAGAGAAGCTGAATGTACCGGCTGGGTGAGTCCTTTATCAGCCTTTCATATATTTGGATACTAATAACCTCCTATTTTAGTAGTTTATCTTAGTCTTTTTCTTTAGTTTTCCATACTCTTTTTACGTTTATACGGTACATAAACCTAATTTTACCCCTTTTTTGTAAATACATCATCAAACTAACTTTTTCCTTTTACACTTGCAGAAAAAGCACAAAAAAATCATAAAAGAATAAACAACCTCAAGGCCGAGTGAAGCCAAACGGTCCCAAGACCGCATGGAGTTCAAACGGTCCCGAGACCGCATGAAGCCAAACGGTCCCAAGACTGCATGGAGTTCAAACGGTCCCGAGACTGCATGAAGCCAAACGGTCCCAAGACCGCATGGAGTTCAAACGGTCCCGAGACCGCATGAAGCCAAACGGTCCCAAGACCGCATGGAGTTCAAACGGTCCTGAGACCACATGAAGCCAAACGGTCCCAAGACCGCATGGAGTTCAAACGGTCCCGAGACCGCATGAAGCCAAATGGTCCCAAGACCGCATGGAGTTCAAACGGTCCCGAGACCGCATGAAGCCGAACGGTCCCAAGACCGTATGGAGTTCAAACGGTCCCGAGACCGCATGAAGCTCAAACGGTCCCGAGACCGCATGAAGCTCAAACGGTCCCGAGACCGCATGAAGCCAAACGGTCCCAAGACCGCATGGAGTTCAAACGGTCCCAAGACCGTTTGACGCCAAACGATCTCAAGACCGTCTGACGCCAAACGGTCTCAAGACCGTTTGACGCCAAACGGTCTCAAGACCGTTTGAACCCAAACGGTCTCAAGACCGTTTGACCTCACTCAAGGCCTATAAATAAGACCTCAAGGGCCATCCCTGAGGAAGTCCAGACGTCCAGAGGCTGTCTCTCTACTACCAGAACAACACCATCTACCGCCCGAGGCTGCCGGTCTGAGACTCACGTTCCATTGCAAAGCTACCTTCTCTCTCATCAACAAAGAAGGTGATAGGAGAAGATCCGTCGTCAAGCAAGCCACGAAGGGTGAAGATCGTTGCTCTCTCCACCAAGGGTTCAACCTTCTCTCCTCAGTGGAGATGATGTTCTTTCTATCTCTTCTTGCCTCCTCCTTTGTTGCTCCCTCTATGAGGAGCGAGTAGTTCCATCCACTGGGGCGCGGGGACTAGCCCCGCTGCCCATGCTTTGTACTTTGTACTAAAAAGATGTTATCCTTTCGTTTTAATACTAAATCGTTTCATACATGCTTGAATGATGGCCACGTTCTTGTATGCATCTATTGTCTTTTGTTGTGGTTTGTCTACAACCGCTCTCGAGACTCGAATACCGATTTAGTGTTGGTTTCTGGTGTGTGTATCCACCACGCATCCGCTTCGGTGTCTAGGAGTGTATCTCAAAGAGTGGAGTATACTCACTATCATCCGTTACACTTCCATCTGTATGGAAGTAACCTTGGTAAGTCGAGGAACACGCTTTGCGAGGGGAATGATGTAAAGCATGTGACCATTTGATCGGGAATGGCTGGCGTTGCAACATTCCCGCACTTCTCGTAGCTAGGTTATCCGAATAGGAGACTAGGCCTACAAAGACACTATTCGATTTGATAATTATCGCTCGCTTGTTAGTTTTAGATGCACGTTTCATGAGGTTGAGTAAGATTTCTCTCTTTGGAAGACTACATATCTTCATTGACACGTAGAAATGTACCGAATGAGAGCTACTTAACCCTTGAAGGATGCGATGCATTGCTCTTGTCTTATATGGGCATTGGTCTTGTGGAACATCGAAGGATGCAATGCATCGCTCTTGTCTTACGAGGCATCGGTCTTGTGGATCATCCTTGAATGCAAAGCATCGCTCTTGTCTTATAAGGCATCAGTCTTGTGGAACATCCATGCATCTAGCTTATAAGTCTTGCTTGATTAGTACATAAACAATGCATGTGTAGCGGTGGTGAATACCTGCTTAACCCCAGTGATTCATCATCATTTGTTAAATCTTAGTTTTACTTGCTTTATTTACTTTTCATGCTTTAGTCTAAAAACCAATCAAAATCCAACCTTTTGATATAAGTGCCAATTAGTAAAGTAACTAAGTGAAGTGCTGTACGTTTTCCATCTTGTTGCTTGCAACAAGACCGTTTTCTTTTGGGTTCGATCCTAAATCTGTACTATGATAAGGCTTCCATACTCTTATGGGGTTGGAGTTGTTATCTAAGCACCAGTTATAGGTAAACCTAGGGAAGACATTCATCCTCTCTAGGGTTTTTGGTGATAGAATCCTGGGACTCCCATTGGAAGACTGAAAATCTTTTGGTGTAAGTTCCAGCTCCATCAAAAAATGGCGCCGTTGCCGGGGACAATGGAACGTTAGTATTTCACTTAGTTTATTTTTCTAGTTGGTTAGGATTTTACACTTTCTTTTTGAATCATAATTCACTATCTTCTTGAAGCTTTCATATTGTCTCTATTATCTAAAGGTGTTCTCTTTTCTTTACTCAGGTAGAACCCGTATATGCAATCACCGCATAATCGAGGATTCTCCCCTGATCCGGAGTTCGACTCCGAGGTAGAGAGAAGTTTCCACCGCAGAATCCGTCTCAATCGCCAACGCGCTAGTCAAATGGCTGACGAACAGCATCAAGCCGCTTTGGTGATGGAGAGAGTCAATGCTGCTATCGCCGCACAATGAGCACAACTCATTGCAGACACCCGTGCCCAAATACAAGCGGAAATACGAGCAGAAGAGCAAGCCCGCATAAGAGCAGAGACCGAGGCTGCTCAGATCGAACTACGAAACAAGCAACTGAGGGACTATGCTGTCCCGAAGAATTACGAAGACAACCACCTGGTCCGGCCTCCGATCATCAATATCCCAAACTTTGAGATCCGGACCCAGTGGATCCAGATTATGCAAGGAATTTCCTTTTCTGGAGGTTCAAGGGACGATTGCATGGACCACTTGAAACGGTTTAAGGCATTATGCCGCCTGGTCCCGCAAGCTGGCATTGCTTTCGACGCAATAATGCTCCACCTGTTTCATTTCACCTTATCTGGAAGGGCCTTGAGTTGGTACAACTCACTGGACAGAGAACCCATCATAACCACTTGGGCCCCTCTATAGGAAAAATTCTTGGAGAAGTTCTTTCCACCCTCGCTGACCTATGAAATCAGAGGGCAGATCAACCATTTCTCCCAGCTACCTGGAGAAACCCTCGCTGAGGCATGGTAAAGATTCAAGGAACTTCTACGCAAATGCCCTCATCATGGAATTTCACAGAATCAATTGATTGAAACTTTTTATCGAGGGGTAAGCGATGACATTAAACAGTTCCTAGATTCCTCATCTGGAGGAAATTTCATGAGGAAAAATTATGAAGATGCCTGGAAAATCGTTACTTTAGGAGCTGAAAACCAGTCCAACTGGGGGCGGTCAACCGGAAAAGGCATCCTTAAAGTCTGTAAAGCTGAGGAATCTATGGAACTAAAGTCAATAGACGAAGCTTTTAAGACAATCGCTCATAAATAGCAAACCTTTGAAACAACCCTAGGGGAAATTGATAAGAAGAAAACCCCGCTGGTTCATCAAGTCAAAGCCGTCACAGGATCCTGTGAAGCTTGTCATTCTTCAGATCATCCGACTCTTTCCTGCGGAATACTCTATAATGTGATGATGGATCTCCATCCACCACCACAATCCTATGAGGCCATCACTAATCAGGCTGAAGATCAGATTCCAGAGCAAGTCAATTCCATCCATACTATTCCCGGACAAGTTTATTATAATCCCAGTCAACCAAGGAACCATCCTGGATTCCAGTATGGGAATCCCTCTGGAACTGCGAATCCGCAACATCAGACACAAGGGGGGCTTGACAATAGGCTGCCTCCTGGATTTCCAAACAATTTTAACCAAAATCAAGGGAACCCAAGGAACAATTTCCCTAGGGCTAACTACCCTAGAAATCAATCAGCCTACTATCAGTACACTCATCCCCCGCTTCACCCGCAATTGCATATTCAACAGTCTCAACAACAAAACCCTCAGAAAAACGTCATTGCACAACCGGAAGATGAGCTATCTTTGATAAAACAAATGCTTCAGTCTCAGCAAACCATGCTGGCCAACCAACAAGCTCAACAGAAGGCAGTTGAAGCACAGCTTGCCCAGATTGCTGCACAATTGAAGCCCCCAACAGGCACTTTCACTGGGCAGCCTGAATCGAACCCTAAACATGGGCCAAATAGACATGAGCAATCAAATACTATGACAGCAGCATAATAATGTTTTAACTTCGTCGAGCCAGCGACATAAAACCAAGGCGCTTCTTGGGAGGCAACCCAAGACCTCAGTATCACCTTCTCTAATTTCTTTTGAATTAGTTTTGCTTTCTTTAAGTTCTTTCATCATTAATCTAAAAATACAAAAAAATCTACATAATCAAAACTACAAAAACAATACATAAAACAAACAACATAAAAATTCATAAACCAAAATACAAAAAAAAAAATATACATACCCAAAAAACAAACATAAAAATATACAAACCTTTTGTGCCCCTCCAAACGGTCCTGAAACCGTTTGGGACCAAACGGTCTTGAAACCGTTTGGGACCAAACGGTCTTGAAACCGTTTGGGACCAAACGGTCTTGAGTTCGCTTGGGATCAAGCTGTCTTCAAACTGTTTGGAATACAAAGGTCACCAACCAATCACTATAAATATCAACCCTACCCCTCAGTCCTTCTCTCTTCGAACCTTCGAATTCTCCAGAGCTTTCGTGCGAAGAATCTCGTTCTTGCTCCTGTTGCATCCGCGCAAGCTTCTCACCCGTTCGTCCATCCACCTTCTGCAAGGTAGTCCAGCGACTACAAGCACGCTGCTCACTCCGACGTCTCCTTCGCCACCATCGCAGTCATCATCGAACGAGTTCACCGACTCCTCTATCACTTTTGTCACCGCGCCGTTCTGTCGCCACCATCATGGTGCCAGTTGCAGTTTCCTGTACCATCGCACGACGTCTCTTGCTCCGCCATCGCCATCTCTGTCGAAAGATTTCACCAACTCTCCATCTCTTTCATCACCGTCGCCGTTCTTCTCATCGTTTTCAAAGGCGCCGGCGTGTTTTTCACCTTCGCGCCGTTCCATCTTCTCCCGCGCCGGCGACCTGCGACTCTTCGCTTTCCAAACGGTCCCGAAACCGTTTGGAACCAAACGGTCCTGAAACCGTTTGGGACCAAACGGTCTTGAAACCGTTTGGGACCAAGCGGTCCTCAAACCGTTTGGGACCAAACGGTCCTGAAACCGTTTGGAACCAAACGGTCCCGAAACCGTTTGGAACCAAACGGTCCCGAAACCGTTTGGGACCAAGCGGTCCTCAAACCGTTTGGAACCAAACAGTCCCGAAACCGTTTGGAACCAAACGGTCTTGAAACCGTTTGGGACCAAACGGTCTTGAAACCGTTTGGTTTTCGTTTCCCTTTTTGCTTTCGCAAAATATAAAAGATATAACTACAAATCAAATCTACATTGTTTCAAATCTTCTCTAATTATGAAACTCTTATTCTTTTTCAGAAATGGCGTCACCAGCAAACAAAACTTCCGGCTCAGGAACTGCCCCTGCTCTGACAAGGGAGCAGATGATGGAACAGCGAGACAGGCTCATACAGATCAGGGACACTTACAACACCACCAGCGCCGTCCCTCCCAAGGTCAAGATCATCGACGTACTGTGTGAGATAACTCGCCTCACCAAATGCTTGGGTGAGGCCCCGGATGAGGACATCGAGCACATCTCTTCAGACGATGATGAAGGATCAGACTACATACCGAATCCCGATGAAGACTCCTCTGCCCAAGAGACAGAGGGAAAATGCAAAGCTACAAAGGCTGCATCTGGGCAGCCCCCCAAGAGGGCAAGAAAACAAGTCCACCCTCTATCTGCCATGGACCAACCCTTCGCCAAACCATCCACCTTCGCTGCTACCACCATCACCTCTGCAGCTACCATCCCTACCACCTTCATTCCCATCATTGCCGCCAAACCATCCACCTTCGCTGCTACCACCATCACCTCTGCAGCTACCATCCCTACCACCTTCATTCCCATCATTGCCCCAATACCACCACCAGAGCACCTATCCATCCAAACCTCCATCACCACCGATAAAAACCTTAAACCAACTAAGTATGTTTGCTCCATCATACTAGCTAAAATGGGAATTCACGAGCGCATCTTCAAAGCGCTACAAAAAGCCAACCTCACCAGGTTGTGCTTAATACCTGAATTATCCTACATCGAGCCCACAGCGGAATTTTTCTCCTGCCTGACAAAGGAGCCCGTCGACATTGCAGATAGGTCACGGGATGGGGGTGATAGAAGGATTGTCACCCAAATCTTCGGTAGCAACGTCATCTTAACAGAGAATATGCTCAATTAAATATTCATTGACGACCTGGAACAGCTACAAAAGGCCAAATCAGTGGGAACTGATCATCCAGAATTCAACCGCCACACATTCTGGAAAAGTTTAACTGGGATTCCCACATACGACACCAAAACATGCAAAGCGTCCAACATACACTCCAGATTTGTGCGCACCCTGCACAAAATCCTAGCTGGCGCACTTTTTCCAAGAACGGAGGGAGGAAACGTTACAATATCAGACCTCTTTGTCCTCTGGTCTATCCTCCACGGCAGGCCAGTCAACATCGGACGGTTGATGGTCCAGAAATTATCCGCCGCCTTCATAGGGAAAGGGATCTATTTGGGGGGCCATGTCACATCCATAATTAAATTTTTTAAGATGGACAGGCTATTACCCCAATGCACACAAATAAAGGGCGACATCCTTACAAACGAACAATCTTTGAAAAATTCGTTTATAATCAAAGAAAAGGATGGGAAGTTACACTATGTATTCTGCCCGATGGTTAAGTCATCAAGAACCCTCCTTCCGTTACCCGAGCTAGCACACTATGATATGACACAGATCCTCTTTTCTGACGAGGAGCTTACTCATCTACTAGCTTCGGTCACACCCGCTGCAAAGAAACAAACTGCGGGCCCAACTGAAACGAGCATCACAGCCCCGACAGCTCGATCTACAAAAATCCCTGTCAAACGACCTTCTAGGAGGTTGCTGCGGGTCCAACAGCTGTCGGGGACACCAACGTCCTGCCCAAACCCGGAGGACGAGCGGTTTATGGATGAAATCTTAACAACTTCCTCATTTGACTCTTTCATCCAGGGTCTAAATGAGCAGCTCTCCGCTGCCCCCACCACTACTTTCCTCCCCACATCCACGCCAGCATTCGCATCCACCTTTTCACCCACCCTAACATCGGGTTTCCCTTTCTCCACCTCCATGCCCGACTTCACCACCTTTCCATTCACATCCACAGTTCCCACCCCTTCATCATCAGTGCCACCTTTTTCGCCACAAATACCACCGCTCTTCACATCTGCCACAACCCCGACACCGCTGGTGACTTCATCAACAGTCACTACGCAGTTCGGGCTATCATCAGTGTCTCTTCCGCAAGACACTACCACCATCCCACATAGGCCCCAGCCACATCACCCTTCCGCCTCTGGGGCCCCCCTTACTAACATCGGTGAGGAATTCGGCCGTCCATATGACGATGTCTGACACCTCCTCACCGATCCTTCTAACCTATTACATTCTATTTTTTCTTGTGTACAGGATTTATCTAAACAGGTAACCAGGATCGACAACCAACACCGAGCTCTTCCTGTCGTCCTACAAGGCATCCAGCAACGACAGGATGAAGTGGCTAAGCAAGTTGAGCATATCAACAGCCACACCAACAACCTGCCAGACCTGATCCTTGGGGCAACGCGCCAGCAAGAAGCTACGACAACAAAAGTCGATGAGATCTCCAACCAGACTCACCCTCTGCAAGGGAATCTCCGCAAGCTTGAGCAGAATCAAGAAGAGCTAAGCACGCGCCTGGCTTCCATCGCCGAAACAATCACGCAGCTCCATCATCATCAAGAGGAAGCTAATATCAATGAAACACAATAACTCCGTGCCCAAGTCACAGATTTGACAGCACGCCTCCTCTCCGCCGAGGGCAGATACACAGATCTCAAAGAAGCCCACGACGCACTGCTCGAGAAACACGAGCATCTGCAAGTGGCTTTCGATGAGCTACAAGCCACTCACCGGCGGTGCAAAAAGTTGACTAAAAAGAAGACAACCGACGAAGCTGCGGACGACAACGACGATGATGACGAAGAAGAAGACGAATCTGATTCATCTGTTGACTCCAATAAAGACACATCTTCAGGAGACAAGCACGATGACGGTGAAGATCCAGGAAACGCAGCAGGACCCCCCCATAGAGGGTCTGATAAAGGTCACCAGGAAAGTGACTACCACCCCAAGTTCCCACAGCATGACAACGTAAACATCTCTTACGAGGACCAATTCTTTGATTACTCCGCTATGGGGTCAATGGGGGAAGCTGCCAAGGATGCGGCCTTCGCTGAGCTCCAACAATGCATACTAAGAGCCAGCGCTACCTCGCCAAAAACTTCTTCCCCCCCCCTCAACACCTTCTCCCCCTTACCTAGACGAGGCAGACCGAGTGAGTCTAGATACTGACGCAGATCTTGACTCCGCCTCCGATCTAGACGACAACCTCAGAGACCATGAAGAGGCCCCCGAACAGCACGCCTCCCCTCCACCACAATACCTCCCCCCGCCACCTCCTCTCCCACAAAAAATGCACGATCTTGATATGACAGCCATCTCTACTTTAGATGCTCAAGACATCTTCATCCTGAACACTATAGTTGACGATGCAAAAGCGGGGGACGACATAGCTTACAATAATACAAAAACCAGGCGTACGTTGACACGTGAACATTTGTGTTGCATTCTCCGACCCCGGTCTATGATGCCAATGCCAATCTTCCGTGTCCTCCTCGCCAACTGTATAGAAATCTACATAAGTAAACAGCGGATACAACCAGCCTTCAACGCTTCACCCGCATTGTCTTTTGGCCTTTTACACAAAAGCTTGCGCGCGCGGTCGATTGAGCGGCTACGTGCCGGTTTAGCACGTCGGGCACGCTATATTACAATGCCATTCCAAGTCTCGGACCACTGGCTTTTTATGGTAGTGGATACCGAAGCAAGGGACGCTAAAGTTTACAACTTCAATAACGCCGAGCTACCAGCCGGCATAATAAACTTCGTCGGGGACGCAGCAGGTGAAGCCCGGTGTATACCCTTCCGGCTGCTCAAAGTAATCTGGGCTGTACGCCCTTCTCTTCATCAAGACTGGAGCCAACCCTGGTTCAGAATCATTAACCCTCCAGTTCAAGCCACCACGGGATCTGGGGACAGCGCTTTCTACACCATCCGACATATCCAAGCGCTGAACCAAGAAATTCCTTTCACCGATTTGGCAGCTGAAGACTTCCATTCCTTAAGAGGATGCTACGCCATGGAGCTCATCTGTGACAGAAGATATTTCAACGATCCTACTATGTCACCAGATGATGTTCCAAGGTATCTCTTTTCAGCTGTACAACGCCGACAACGGCGACCTTTCCGCCAAATTCTGCAAGAGTCGGTACAACACAAGTCGCCAGAAGAAGATACCAGCAAAAACGATCCTGCTTACACCACTAAACCAACTTTTCCTGATTTTGATCACGATTCTTGCAAAGGTCTCACCGACCTTGAAATGCGCATCATCATGGCGAATCTCTCCGTAGAAAAAGATGGCATAGTATTCATGTCTCAAGACATTATCATGATGGCCGACTCACTGCGAGAAACTTTACAAGATAAGGGGCAACTTTCTGTCAGTCTCATGACAGCTTACCAGTCTCAGATTGGCCAACATAATCCAGATACATACATGGCGTCCCCATACATGAAGGATGATCTACTCAAACTCAAAAATTTTGGCACAACGGAAACGTTGATCGCATATCTCCAACATACAACGCCGAAGTTCATCATGTTACCAATCCTACATCAAGGGCACTGGATTCTTCTGGCAACTAACCTCCAAGATGGAACAACTACAATATACAACAGTTCTGACAGCCAGTTCAACGCCCGACAATGACACTACGTCGTAACGCCCAAGACGCCAACAGAAGAAACGGCAAAAGAGTGCGCTGCGAAATTAATAGAGCTTCTGAGTCAGCACACTAAGGCATACAGCAAGGAACACTTCAATCGCCCTGCCTTCTGCCACAAATGCCCCCAGCAAATACGACAATCCAACGACTGCGGCTTCCACGTCCTCTACTGGATATACACCATAATCGTCCTCCAAAGACCAGTGGAGGAAATGAATGACGTGGACTACCACGCCTTACGTGGGCAGTTCGCATCTACACTACTCCGTTCTCCAGGGGCAAACGAAAATCTATCTTAACCTGCATCCCTTGTTCTAATGATTCCTCAACCTTTCACTTTGCCACTCTGGGGACAGAGTGTGTGATAAGTTAGGGGGGATACATTAGACAAGGGCTAGGTATCAACTTCTATACTTCCTTTTTCCATACATTTCTTCATTCCTAAATTTTTTTTTTTTACAATTCTTTAAAGTCTTAATGCTTTTCACAATTCTTTTTCAAAAATAGTCACCTCAACTAACCCTAGAATCATGTTAGTCTCTGCAAGTAAATAGCACTCAGACATCAAATGGCGATTTATCAATTTCCACCTACTATGGATCCCGTATTTTTTTTTGCTTCAATTCTTTATCTGACTCTCCACAGGTCAAAATCAGGGCAGAAATAAGCCGAGATCTCGAGGACGAGAGGGAAATTAGGCAACTTCCGAATCAAAAAGTTCTGCAAGTGGACCACAAACCAAATAAGTGCATGCTGAAAAACTTTAAGAACAACTTCCCTCTCTTCAAAATAAAAGAGGCTTGGCCGCCCAAAATAAATCCTCTTTCCAAAACCCAAGCCTGTGAGTTTTTGAATAAAAGCCAGAGAGACGAATAAAATCATGAGAGTTGTGCCGCGCATAAGGACCTATATGAAGAACTGATAAAGGGCTCACCCGGCCGGCACATTCCGCTGCCCTCACAAAGGCAGATGTGTCGCGTCCGGTAGTGAAACCCTAAAAGTTCCAAGTATATGAGAAGGCTCATAAAGGACTTGCCCGGCCGGTACATTCAGCTGCCCTCATAAAGGCAGATGTGTCGTGCCCGGTAGTGAGATCCTAAAAAGCATAGACAGCCCTCCCCCACTCGAAGGGGAGCTACACTCCAAGCTTTTAGCCAACCCTCATACCCTCTCTAGCTTCCAATAGGTTTCCAGAGAGGTATAAATTTGATTAGAGTCAACGACATGCACAAAATAAATGTGGTCCCAAGGCAAATTTTGAGATACGGAAAAACCCTGAGATCCAAGCAACTCTCAAAATCCAAAAGAATCAAGGCATGTAATAAGCCTCGATATGACCCCTGGGGAACTCAGGTCAAGAATTGAAGCAAGAGTATGGAGACCCTAAGATCGCCTCGCCATTTCATGTCTCAGCTCTATCTAACTTGATGACAAGCTAGACTCTAAGTTAGGGAGGGTGATAACCTCCTATTTTAGTAGTTTATCTGAGTCTTTTTATTTAGTTTTCCATACTCTTTTTACGTTTATACGGTACATAAACCTAATTTTACCCCTTTTTTGTAAATACATCATCAAACTAACTTTTTCCTTTTACACTTGCAGAAAAAGCACAAAAAAATCATAAAAGAATAAACAACCTCAAGGCCGAGTGAAGCCAAACGGTCCCAAGACCGCATGGAGTTCAAACGGTCCCGAGACCGCATGAAGCCAAACGGTCCCAAGACCGCATGGAGTTCAAACGGTCCCGAGACCGCATGAAGCCAAACGGTCCCAAGACCGCATGGAGTTCAAACGGTCCCGAGACCGCATGAAGCCAAATGGTCCCATGACCGCATGGAGTTCAAACGGTCCCGAGACCGCATGAAGCCAAACGGTCCCAAGACTGCATGGAGTTCAAACAGTCCCGAGACCGCATGAAGCCAAACGGTCCCAAGACCGCATGGAGTTCAAACGGTCCCGAGACCGCATGAAGCCGAACGGTCCCAAGACCGTATGGAGTTCAAACGGTCCCGAGACCGCATGAAGCTCAAACGGTCCTGAGACTGCATGAAGCACAAACGGTCCCGAGACCGCATGAAGCCAAACGGTCCCAAGACCGCATGGAGTTCAAACGGTCCCAAGACCATTTGACGCCAAACGATCTCACGACCATCTGACGCCAAACGGTCTCAAGACCGTTTGAACCCAAACGGTCTCAAGACCGTTTGACCTCACTCAAGGCCTATAAATAAGACCTCAAGGGCCATCCCTGAGGAAGTCCAGACGTCCAGAGGCTGTCTCCCTACTACCAGAACAACACCATCTACCGCCCGAGGCTGCCGGTCTGAGACTCACGTTCCATTGCAAAGCTACCTTCTCTCTCATCAACAAAGAAGGTGATAGGAGAAGATCCGTCGTCAAGCAAGCCACGAAGGGTGAAGATCGTTGCTCTCTCCACCAAGGGTTCAACCTTCTCTCCTCAGTGGAGATGATGTTCTTTCTATCTCTTCTTGCCTCCTCCTTTGTTGCTCCCTCTATGAGGAGCGAGTAGTTCCATCCACTGGGGCGCGGGGACTAGCCTCGCTGCCCATGCTTTGTACTTTGTACTAAAAAGATGTTATCCTTTCGTTTTAATACTAAATCATTTCATACATGCTTGAATGATGGCCACGTTCTTGTATGCATCTATTGTCTTTTTTTGTGGTTTGTCTACGACCGCTCTCGAGACTCGAATACCGATTTAGTGTTGGTTTCTGGTGTGTGTATCCACCACGCATCCGCTTCGGTGTCTAGGAGTGTATCTCAAAGAGTGGAGTATACTCACTATCATCCGTTACACTTCCATCTGTATGGAAGTAACCTTGGTAAGTCGAGGAACACGCTTTGCGAGGGGAATGATGTAAATCATGTGACCATTTGATCGGGAATGGCTGGCGTTGCAACATTCCCGCACTTCTCGTAGCTAGGTTATCCGAATAGGAGACTAGGCCTACAAAGACACTATTCGATTTGATAATTATCGCTCGCTTGTTAGTTTTAGATGCACGTTTCATGAGGTTGAGTAAGATTTCTCTCTTTGGAAGACTACATATCTTCATTGACACGTAGAAATGTACCGAATGAGAGCTACTTAACCCTTGAAGGATGCGATGCATTGCTCTTGTCTTATATGGGCATTGGTCTTGTGGAACATCGAAGGATGCAATGCATCGCTCTTGTCTTACGAGGCATCGGTCTTGTGGATCATCCTTGAATGCAAAGCATCGCTCTTGTCTTATAAGGCATCAGTCTTGTGGAACATCCATGCATCTAGCTTATAAGTCTTGCTTGATTAGTACATAAACAATGCATGTGTAGCGGTGGTGAATACCTGCTTAACCCCAGTGATTCATCATCATTTGTTAAATCTTAGTTTTACTTGCTTTATTTACTTTTCATGCTTTAGTCTAAAAACCAATCAAAATCCAACCTTTTGATATAAGTGCCAATTAGTAAAGTAACTAAGTGAAGTGCTGTACGTTTTCCATCTTGTTGCTTGCAACAAGACCGTTTTCTTTTGGGTTCGATCCTAAATCTGTACTATGATAAGGCTTCCATACTCTTATGGGGTTGGAGTTGTTATCTAAGCACCAGTTATAGGTAAACCTAGGGAAGACATTCATCCTCTCTAGGGTTTTTGGTGATAGAATCCTGGGACTCCCATTGGAAGACTGAAAATCTTTTGGTGTAAGTTCCAGCTCCATTAGATACCTTAGGGTTTCACTACCGGGCACGACACATCTTCCTTTGTGTGGGCAGCTGAATGCATCGGCCGGGCGTGACCTTTATTGGCTCTTCATATAGATCCTTATGTGTGGCACAACTCTCATATTTTTATTCAATACTCTGGCCTTTATTCGTAAACTCACAGGCTTAGGATTTGGGATTTTTTTAGGTGTTTTGGTTGGGCGGCCAAGCCTCTTTTATTTGAAGAGAAGAAAGTTGTTCTTAGAGTTTCTTGGTTTTTTATTCTTAGTGGTCCACTTGTGAGGCTTCTTGATTTGGATGTCACCTGATATCCCTCCCGTCTTTGAGAGTGTTTGGCTTGTTTCGGCCCTGATGTTAACCTGTGGAGAGTCAGATGTTTGAATTGAAGCAAAAGCATGAAAATCTAGTGTGAAGATAATTTATTAATTCTCCATTTCATGTTTATATGTTGTTCTTGTTATTGCTCATGAGGACTAACTAGATTCTAAAGTTAGTTGGGGATGACTTTTTCCAAGAGGGATGTTATTCTTATGTGCAGGGTTTATTTTAACAGGGAATTTCTTAAAACAAAATCTAAAAGTGCAACGAAAACTAAAACAATTGTACATAATTGAAAAAGAAGGTAGAGAAGGAAGGATTTAAGAATGATACCTCACCCTTGTCCAATGTACTCTTCCCCCTAACTTATCCCTCACTCTATCCTCAGAGTGTCAAATTGATTCGTTGATAAGTACAAGGACTAAGGCATCAGGTTTCTGTTAGTCCTTTATTAGCGTCATCTGTGCGAAGAAGATTAGCAGCGAACTTTCCACGTAACGCGTGGTAATCCACGTCTGTCATGTCCTCTACTGGTCATCCAAGGACCATGATGGTGTATATCCAGTAGAGGACGTGGAAACCACAGTCGTTTGACTCACGAAGCTACTGGGGACATTTGTGGCTGAAGGTAGGGCAATGAAAGTGTTCTTTACCATATGACCTTGTGTGCTTGCTGAGAAGGTCATGTAGTTGGTCAGCACATTCCTTCGCCACCTCCTCCATTGGAATTCTTGGTGTTGTAGTATATTGTTGTTGATTTGGATTGTACTGCTGTCGGAACTGTTGTATATGGTTGTTGTTCTGTCATGAAGATTTGTTGCCATTAACATCCAGTGCTCTGAATGAAGGAAATGAAGTATAATAAACTTTAGAGTAGTATATTGGAGGAAGGAAATGAGTGCCTCAGTTTTTCCGAAGTTCTTTAGCTTTAGGAGATCATCCTTCATATATGTTGATGCCATATAGGTCGTAGGGTGATTCTGTCTGAGAAGAAATTGATAGGCGGCCATCAAACTCATGGATAGAGACCCTTTGATTTTGTACAATTTCTCATAGTGCATCTTCCATAACCAGAATATCTTCGGCCATAAAAATGAGATCATCTTTCTCGGCGTAAAGCCTTGACATGATGAGCCAAAGTTCATTGTCAAAAAGACTTTTGCAGGCGCTGAGGTCAAAATTAGGGAACATCGGTGTGATGGCAGATAGGGGAACCTTTTGTGAAGGTGGTCTGTTGATGGTGGCCCCGGTTAGCAACTTGGTGTCCCCTGTATCATCCGCCAAATTAGAAGAATAAGGGTGCCATTGTTTCTTCTCGGGGACCTTGGTGGGTTGTTGTTTTTCCAACTCCTTTATTGTTTGTCGGAATGGCTATTTTGAGGACGTTGGATGGCCGAGTTAAGGTAGTGAGGAACGTCGTTAGGCGCCATAGTTGGGTCCTTGAAGAACCTTCTGTCACATATTAGCTCCATGGCATAACGCCCTCGTAGAGAATGAAAATCCTCTGTGGCCAATTCAGTGAAAGGGATTTGTTGATTGAGTGTTTGGATGTGGCAGATAGTGTAAAAAGTGCAATGCCTAGATCCTTCTTGTGTTTGGACTTGTGGGTTGATGATTTGAAACTAGGGTTGGTTCCAACCATTTCAGAGGGATGGGCATGGAGCCCAAATGAATTTTAGAAGCCGGAAAGGGATGCATCTGGCCTCCCTGACTTCAATACCAGCAAAATTAATTATTCCTTCCTTTAGCTCACTGGCGCAAAAACTGTACACCTTGGCGTATCGAGCTGCAGTGTCCACAATCGTAAGCAACCAGTGGCCAGAAACTTGAAAGGGCATGGTAATATAGCATGCCTTTCAGGAAATTCCCCTTTGCAACCGCTTGATAGATTTGTTTTGTAAATATTTATATAAAATACTCATTGCCAGAGCAGGTGAAGCATTGAGTACTGGTTGTAGCCATTTAGAGCTTCTCTAGATTTCGATAGAATTGGCAAGGGGGACACAGAAGATATCCATCTTCACCGATGACTATGGTCGAAGGATGGTGCGGAAGTCTTCGTGTGTCAACTTGCACTGGGTCTTTGTATTATGATAGATAACATCGCCCCCTTCTTTGGCATCATCTACTATAGTGTTTAGGATGAAGATATCTTGAGCATCTAGAGTAAGGATGGCCGCCATGTCTAGATCGGCATCTTGTGAGGTAGCGGTGGCGGCGGGGGATGAAGGATGAAATAGCTCTGGAGCAGCAGAGGCAGCCCTTGGGCGTCTATAACTTGATGCCTTGTGAGGACCCATTTGGCCTTATTTATAGGATTTAAGTGAAGTCCAAACGATTTGGTCAGTTTCAGGCTCAAACGGTCTTGGAAACCGTTTGAGTTCTGAGACCGTTTGGACTCATGTGGTTTGAAAACTGTTTGAGTCCTTGCGGTCCTAAAACCATTTGCTTTTATGAGGTCATGGGACCGTTTGGCTTTGTGCGGTCTCAGGACCGTGTAACTCCATGCAGTCTCGGGACCGTTTGTCTTTGCACTGTCTTGGGACCATTTGGTTTTGTGCGGTCTCGGGAACATTTGGTTTTGTGCGGTCTCAGGACCGTTTGGTTTGGTGCGGTCTCAGGACTGTGTGACTTGATGCGGTTTTGGGACCGTGTGACGTTATGCGGTCTTGGGACCGTGTGACTCCAAACGGTATTGGGACCGTTTGGTCTCCAAATAGTCTCGGGACCGTTTGGAACTTTTGTGATTTTTTTTGTATTTTCCTGTAAAAAAAGTAGAAAAGTTAATCTAAAGGTGTATTTGCAATAAAGGAGGAAAGTTAAGGATTCTATCAAATTTATCTGAGAAAAAGTATGGAAAACTAAGGAAAATTACTAAGATAACGTCACAAAATGGGAGGTTATCACCCCTCTAACTTATCACGTATTTTTGATGGAGGTCAAGACCGCCTCAGGTCAGGACCGGATGGTGGTTAAGACCGCATGAGGTCGAGACCGCATGGAGGTCGAGACCACATGAGGTCAAGACCGCATGAGGTCAAGACCGCATGAGGTCAAGACCGCATGAGGTCAAGACTGCATGGAGGTCAAGACCGCATGAGGTCAAGACCGCATGGATATCAAGACCGCATGAGGTCAAGATCAAAAGAAGCTGAGACCGCATGGATGAAACCGAATGGATCAAGAGAGAATGGTGGTCTTGACCTCATGCAATAATTTTTTATGGAGCTTCCACTCACGTGGAATTGCATACACCACTAAAAATCCTAAAGATAGTAAGTCTTTAGGTTTAGCCTTGCTTATACTAGATTGAGAACTCCACCCACGTATGCTAGGATACATGGAAGTCTTATCGTAGTATAGTTAAGGGTCGAATCCACAGGACAACTGTCTTGTTGGGAGTAACAAGATGGAAAACGTTAGAATTTCACTTAACCTCTTAACAGTTGGTATCTAGATCGAAAAGTTGGATTGGTTGTTTTAAACTAAGTGCAAGTAAAACAAGGCAAGAAAGTAAATTTAAGGTTGTAAACAATGATAAGAAACCACTAGGATGTGATCGGCTTTCACCACCACCACTCATGGATCAAAACATGCAACATAAAAACATAACCTGCAATAAGAGTCTAAATAGTTAGTATCTTTGTAGATTTAGTTTCCTTTCGGAGAACTAACTACAAAAAGTGTGAGAATGTTGCAATGCCAGCCATCCCCAAATGAATGGCCACATACTTTACATCATTCCCTTCGCAAAGTGTGTTCCTCAACTTATCTAGGTTGTACTTTCAAATGTCAACTGATTCTATTTCATAGTATGAAAGTACAACGATGGAAGTGAGTTAATTCACTTCTTGAAAAACACTCCTAGATACCGAAACAGATGCATGATGGATACATGCATCAAGAACCAACATTCAATCGAGATTCGAATCTAATAATACAAACGTAGACAATTAATACTAAAAGATAAAAGGTAACACAAGTTGGTGATCAAGCAACAAGCATTCATTAAATGATTGATGTTGAACTGAAAAGAAATTATATCTCTATTGCACACTATGGATTACATTGCATGAAATGAAAACATGGGTAGCAGGGCTACTCCCCGCACCCTAGTGAATAAGACTACTCGCTCATAGTAAGGATAAAGAAGGAGGCAAGAAGAGAGAGAGAGAATGTCATCCCCACAAAGGAGAGAGGAAGGTCAACCCCTTGGAGAGAGAGAGAGATGATCTTCGCACTTCGCAGGTTGCTTGATGATGAAGTCTCCTCTTCCCACCTTCTTGGGTGATGAGAGAGAAAGTTGCTTCTTGATGGAGTGTGGATCTCAGACTAGCAGCCTCAGGGCGGAGGATGAAGGATGAAACAGCTTTGGAGCAGCAGAGGCAGCCTTTGGGCGTCTAAAACTTGATGCCTTATGAGGACCCTTTGGGCCTTATTTATAGTCTTTAAGTGAAGTCCAAACAGTTTAGGCAGTTTCAGGCTCAAACGGTCTTGGAAACCGTTTGGGTTCTGAGACTGTTTGGACTCGTGTGGTTTGGAAACCGTTTGAGTCCTTGCGGTCCTGAAACCGTTTGCTTTTATGCGGTCCCGGGACCGTTTGGCTTTTTGCGATCTCGGGATCGTGTAACTCCATGCAGTCTCAGAAACATTTGGCTTTGCACGGTCTCGGGACCATTTGGTTTTGTGTGGTCTCGGGACCATTTGGTTTTGTGCGGTCTCGGGACCATGTGACTTCATGCGGTCTTGGGACCGTGTGACTTCATGCGGTCTTGGGACCGTGTGACTCCAAACGGTCTTGGGACCGTTTGGTCTCCAAACGATCTCGGGACCGTTTGGAACTTTTGTGATTTTTTTGTATTTTCCTGTAAGACAAAAAAGGAGAAAAGTTAATCTAAAGGTGTATTTTCAATAAAGGAGGAAAGTTAAGGATTCTACTTAATTTATCTGAGAAAGAGTATGGAAAACTGAGGAAAATTACTAAGATAACGTCACAAAATGGGAGGTTATCACCTTTCCTTCCACTTTCTTAAGCATGTTAGAATAAGTGTCCTTATTAACTTTTTTGTATATAGGCACACCTAGATACCTACCAAGATCATTCATTAGATGAATACCAACATGATTTGCATTTGATCTTTGTAATGACCTTGAAACCCCTTTGTAAAAGAATATCATGTTTTATTAAGAGACATAGATTTCCCAAACACATTTCAAAATTCCTTACAATGAAGAATCACATCCATTTACTTGATAGAGTCTTTAGAAAATAGAAACACATTATCTACAAATGCCACATGAGAGATCCTTGGTCCAGTTTGTGTTGGTTTTATCAGAATCCACCTCCCATATTCCACACATTTATGGATCATTTGACTTAGGCACTCCGAACACATCACTAACAAATACGACGACATAGGGTCTCCTTATTGAGGGCCCCTAGATGCCATAAAATTTTTGAGTTTGAATTCATGACATACTTAATAATTTTGGCAGACCAACTAGGTTTATGCATGATTTCAAGGATGAACGGCCACACATTTCGTCATATGCATTGGCAACGTCGATCTTGATTATAATGAACATAGTTTCTTTAGCTCTGTTTGTATTATATATTTGTTCATGAATAAGTATGATATTCTCAGTGATTTTTTAACTAGGAACAAACCTTGATTACTCTTGTGATATGCAGTTTCCCATCAATTGTTCAAGTATACCCTCAATCACCTTCAATACTACCTTGAGTATCATATTATTAAGTGAGGTCACGTGCAATTGACTATAATGCTACGGTAGAGGTACTTTAGGTATAAGGGCAATGCCCAAATAACATATTGTGTTGGTAGAGGATATCCCCTTATTTCTCTACAAAAAAATTCAATAATACAATCTTGAAGTGCTCCAATTTTCTTTTGATGAAACATGCATTCACCCCATTAGGACCCCCTCCATGACGGGGTTCATGCTCCTTATAGTTTTCCATGTTTTCTATTCATAATGGTTGCGTTCCATCTCTGTTAGTTGTTGTGGATTCAAAGCTTTGAAATAGCTAGGAATCTGATTCATATAATTATTAATTGGTTTAAACTCAGTAGTGAACTATTTCTTGAAGAAGTTTGTCATGATGGCAGCAATTTCTTGGTAATTTTCTATCTGATTCCCACAGTCATTTTTCAAAATTTCTATGTTATTTGTCCTATTTTTGTTTTTCAAACTTGCATGAAGAAGCCTCACGTTGTTGTCTCCATTTTAGAGCTAATCAATTTTGGATTTCTATTCCCAATTCATCTCAACAATAATCAACAATTCCTCATACCTTTTTTGCTTCAAATGCCAAATTTTATCCACTTCTTCGATATATTGATTCTTCAGCTGTATTTTTTTGGAAATAGTTAAATATGTTGCTAAAAGGAGAATGGACAAGCATGACCTATAAAAAATTCAAAAGTATACATGGGGTATCTAACTATAAAAACCCCAATATAGTTTGACACACTCAGAGAGGCCTAAGGCTAGTCCTTCACTAGCCTTCATCTTGAGTACTAAAACATTAGTAATCTTAACAATTAGTGCCTCTTCATTACAACAAGATCTCCCACGTATCTTGTTGTTCCTCTCCTCCCAAACTAAAAAGCAAACACTAGCTAAACAGAGTCCCCCAAAAGAAATCTTGTCTTTGTTGTTGAGAAACAATGGCATCTTGGTGATGGTGTCATCAAGACCGAGTTCGATCAACAAAACCCAGTTTTTCTTCAGACATACCATTATCCATATTCTCCTAAAGTAGTCACAGGAGCTGAAAAGATGATTATGACTCTCATTATCCTTCCTATAAAGAGGACAAATAGGTTCAACTTGCAAACCCCAATCGATAAGCCTATCCTTGGTTGGATGTTTTTGGAGAATAGCCCTGTACAAGGTGGTGCTCCACTTAGGCATATGGTAGGAATTCCAGAGAAGCTTGGACCATGGTACATTAGTCCCCGTATTGGTGTTGATCCATGGTGTCACCCACTAGTTAGAAAGGCAGATGACATCACTTCCATCAACACTATAAGTAGACTGAACATTCATGTATTGCTTGCACATATTCTTCCATATTCTAGACACCTGATTATCCCAACCCTCATGAATATTAGAGAATCTCATAGTCATCCATTGGAATCAAATATTATACTTATCTCTGATGAACCTATCCACCATCCTTCTCTGTTCTTATTCAATAATCAGCGTTGGGTGCAACATATTTAGACCTCCTTTAGAAAACGTCTTTGTTATGGTGTCCCAGGCAATACCATGCCCCCTTTCGCCCAAAACAAAATTCATAGTGCGTTTTCTCATACTTTCAACAATCAGATTGGGGACGTCACACACTTCACTCCAAAACCTTATCATGCTCTCAAGTATGTTCTTGACGAGAACAAGTCGGTCTGTCATTGAGATGCGGATGGATGCCCAACCTTCAATCTTCATTCTTAAGCTATCAAGGAACTGATTGAAATCTATTGACAACCCTTTACCACCTGCGATCAGTGCAACCAGGTATTTTTTGGGTAATCGACCGAGCTTCAGTCCCAAAGCATTCCTAATTCTACCTCTGCGTGAGTGACACGATTTTGAAAGGTAGATTCTGGACTTGATGGTTTTGATGTATAGTCTAGTGAGATTTCCAAATCTAACCATAAATTTCTTGAACTCATTCACTCTTTTAGTGTGCCCTATTGAAAACAACATTACATCACTAGTGAATAGAAGATGTGTGTTCATTTTAACTTCCCTTATCTTGTATGTTTTGATCTTGCCTCCCTCTTCTGCAGTGTTTATCAAACTTGTTAGGCCTTCCATTACTACGGTGAACAATAGGGGAGAGATTGGATCCCTTGTCTGATGCCATTGGAAGCTTGCAACAGCGCGACAGGACCTCCATTCACAAGAATGGAGAACAACATGATTATGACACATTGGTTAATCAACTATATCCATCTTTCACAGAAGCCCATTGACCTCATGATGGCCCACATTGCATCCCAGTAAACATGGTCATATGCCTTTCTAAGGTTGACCTTCAAGCAAGGTTTGGCATTGGTTCTACTGAACTTGAAGCCTATTAGAATTCCACTACCAATAGAGTATTGTCATATATTTTATGCCCTTTTACAAAAGCACTTTGTTCTTTAGATATGATTGTGGGAGGTATCTCCTTCACTCAACGTGCAAGGACTTTATATATAATTTTATATAATATAGTACAAAAGGTGATAGGCTTGTAATTAGCTATGCCCTCGATCTCCTTCTTCTTGGGTATGAGTTTAATAAATGCATCATTAGGAACACGGAGAATGCTATGTCCATTACATATCTATCTAACTACTTAAAGAATATCTCCTTTGATTATATCCAACATGGATTGGTAGAATTTTCTATTCATCCCATTAGGGCCAGGAGCCTTGACAGGGTTCATAGAGAAGACTACCTTCTTCACTTCTTCTTTTGATACATATCTACATAGAGCTTCATTCATGGAGTCATCGATTCTTTTGGTTGGTAGTAGGTCCCCGTAGTTATTACTATAGGTATTCTCCTGATTATACAACTTGGAGAAGTAGTCAATGGAATTTTGTGCAATCTCCTCTTTACTGGTCACCACCTACCCTTGTTCATTTATCATCTCATTAATATCTTCCCTCATCTCTTTCTTCTTTATGGCCAAGTGGTAGACCTTAGTATTCTTATCACAATCTTTCAACCAATCCATCCTGCTTCTTTGCCAATAGTACATTTCTTCTACCTTTCTCAACTGCTGAAGTTTTCTCTCAGTAATCTCCTCCAAATAAATGAACTCCCGATTCAGGGGTTTGCTTCTGATCTTTTCCATGGCAAGGTTGTAGTTAATTTCGGCTTCTGTCTGTAAGTTCTTGAGGTTGGCTTTCTCCCTACTCCATTTCTTGAGGGCTCGTTTGTTTTTTTGAATCTTCTTGACAACTTTATATAACACATTACCTTAAACATTGATGTCCATGCTATCTTTGACAACCTCCCTGAAACATGACCATTCACATCATCAATTAGAAAATTAGAAGGGTCTTTGTACTTGAGGGTTGTTAATCAAATCAGGCTTCATCCAAGAATGGTCTCTTAGAGGCTTGTTAACTAGGCCTTTATCTATAGAACTAGCGATTCTTGTCCTTGGCTTCTATTTGTTGGATCAGCTAAATTCCCTCCTACCTTGTTCATTTCAATCCACCCTGCATCCTCCAAATTGTTATTAAAAGCTGTCATAACCCTTTTAGGTACCCTCACTCCTCCATGCTTCTCATCTATTCTTCTTATGTTGTTGAAGTCTCTTATGACGCCCCAAGGGACACTATTTTGTGCAGTTTCTTTTATCTTCTCCCACATACTTCCCCCATCTTCTTCCAATCTTTCACCATAGATGCCAGATGGGATGAATGAGTAGCCTCCTAGATTGCAATATGAGATAGTGATCACCTGGCTAGTGATGTTTATCGTATCCACTTCCCACACATTAGTGTCCCATCCTACTCCAATATGCCCACCCTCTCGTTGCTCTAGGTTAGAAATAGAGATCCTACCTTGAGTAAATAAAGTTTGGAATCTTCTCTAGCTACGACTTTCTGTATCTCCTGCTGACTCCCCACTAGGGAGGCCCCTCACACATTCTAGGAGAGAATGGACATGATATTTGTTTCCCATTCCCACCCCCATCTTCAGGGTGGATGGTTCTCTTTCTATTTTTTACTGCACTTCTAGTATTTCTAGGGCTCCTGCTTCAGGATTTGGCTAAACTTCTTGGATCATCATCACCTACCTAGTCAAGCACATCAAATGGATCATCATCACCTACCTCTATCCTACTTCCTCCCCCCTCCGATTTGTCTTATTTATTGGTGATGGATTCAATAGGAATTTCACCCTCTTCAATAATCACTATCTCCTAGACAATCTTGACTTCTTGTACTGGGCAATTACCCTCTGTAGTCACTTTTACATTGGCATCATTGTTGGTAGCTGGTGTATCTCCTATTTCGACATCTGCTACTTTCTCCTTTCCTTTCCTAGCTGCAACTGGTAGTCTGGACTTAGTTGTCCTTCTGGCCCTACCCCTGGCTTGTTCTAGAACAATAGGGGGTTCTTGGAAGGCATTCTTACTTCTTTCTCCAGGACATTGACCAGTGTCCTGCCAAAGACTTTGCATTGATCACATCTATCTGGTAGGGCTTCGTACTTGATACAAACTTACCACTCATCTCCGTTTGGGAGTTCCACCATGACCTCTGGGGGTGGTTCTTTATCCGTGAAGAGATCTACACAGAAATGAGCACACCCCTGCACAAATCCGTTCGACCTTCGATCTATGGCTCTGGGGACTCAAATGATGTGGGATAGATAGCAATGGCACGTGTCGTCCAGTCCTTCCCCACATCCGGTAGTGAGACCCAGACCGACGCTATGGTGAGAGCAGCTGCTCTTCGAGTATCAACTTTTGGAGTCCACTTGCAAACTAGCACAAGTTGATCATCAAAGAACCATGGTCTTCCAAGCATCGCTCCTTTCAGGTTAGCTTCACTAGAGAAATGGGTGAGAAAGAGACCTCCATCCAATGTGAAGACCTCCAGCTCCCCCTTTGGCCTCTAGTTTCTGACCATCCACCCCTTTAGTTGCAGGGGATGTCTTTTCTTCCCAAGTATCTAGACAATGGTGGAAAACCGATGATAATCCTCCATTACCTCCATGATGGGATCATTAAACTGAGTCCACATGTGTTTGTTTCCCTCCTTATGGAATGTCACCTTCGGATCTGCCGCCACCGCACCTTAGAGCTTGGGTGGTGGACCCTCTACTAATTTTACCCAATGGCAACCCACCGTAACATCGGTTGAAGGAGAGCACCAATCATTCTCATGAATAACTGTGCTAGAGGTAGAAGAAAGGGTGGAGGTAGAAGGGGGAGGGACCCCCAATCACCATTTCTCTGGCTAACCTAGCTAGAAAGATTGATATGGATGATGTGGCAACAAAGAAGGTATTAACATGAATTCTCCTCTCCAGTTGGATTTGAGCACAAGTGGTGTTGTTAAGGAGTGATTCCATTTCCTTATTCATGTCTCTTTCTATTGTTGAATACCACTTCTATATTGTGTCCCTGACTAGTTTGAATGCATCCTCAAATTCATAATTATTGTCCCAATTCTCACTAATGATATTCTTGAACCTAATGTCTATGTTCCAAGTAGTTTTGGTCAAAAACAAAACTCCTTTATATTTCTATCTTCTTTTTGAAATAGAAATGGGTTGTGGTGTAAAGACCCGATCTTTATAATCAAATATTTACAAAATAGTATCAAAATTATAAACACTCTTTATTACAATCATGCTTTTACATCAGAGTCGTGGAAGATTTAAACATAATATTACAAGATTGAGAATAAGAACTGGTTCCTATTTAATCTTCAATAGAGGACAGCTCCTGCACGTCTCGTCTATTTCTTCTTTGTATCACCTGCCCATGAATTCCAAGAGGAACAAAACCACACATGGACCCCATTGAAGGGAAATAAAAGGTCAGCTAGGCTGGTACTAAATCCATCATTGAGCTATTTTTAAAATAAAGAGTTATGATATTAACTGTAGGTAAGATTGCTTGGTGGACTATGGAGATAACACAATAATAGTCTAGCTATCATTCTAACAATAGAAAGATACAATAATTCAAAGAGACAACTAGACACCAATAAAGAGATACCAGAATTAAAATTTCAAAATAGAACAATTTTTCATTAGACTATTATCAAGGTATCGAATTATTCAAAATGCAAAGATTTATCTATTGGCACAATCAATCTAATATTTTGTCTTTGCCAGTGGATAGGTGCCTATTGTTCTCCCCTCTATGAGAGAACGACACTTCGCCTGTAGGGGTAACCAGTACTGGGGGACCTCTAATTGTCCATTATCCACTGCGCAGGGCTGGGGGCCGTGACCTGCCAAAACTAGTGAGCTAACGCTCTTAGCCAATATTTCGAATTTTTGTTCCAATATCAAAATCTAACAATATTTTAGTTTCTCAATAATATCCAATATTCAAAATCTAGTCGTGGTGAACTTCAACAAAAAGGGAAAGACCAACAATAATATTTGTTCACCAGTTTGTAAATATTTTATATATGAAACTCAAGAGGGAGGCAAATATTTCAATAAAAGAATAGAGAATTTAGTACCTATTTCACCTTGAGAAATTCCAACCAAGATACCCGCAAAGACCAAAGAGACCAATGTACCATGAATCTAGAAAGAGAGAATGTACTAAGGTTATCTAATGCTTATTAGCTTGGAATCACTTCCTTGGTTTATTAGGTGGAATTAACATTTTGCCCCATAAGTAGTTTTATCTTGAATAATCATTTTTTTGTTGCTATAACATTTCCTATTGAGTTCATTAGTATAGTAGTCATTTTATACATGAGGTCATATATGATGTTTTAATCATTGCCCATGTCCATTATATACATGATTCATACATTCATATGTTACATAATATCCCTTTGTATCAATGTTATAAGATGTACTAAAATGTGACATACATGTACATATATTTTAGTGATACACATTTATATGAGTAACTATTTACTAGGTTGTGATTTCCATATTTCCAGGGTTGCAATATAATCACATACATAAAGGTACAATTTTTATCCATTGAATTCAATTCCCATATATGTTCATTAGTATTCATTCTTATTCATTAGATTACTACGTCTATTACACGAATCGATAAGGAAGATTATAGTATACATAGAAGATTATATCAATTGAGAAATGTCTTGACTTGTGATAAATTTCTAGTCATGCATTTTGCATTATCCATCTCAGACCTTGACTTATCTACATATTAGATAGGAAAATAAACGATTCATATCATGATTATGAAAATTCCTGCAATAGTAGTTACTATGTTCGTTAATAATTAGCTTAATAACCATACTAGTCTCGTGTTTTAGTGAATTGGATGGTCAAAAATACAGAGGATAGCATAAGGGTTCAGGTTACCTTGACGATAGCACAAATGCTAGAAAAGCTCTAGACTCCCAGGTTACTATTATAGGCTCACCGGAGATGAGTGGCTCCTCCATGATAGAGTTCTGTAGTGGTGTGCTCGCAGTGGGAGTAAGTGTTGGCTGCTATAATTTCTCTGATGCCACTACAGCGTGGTGATGGTGCCATGGAGGAGCTGTGATGACTTGCGTGACCCAGCCCAGGTTTTTATCATTTGGCACAATAGATTGAAGGGAAAAAGGTTGGAGGAGTGCTAATTGCGGGTCCAGATCAGGGCTTCCTCAGAAAGTTCAGATCTTCATGACATTGACCATCGAGAATAAGGATCTTGGGTGATTGGAAAGGGACAAGGAGGCTGGTGGATGGGTTCTAGATCATCAGTTGTGTGGGGGAAGGCTGGGTAATGATGCAGCACTATTATGTTGTGGGTTGTTCATGGTGAAGGAGTTGTGACCAATCTGATAGATACCATCAAATTTGGACGGCGGTGCTGCATTGCTACATGGTGGTCGGTTGATCAGAATTCAAGCAGGTTGTCATGAGGCAGCAGGGTTCATGGTGGCCGGTGGCGAGATGAAGTGGTGTCGAGGCTCTGTGGGATGGGGATGGTGGTAGTCGTGGCTGGAAAGGTGTCAGTGGATGCGGAAGTAGGTGGTGGTGCTGGTGTGGTGGTGCCTGGGTGAGGTGATGCTGTGAGCAAGCAAGGAGGAGGTGGAGGAACACTGGCGAGGTTGAGGCTGTGGGAGGTTATAGTGTTGCTGATCGCAACTCTAACCTGTAGATTGGTGGAGAATATCAAGGTAGCAAGGTTTGCAAGTTTGTAGAGACCGTAATCCCTATATTGACGAGGTTTTCTGAGATCGACGACAAAGTATGTAGGCTTCAGGTAGCAAGGGGTGCCGAGATTAGGATCAGGTTTGGTGAGAGCAGGTCAGAGGGGCTGGTGCGCGGCGTGGCCGCAGTGAGAATGACCGTAGCTATAGACCACAACATAGAAAGGAGGAGGTCGATCCCAGGTTGACAGTGTCGCCGCATGGAGGAGGGACGACGGTGGTCTATGACTTGATTGAAAGAGGATGTAACCCGTCCACCTTTGTCATGATGGGGTACTATCAGGAGCAAGGTGGTCTTTATAGCAGATCGGAGAGGAGACGGCGGGGAAGGAGGTACGATGCCGGAGATCACAAGTAGTGCACCTGTGTGCCCTTAACACTGTGACGATGGAGCATAGGAGGGAAGCCATCGTGCGACGATCTGTGGGGATTTACTGGAGAGACATGTCAACACATCTGTACAAGAGGGAGGTCTGCTGGTCTGTGGTTTCTAGGGATTACGTCTAGAGAGTGGAGGTGAGTCGCTATATGCTTAGAGGTGGTGTGAGGATCATCGGTCGTTTCTTTGGTAGGTCGTCGACTTTCAATGGAAGGGTCGTTTCTTTTATAGTTTGACGACCTTCAATAGCCTTTGGCTGTCAGTTCGCAATTGATTGATGGGCCGACAGTTTCTGGAGGTGAACGCCGAACGTAGAGGATCCTAGATGGTGGAAAGTGAGGTAGTAAGGGAGGGGGATTCCCAAGATGGGGTTGGGTCTGAGGAAATGGCCGTCGTGGACACCCATGTGCATGTGTGAAGAAGGTAGGTCAAAGTTAGGCTTTGACCAAGCACTTTAATAGGTTCTTAGTACATTTTAATGTCTAATATTCACAAATTTATAACTCTCAAGTTATAAATGATTTTAACCTGATATTTTAATTATGCTATTAGTTTGGTCTCCTATAGATTATAAAAATATTATCTTTGACATACATGATCTCGAGATTTCCAACAAATTTATTTTCTAAATTAATACAAATGTAATTACTTAATAACCAAAATTATGTTTTTATGTGATTCCAATACACATAATTCATACTAAGCCCAACACTTCAATCATAGGTCCCAAAATCAAATGATCAGATCAAAATGAGGATAATTTACACATATGTGTTCAAGTTTCAAGATAATTGAATGAAGTGTAATATACATGCAAAATTGGAAAGAGGGATATTTAGGTTTTGAGAAGATTATGTATAATAACTCAAAGTTTAAATTTAGTACCAAAATCCAATATGTTACAACTCTCCAACCCTTAAAATGATTTTGTCCCCGAAATCAATATATCTTTGACCTATTTAGGTACTATACTCCAACCCTTAAAGGATTCAACCATACATATAAATATGCAAGCTAACTAACTTAATATCCTTCCCTCTCTTAAACTGTAACTCTAGGTCTCAAAGATTTTATGTGACTCTCCTCTAAAGTTTTGCTCATACCTTCGTAATTGTGACTTAGCTCGAGAAATCATCGACAAGATTCCATGAAATAAACTTTTCCTTATACATATAATTTTAAAAAGAAAATAACTTTTTCGATAAAGAAACGTTTTGTTGCAAAACTAAAAATGGCCAAAATCAATACGATGACCAAGTCACAATCACCTTTGACCAACATTCACCATACTACCTATTTGACTTAATTGATCACTTATCGTGTAAGTAATAAGAATGTTGTTTCAAAAATTCAAACTTGGGATCTAGTTTCACTATTCACCTTCAATAACAAGTTTGTTCACATTTTTTGACACCTCTTCTCATCTATACTAATATGGTGATGTCTCATCTTCACTAACTAGTGAGTCAGACAACTTTGTGGGAATTAACTCCACCTAAGTTACTATTCCCTTTAATTAGCTAAAGATAGTAAGACTAAGGTTGGTACTAAACTACTTGACTAAGTTCTAAATATACTAGTTTTTAACTCTAACTTTCACGAGACATGCATGAGTGTCGACTGTTTATGGCTCTGATACCATGTTGTAAAGACTCGATCTTTACGATCAAATATTTACAAAATAATATCAGAATTATAAACACTCTTTATTACAACCATGCTTTTACATCAGAGTCGTGGAAGCTTTAAAAATAATATTACAAGATTGAGAATAAGGATTGGTTCCTATTTAATCTTCAACAGAGGACAGCTCCTGCACGTCTCATCTATTTCTTCTTTGTATCACTTGCCCATGAGTTCCAAGTGGAACAAAACCACACATGGACCCCATTGAAGGGAAATAAAAGGTCAACTAGGCTGGTACTAAATCCATCATTGAGCTATTTTTAAAATAAAGAGTTATGATATTAAATTTAGGTAAGATTGCTTTGTGGGCTACGGAGATAACACAAGAATAGTCTAGTTCTCATTCTAACTACAGAAAGATATGATAATTCAAAGAGACAACTAGACAACGATAAAGAGATACCAGAATTAAGATTTCAAAGTAGAACAATTTTTCATTAGACTAGTATGAAGGTATCCAATTATTCAAAATGCAAAGATTTATCTATTGGCACAATCAATCTAATATTTTGACTTTGCCAGTGGCTAGGTGCCTATTGTTCTCCCCTCTGTGAGAGAACGACACTTTGCCTGTGGGGGTAACCAGTACTGGGGAACCTCTAATTGTCCATTATCCACTACACAGGGTTGGGGGTCGTGACCCGCCAAAACTAGTGAGCCAACGCTCTTAGCGAATATTTCGAATTTTTGTGCCAATATCAAAACTTAACAATATTTTAGTTTCACAATAATATCCAATATTCAAAATCTAGCCGTGGTGAACTTCAACAAAAAGGGAAAGACCAACAATAATATGTGTTCACCAGTTTGTAAATATTTTATATATGAAACTCAAGAGGGAGGCAAATAGTTCAATAAAAGAATAGAGAATTTAGTACCTGTTTCACCTTGAGAAATTCTAATCAAGATAACTGCAAAGACCAAAGAGACCAATGTACCATGAATCTAGAAAGAGAGAATGTAATAAGGTTATCTAATGCTTCTTGGCTTGGAATCACTTTCTTGGTTTATTAGGTGGAATTGCCATTTTGCCCCATAAGTAGTTTTATCTTGAATAATCATTTTTTTGTTGCTATAACATTTCCTATTGGGTTCATTAGTATAGTAGTCATTTTATGAATGAGGTCATATATGATGTTTTAATCATTGCCCATGTCCATTATATACTTGATTCATACATTCATATGTTACATAATATGCCTTTGTATCAATGTTATAAGTTGTACTAAAATGTGACATACATGTACATATCTTTTAGTGATACACATGTATATGAGTAACTATTTACTAGGTTGTAATTTCCATATTTCCAGGGTTGCAATATAATAACATACGTAAAGGTACAATTTTTATCCATTGAATTAAATTACCATATATGTTCATTAGTATCCTTTCTTATTCATTAGATGGCTACCTCTATTACACGAATCGATAAGGAAGATTATAGTATACATAGAAGGTTATATCAATTGAGAAATGTCTTGACTTGTTATTAATTTCTAGTCATGCATTTTGCATTATCCATCTCAGACCTTGACTTATCTACATATTAGATAGGCAAATAAATGGGTCGTATCATGATTATGAAAATTCCTGCAAATAGTAGTTACTATGTTCGTTAATAATTAGCTTAATAGCCATACTGGTCTCGTGTTTTAGTGAATTGTATGGTCAAAAATACAGAGGATAGTATAAGGGTTCAGGTTACCTTGACGATAGCACAAATGCTAGCAAAGCTCTAGACTCCCAGGTTACTGTTGTAGGGTCACCGGAGATGAGTGGCTCCTCCATGATAGAGTTCTGTAGTGGTGTGCTCACAGCGGGAGTAACTATTGGCTGCTATAATTTATCTGATGCCGCTGCAGCGTGGTGATGGCCCCATGGAGGAATGGTGACGACTTGCGAGACCGAGCCCAAGTTTTTATCAGTTGGCACAACAGATCGAAGGGAAAAAGGTTGGAGGAGTGCTAATTGTAGGTCCAGATCAGGGCGTCCTCTGAAAGCTTCAGATCTTCATGACATTGACCATCGAGAATAAGGATCTTGGATGATTGGAAAGGGACGAGGAGGCTGGTGGATGGGTTCTAGATCGTTAGCTGTATGGGGGAAGGCGGGGTAATGATGCAGCACTATTAAGTTGTGGGTTGTTCATGGTGAAGGAGTTGTGACCAATCTGATAGATACAATCAAATTTGGATGGTGGTGCTACATTGCTACATGGTGGTCGGTTGATTAGAATTCAAGTGAGTTTTCATGAGGCGGCGGGGTTCGTGGTGGCCAGTGGCGAGGTGAAGTGGTGTCGAGGCTCTGTGGGATGGGAATGGTGGTAGTCGTGGCTGGAAAGGTGTTAGTGGATGCGATAGTAGGTGGGAGGTGCCGGCGTGATGGTGGCTGGGTGAGGTGATGCTGCAAGGAAGAAAGGAGGAGGCAGAGGAGCACTAGTGAGGTTGAGGTTGTGGGAGGTTATAGTGTTGCTGATCGCAACTCTAACCTATAGATTGGCAGAGCATATAAAGGTAGCAAGTTTTGCAAGTCCGTAGAGACCGTGATCCCTATATTGACGAGGTTTGTAGAGACCGATGACAAAGTATGCATGCTTCAAGTAGCAAGGGGTGTCGAGATTGGGATTAGGTTTGGTGAGAGCAAGTCAGAGGGGCTGGCGTGCGCCATGGCCATGGTGAGAATGACCGTAGCTTTAGAGAACAACAGAGAAAGGAGGAGGTCGAGCCCAGGTCGACGACGTCGCTGCTTGGAGGAGGGACAACGGTAGTCTACGACTTGATTGGAAGAGGATTTAACCCATCCCACCTTCGTCGTGATGTGGTACCATCAGGAGCAAGGTGGTCTTGATAGTAGATCGGAGAGGAGATGGCGGGGAAGGAGGTGCGATGTCGGAGATCACAAGAAGTGCACCTGCGTGCCCTCAACACTGTGACGATGGAACATAGGAGGGGTGCCATCGTCTGACGATCTGTGGGGATTTAGTGGAGAGACATGTCAACACATATATACTAGAGGGAGGTTTGTTGGTCTCTGGTTGCTAGGGATTACATCTAGAGAGTGGAGGCGAGGCGCTATATGCTTGGAGGTGGCGTGAGTCTCATCGGCCGTTTCTTCAGTAGGTAGTCAACTTTCAATGGAAGGGTTGTTTCTTTTACAGTTTGTCGACCTTCAATAGCCTTTGGCTGTCAGTTCACAATTGATTGACAGGCTGACAGTTTCTAGAGGTGAACTTCGAACATAGAGGATCCTAGACGGTGGAAAGTGAGGTAGTAAGGGAGGGGGATTCCCTGGACGGGGTTGGGTCTTAGGAAACAGCCTTCGCGGACGCCCGTGTGCATGCGTGAAGAAGGTAGGTCAAAGTCGGGCGTTGACCAAGCACTTTAATAGGTTCTTAGTACATTTTAATGTCTAATATTCACAAATTTATAACTCTCAAATTATAAATGATTTTAACCTGATATTTTAATTATGCTATTAGTTTGGTCTCATATAGATTATAAAAATATTATCTTTGACATACATGATCTCAATATGTCCAATAAATTTATTTTCTAAATTTATACAAATGTAATTACTTAATAAACAAATTTATGTTTTTATGTGATTCCAATACCCAGAATTCATATTAAGCCCAACACTTCAATTGTAGGTCCCAAAATCAAATGATCAGATCAAAATGAGGATAATTTACACATTGGTGTTCAAGTTTCAAAATGATTGAATGAAGTGTAATATAAATGCAAAATTGGAAAGAGGGATATTTATTTTTTGAGAAGATTATGTATAATAACTCAAAGTTTAAATTTAGTACCAAAATCCAGTATGTTACATGTGGTCTGATGTACTGACTTTAAGTAATCATATTACCATACTCAAGAAGTTTCTGATAATCCAATAACTATTGGAAACAACGCGGTCTATATGCTCAATATACTCCCACTCTTATATGTGTATTTAGTCCCATTACATCCTAGATTGATAACACCAGACTGAACTAGAGTTTTCTAGAACTGAGTAAATTCATGAAAAGAATACTTCCCTTCTTTTCTTTAGGATGGGTCATAGAATTAAAATCCCTAAGAACCAACCAACTACCTTAAATTTGTTGTCTAATTTGGATGTTATGTTCCCATAGAGATTGCCTTATATTTGGATTAGGGATACCATAAACCACAGTAATATATTCATTTTGATTGACAAAACAATGAAGAAACTATTGATGATTAATTAAAATATTCACTTTGTAGATTAGTTCATCCCATAGAATCCAAATTCCTCCAGAGAACCCATGGTCCTCAATTATATGAGAGTTAGGTAAATCAATTTTCCTAATTGAATTGTTTCTCTAGCCCCAGACACCCGACGTTCCACTATCACCAAAATATTCAGGTAATATTTATGAATCATGCTCCTCAAATTATCGTGGGTTCGATAATTTCCAATCCCACACACATTCCAACATTACTAGTCATTAAAAACCAAAATATCACAAAATAGCATACAAACTTGTTTGAACCTACTTTTTCCTTGAGTTGTGCATGGTATATGTTGATCATGGAACAATTTCCCCTCACTCATCTACTCTTGGAAAGTAACTACTTTGATTAGGTGCGATATTCTAATTAACCACCACTTCTTTATCTTATACACCCTTGTGAGGCTCAATTAATGTATTAGTTGCCATGTGACTTTGAAAATCTTCTTCATGTCTCCCCATTAAGACTTCATCGTCCTAAGGATCCTGAACCTTATGCTCCTTAAATGGCCTATTGGGATTCGTTGAGTTAATCTTTATTGTTTCATGTCTATTATCTTCCTCTCCCATCTTCTCGGTGACCTCCATTAAAACTTGTTCTGCGTTCTCTATAGGTTAACTTTGTTGTTCTTTTTCATATACCGACATTGAGACATATGTTTTGGAACCTTTTCTTTTTTTGCTACCAAATTTTCTATCTCAACATGAGTAGTAGCCTCTTCTCCTGATTTATCTACCCCCTCAAACACTCTAAAAAAATTACCAATGTTGTTATCATTAGTTATGCTTTTCTCCGTTATATTATGATGAAACTCTCTTTGCACATGGATGCTCCTCTCATAAAAGGTTTTCCACCTTTTCTCATCCTCCACCGATCTAACTCTTATATCAATAAGATGACCTAATTTGCCATAGGGGAGACATACTTTTGGGATGGATTCATACTCTATCTTATAATCAATTATGTTGATTGGGATCGCTGGTTAATTTTACTTAGATTTATCATTCCCAATATTAAGACTAGCGAGCCTACATTTTGTTTTATTCAACGTGTGATTATCCACTTTTATCAAAGTGGCTACTACTTCTCCAATCACTTCAAAGATCCCATTGTGATATAAAAGAGGTGACATATTGATCACCCTCGTCCAGATTATGATAAGTGTGGTCATACCACATGTAGGTTGAAAGGATTAGTACCATTTGCACACCATTAATGGATACCCAAATAGTGCTGAATGTCCCTCCCCCGTTAGTCCTTGCATGAGAGATGTATTGTGAAATATCACTTTCCCAATTTAAAGCTATTAGATCCACCTTTAAGCTTCCACATAAGCTTTAGCCGATCTCACATTGTAAGAAATCCAGATAAGCTTTATCCGATCTCACATTGCAAGAAATCCCAGTTCATTACCAACAATTTTGACAGTCTAGTATTGATAAACTTCCATCAAACCTTATTCCTTCAACATCTCTATTTCATGCATGTGAATATCTGATTCCTCATCGTCATCTAGAATAAAGATATCTAGATTTGTCACGTTCTAGAATCTAAGTCATTTCCAAGGCATAGAATTTGAACATGGTCTTTATCTGTATTTCTTCTCCAGACTATTTTGAATGCTTCAATTACCTCTCATGCCTCCATATATTAAACGAAGATCGATCTCCTTAAAACTATCTTACACAAGTCCAGGACAGTCCCCATCCATGTTAGGAATGAAGCTCTTAGACTTGTCCCCCCCACCATAAATCCATTCCCAATCATGCCTACCAACCCTAGGTTTGTGTTGTCACCTCCCTCACCCCTTATCCCACATTGATCCCTAATCATGCCAACCAACCCCTAGGTTTGTTTTGTCACCTCCCTTACCCCTTCTCTCACTTGGATCCTCAATCATTAACTCTTTGGCATCTATTATCATCAATTATTTCAATTCATTGTTAAATCAAGTTTACTCCACATAACTTGATAATAGAAAAATAAAAATGCATCTCATGATCATGGTGTGATAGAGAGTTCTGGCACATGAAAAAGTTGAAAACATTATACATTGATAAAATGTGCTCACTGAGCACATGTATAACTATGAGGTGTTGTATCATTACTTAATAAAAAAATCTTTACACTATTTTATTAGATAAATAGCATTTAAATTCATTCTATATATTAAGCCCCACTTATGTATTTGTCATGGAATTCAAATGTTTATATATGACTAAATATGTCATGAGATTTTTATCCTCAAAGTTTTATGTTTAAATTGGTATGTGTTGTTCTTATTTAATAGTAGTTTATGATGAAATAATTATAATTACCTAAAAGTATGGAATACACGTCACTTTAATATGAAGTTATAATATACCTTGATTTTTTTTGAAGATATAAGTCTGGTAAGTTGAGGAGAAGACTTTATAATGGATACAAAAATGATGTAGTAAAATTCACCACCCAAGCTTAAGGTTATCACATAAGAATGAATGGAAGATAATGGAAGTAATTTTAATATATAAAGTAAATAGGTGTAAAAAAGTACATAACTGGAAAAGCAAGAAACAAATATTGAACATATCGAGGTTTATTTTTGTTTCACAATAGAGTATAGAAAGTGGGAAAAAAATGAAAAAGTGAAAATAGAATGTCATGTCAACGCTTGTAACAATTTTATTGCATTACCCTCTATAACACTATAATACGTTTTGACTATGATATTCTACATAAAAAAGGTCATCCCACATATGCTATGATCATTATTTTGGCATGGAGAAAAACAAATATGTCTTGAAGTTTTTTGATGGTACTTATTTCAAGCTAGAGAGTAACATTGTGTATGAGTCTTATATAAGAAATTTAATATTCCCATTGTAAGGCATAAGTTAATCATTTTTTTTGGAAAATATCATATGAGTTGATTATAGCAGGGTTTTATCAATGGACGAGTACATAGAAGGAAAAATTCATAGATCCTTAAAATTGATTGGGAGGACAGATGGGTGGTAGGTGTGCCAATTTGTTGCATCATCAGGTTGCATGAGGCAAAACTTGGCAAACTGATTCGTGAGTTTGTTTTGGCTCATGTTGCGATAGATGAACCCTTTGATGTCTGTTGTCTTTCTGGTTGCATCAAATTTTCTTCACCACGAGGAAATATTTGTCCAGGGTGGACTCCAAATTGCTTAGCCATCGTGATGCATTCTTGTAGTCTATGAAGAGGTAGACTCTTGATAACAACATACACTTGGACAGGTTGATGCCTTCTAAAATCGCAAGCAGTTCACCTTCTGTGGGTTAGTTCTTCAAAGAATTCTCTTTGCCCTTGTAAGCCACTCACTACTAGTTTTCTTGGCTATCATGTAGATGGAATGTGTGTTGTCCTTATGTGACACAGATGGGTCCACACAGAGAATGGTAGATTAATGATGGGTTGGAAAGGGGCAGACATCCCTTGTCTGACTAGAAGGTGATGAAGGATTATGACGAGACTTTGCTGAGATAATAGACTTCACTTCAGCTAGGGAAATGAGTTCTAGAACCCTTGAGGATATGCCTTTATGTTTGAATATAAATGAGTTCATGTTCTTCTATAGGAACCAGCAAGTCACAAAAAATATGGTCCTCTATTCAGGGTGGTTCCTAAGGAGCTTGAGGTTGTATCCCAACTAGTCCATGGGTTAGTGGACTCAAAAAAGTGGTTTGCATCATTTGGGATAAAAAATGACCAAGGGGATTTTACCTCAACACAGTCTTGAATAGTGTGGAGACATTCCTCTTTGTATTCCTTGCATCTCAGGAAGATTGGGTCATTCGTCATGCTCTTATAGAGCCAGAGACAATTCTTTAGAACATAGTTTCTTTGAAGAAGCCATAGATGCATCTGCAGCTTGTGCGGTAAAGGCAGTGACCAAATTGTCTCGAAGTGATCCATACTACTAGACTGATTGTGCTTAAGCAATGGTATACTGAGTTGGTTCTAAAAATACCATCAGTGGTGAGCTTCCAGATGCCGACATCACCATTGAGGCTACGGTTAGGAGTAGGCATTCGTTTGATTGAGAGGGCCGATTCGGGGGTAAACCAACTATTGAGAAAATCCTCATCCCAACAGCCATTATCCAATACAATGGATGACACTTTGAGATCAAGTAAGTCATCAGGGATGTGGAGATCTGGTATTAGTGAAGGAGTAGTTCCCTCACCGATCCACTCATCAAACCAGACTGATGTATCTTCACTAGAGATGGTCGCCATCCTTGAGTTGATCATGAGCAGCAGGATAAGACTTTTGATGCTTCTTCAAACATGGGAGCAAAATGAGGAAAGGGTGCCTTTGCGTGTGTATTTTGTGGCCATGTGTTCCACCCAAGGAAGGGGTTGACGCTTTAGGTAGGTTCAAGCCAACTTCATTAGCAGTGCTTGGTTGAAGTCTTTAGCCCTGTTGATACCTAGGATGACTAGTTTTTTTTGCATGGTGAGGTCGTTCCAGGCAATAGACTTTAGAAGTCCGGTACTGCCTACGTTCCATATAAAGTTTCTTGAAAACTGATTGATTTTGTCACATGAGGAAGTTGGTAGATGAGTTTCCTGCATAGTATAGCAAGACTAGGAGAGAAAGACAAACTTGGCTAGGGTTACCCAACCAGCCAAGGAGAGAAGCTTATTTTCCCACAAACTGATTTTTTAGTGGTATTTTTCAATCATGTAGAGGAAGTGGTATTTGCTTTTCCTTTGGTAGATGATCGGAATTCCAAGATGCCTACCAAAATAGGTTTTTCTTGGCAATGTTCAATCTTCTACAAATTTGAGCTCTAGTATTGTATGGTGTCTGGTTGGAGAAGAAGTTAGAAGATTTCCCATTTGACAAGAATAAGCCTGAGGCTGAGCTGAAGCATTGAAGGCAATGTGTTATAACCTCATTTTTCCTAAACCATGTAATGAGATTTGTAAATCTCCTTTTAATGATAAATGAAATCAATGGTTGATTTATTTGTTTGTATTGGATGGATTTCATTTACAAAAGCCTTGTTTGCTTGTTTAATGGGCTTTATTGGCTATTGAGCCCAATTACAAGGAAAAGAGAAATAAAAGGAAAAAGAATTTATTTGGATAAAGAGATAAATAAGAAGAGGGATAAAAGATAAGGAAAAGGCTAAGGAATATTACCAAGATGGGAATTCGAGCAATTAAGGTTCCTTGAGGTCCAAGGAATCCAAGATGATAATTTAATGGCAAAGGAAAGAGAAAATATGTGAGAAATATACATAATTGAGTAATAACTTGAAACTAAAGAAAAGGACTCGATTTCTTTGAATAATGAGCCCAAATTTGGCATGATGATAGATTAAGTGATTATTAAGATTCCCTCAAAATTTGGGATAAAACAAAGATAAGGATTAAGATTTATGTTTTTTCCAAGTTATCCTAAATAATGAGGATTTATCCTAAAAATAGAAAATTGACTTCCTTTTGGTTGAGCGAAAGAAATAGGGGACGTCTGATCTTGATCCAACGAGGGCCGCTCGTCATCGAGTTCTAATGGAACTCGGACTCTAGCCGCAGACTGGGGGATCTTTCCCTTTGATTTTCTCTTGATCCTTCACATGTGCAAACTAGGAAATTGCTTGGCTGAGTCCGGGAGGGAATTCCAAACCTCCTAGACCCTAGTTTGTCGAGCTTTGGAGGCATCTAGAAGAAACACCCAAATCACCCAAAGGTGATTGTGGCGGTAGGGTTGATAAACCCTAAGAGGACCCTCCCCAATCCTATATAAATGACCCCTCTTGATTCCTCACCTCACAACGATCTCGAACAGCTGCCTCACGAGCCCCGACCCCCTTTTTGACTTTGAATTGCCCTTGCTCCGACGAGAGCACTGCATCGGAGGATTGAGATCCATCATGATCTCATGTGAAGATCCAACGATCCAAGGATGGACCGGCTAAGTTAGCCACGCGCAATGAGAAATGTTAGATCCAAAGAGTAGATCATCGGTTCACTGATCAAACGGCCGTCGATTTTTGGTAAATCATCCTCTCTACTCGAAAATTCTAGAAAAATCAGTTTTCCTTGTAAAATTCATAAGAATTGCTAGAAAACTCGGATGAATAAACTTTATATATGAAAGTTAATCAGAAAAATATGAGTAACAAGATCAAATTGTTTTGAGAAACTAATTTCTTCTCTTTTTCAAAAGTATGCCAACTTGATGGAAAATGTATTAAAATTTGGTTAGAAACCATATTTATGATCAATGGATGAATCTATGAAGCTTAATAGGTTAATTCAAGTAATATTAACATGTTGAATGATAATGATAGGCTTGAACCTGATTTAGATGAATAATTGCAGGTTTTAGGGTTTTAAACTAAGTATGAAGGATAATGCATCTAGAAATCCTAATTTAGGGTAAAAGAAGAGAAAACCATGTTTAATTCAAATTATGGAAATATGTTATTAAATCCTAAACCTTTTAGGAGAGAAAAGATGATAAATTTAGGGTTTTTGTGTAGTTTTTTTTAATTAGGGTTTATGATACTAAAAGTGGAGGCAAAACCCTATTTGTAAGAGAAACCCTAAAAAGGAGTAGAAACCCTAAATGTGAATAGAAATTCTAAGAAGAACAATGGGATTGGATAAATCTTGATAAAAGGAATTTGTATATTTATTTCAGGATTCTTGTGTATACTTTCTTGCTTGGTTGGATTTCTCGAAATTGATTGATTCTATCCCAAAAGTCTGCATCACAGGTATGTGATTACGCTTATGATTAAATCGCTTTAGTTTCACAGTGATTCCCAGATGTTTTATCAGTTGCATGAATATAACTACTTGGATGACTTTTATTTCATGCAACTATAAAGTGACTACGACTATCACTATAAATAAGTGTACATGACTAGATCAAATCTTGGTCCTCCTCTTTGGTTTTTCTAATAATAAGGATGACCTAGTACATGGTATACCTATTAGGTAGGACCATCAGGTTATCACGAGTTAGTGATTGGGCTATCTATGGGTAGTGCCATGCGGCTCTTTAGCATATTATGAGTTAGGGATTGGGCAACCTATGGGTAGTGCCATGCGACTCTTCAACCCTAGGTATTGATCTACCTGTTAGGTAAGATCATGGGGGTTAATTGGGATCTACCATATGAGAGGTAGCATCCATGTCCACTTCAGGGACAACATAGAGGCTAGGGTATGTATGGATTGAGTAGTTATGTTTAATGCATAAAGTTTGTTTGTTAAATCATAATTGCTTTGCAATATGTTGTTAAAATTAAATGCATAATTTGTGTTTCCCCCACATACCAGTATAATTCATTATACTGACTGACATTTTGTTTGTTGGTGATTTAGATACAAAATTGGAAAAGACAAACAGTAAAGTGGTACATTGTGAATACATGAATAAAGTACAAGGAGGATTAGTTAGAATAGATTCCAGTTATGAATAGAAGTTTAGAAATCCAAGATTTTAAAAAAGTATGCAAATTTTTATTTTATTACAACTTTTCAATATAGTTTTGGTAGAATTTAGTAATTATTATTGATTATTTGTCGAACCATTGATTCAGAAAAATTGAGATATTGTCTCTGACCTTTTGGTCTCCCTTAATTGGGGGTTACCGGGAGGTGGGGTCGTTACATTTAGTATTAGAGCATTGGTTCCTCATTTAATTTTTAATAATTAATAAATTTTACAAACTATGTAGAACTGAGGGAGTTATTAGAGGATTTTCTGAAAGACAAAGGTGTCTAGAAAAGGATCATAGTCTGGGGGCTGGAAATATTTTCCTTTGCCCCGCTAGTTGGTTACGAGGACTCCCAGATGCAGTGTGACTTCCTGGCTAATGTCTTAGGTTCTGACTCGAAATAAAATACCTTTAGAACTCTCTCATCTTTTTCGTCCCTTCTCAACCCTAATTCAATTAAGGATATTAAGGTTTAGGGTTTTCTCTCTCTTACCCCACCATCTTGAGGTATGAGTAAGTATGTTAAGGATTATGAAATCCTCCACCAAATTAATGAAAGATATGTAACAAGATGTCATCGACATAAGTATAATTAGTTTAAATGTAGACTAAAGGTCTATTTTTATGCTTATTAGTTTAAATTAATGTAAGATTTTTTTTTTAGTGTAAAAATGATACCTTGATTGTTTGTTCAGTGTGTAGGACTGAGGCAGGGTCGATACCATCGACCCTTGTGTCGATGGTATTGAGATAGACACAGGTAGGCGGCTACAAAAATTGCTCTGCATCGATACTATCGATGACCTCATTGATGGTATCGACCCACCATCAGGTTGCTCGCCAAAATGAGGTCGATAGTATCGACACGGGCGTCGATACTCATGAGATCTCTGGAGATATTCAGACAAAAATTGTCTCAGTGAAGTCGAAACCATTGACGGGCCAATCGACGGTATCGACCCAGTTACAGGCAGAAAGTGGCGGTCGGGCCTCGCTAGGGTGTTTGCCCTAGGAAGAGTCGATACTATCGACTTGCTTCGATGGTATCGATGCGACATGTCACCGATCTGCGAGAGGAAATCAATGGCGATCGCGGCATCAAGAGTGTCGATCCATGGGATGGGTCGATACCATCGACACCCGTCGATGGTATCGACACGTCATCGATCTGGGCCCCCCAAATTAGGCTATCAACAACCATCGATACTAACGGAAGACGGATTGTGCTACAGGAGTCGATACCATCGACTCACGTCGATGGTATCGACAGGCATACAGCAGCGCCGACCACGGTTATAAAAGGGATGGATTGTCGTCATATGACGTCACACCTTCAAAGCTTTCTTCCTCCACTTGTGTCAAGCATCTTGTTGGGCAATCGGAGCATGGCTACGAACATCCAAGGAGTGCATTCTTCCACGAGCCTTCACTGAGCGAAGATTGTCTTCTCCGACCTCCCCCAAGCTCCGCCTTCTACCCCTTCTTCTTCAATAATGGTGCATATCACCGGCACATCTTCTTCACGCACGACACCAATGGAGATCCCAGTGTTCATTCCTCCACCGACTGCATCTATTCCGCGTCTGCAGATTGTCCATCCTTCCACGGAGGTCAAGAAGGTCTACGAGGAATTGATGAAGAGAAAGATTGAGCCCACGTGCTATGTCGATCGAGACATGGTTCGTCATCTTGGGTTCGAGCCCAATATTGGCTACGTTCTTAATGGGCAGGCAAGGCATATGGGTAGGAAGCCCGATGAGATAGAATTCTACGCCGACGGCCAATCATTCATTGGTGAATGGCCCACATACAAAGAGCTAGTGGCAGAGTTCATGGTGTCGCTGGATATAAGCGTCGTGCCAAACAACATCATCGCCACTAATCGAGAATGGATCAAAGGCTGCATTTCTTTCCAACTGTACAATAATGATTACATTCTCACCCTGCGGCTGTTCAATTCCATCTACAACTGGAATCATGGGCGAGATTAGTACCGGCGACCAGACAACAGGACAGACTACGATGCCATTTTCACTAAGTTAGTGATTGTGCCGCCCGACAAATCCGTGAGCTATCACAAAGTGGCTGTGGCAGATTTCGAACATCCATTCATGTGGATTCTTCACTGCATACTCTGCACCACCTTGTCCACTCATGGTGATCTATCTCTCAGTAAGTTTCAAGAGATAGACTTGTTTTTCCTACACAAGTTGCTTAAGCGAGAAGAATGTAATTGGGGTGCGTTTTTCTTGACGCGCGTGTTGGCTGTAAAGAGGAGTACGCAGAAGGCTCCAATCCACTTTGGAGGGCTCATCACACTGTTAGCCCACTATCTTGGGTTAAATTTCTCCCAGCTTACTTTCATCTCCAACTGGAGCAAAGTCAATTTGCAGCATCTGCATCGCTCCAGCCTCATCCTGCTTCGTGATGGCCTGGCATATGCACATTGCCATGTTAATCACGCCTATCAAGAGTGTTCACTTCCAGAGCCCATCTTCAACATCGAGGGCACTTAGCATTTTTGATGGCCTGTCCTCGCCATCGAGAGCTCGCATGAAGATGGCGGCAATGACGACAATGATAGTGACGAGAATGAAGAGGAAGAGGAGTCTTTCACTCCGCTTCGGGCACGAGTAGCACCCAAGAAGCTTCCCCGCATGCATTCGGGTGCATCTTCTTCTTCACAGCCTCCGCCACCACAACCCTCGCAGCAAAGCGAGGATGTCTACTCCATGCAGGGGATGTATACGATGTTGTAAGAGATCCAACACACCCAGCTATAGCACACAACTTCATATGTCGGTATTCAGGATACGACGAACCGGCTGCTTGATCATCAGAGGGCTATTTTTGAGAATGAGCACCTCCTCCTCGACAACCAACAGCACATCCATGACAGGTTGCATAGGATGGAGATGTAGCAGCAGCCCTTCTATGATCATTACTGGAGCCAGAATTACTTTGGGGGGTATCCACAACCTCCACCAATGCCTCAGTATGATCCGAGCTTTCAGGGAAGTACCCATCTTGGGACCCCACGTCTCCGCAGTACCCGCCTCCTCCAGAAGAATGATCGGTATCACAGTTCCACCTTTTAAGGTTGTTTTTTACTATGAGGCCATAGTCGAATTCAAGCTTAGGGGGGGAGTTGGAACAACTCTATCCTTTAGTTTTTAGTTTTTATTGTTTTGTTTCTTACAGTTTTTAGTTTGTTTATAGGATCCACACTCTATCCAGTGTAATTGTGGATGTCTTAAGTCATGTGTCATCTCGTTGCTTGTACATGGGAATCAGGGAAAAATTTAAAATTTTTTAATGTTTTGCAAGCTTGTGTTGTTCAACTTTGAGCACATAACTTAAGGAAATGATTGGGTTTGTCAACTATAAAATAGGAAATCACAACTGTACATTCCTAGGATTCATGAAAAGTGGACGAAATTGGTTGTTTGAGCCTAAACTGATCAAATGATAATGAGACCTTAATTTGAAATAAGAGAGAGAAACCTCTTAATTACTACACAGGTCAATAAGGAGGGATACATAATAATTTTCAAAGGTTCAGTCAATTAGTCTTGTGATCTATCCACCCCATTGTTTTCATACTCCACCATAAGAATTGGATGTACATTACGGTTTTAATTTCTTTGATTGCATTCCATGTAGATAGGTCTTACATTGCAGCTATTTTCACATATTTTGCATGAAATAAAAAAAATGGATCAGTTATACATGCACATCATCCTTAGGTGTGTGTCATTTAGTTTCATAATCATCATTTCGTATCTGCATTCATATCATTTTGTGCATATACAATATATCATGTATCTTATTTCTTCTGAAACATTAAAGGTGATAAACTTGTTTCATACCTTCTAAATGCTTCAAGTATATAGTTGTGCAACAAGAAGTGAGCCCGACAAATAATTCATTGTCATTTATGGATATAAGGGCCTTAAAAGAAAAAAACAAGAAGAAAAATTTGGAAATTAAAAAAAAAGACAAAGAAAAGAATTGAGAAATAAATAGGAATGAGAGGCAGAAAGGAACATGTTCTCACTGCATATTAAGAAGGATAAGTACATGATGTAGTTTTCTTAGATATTCCATCTCACCTGGAGACAGAATGATAATGCATGCACCATTCCACCCAAATGTAGGCATTAGGACATTTTCATTTTCATATGCATCATTTAGGCCATTTTTGCTTTGTGTATGTTAGAATCGTATAATGCTTCCATTTCTTCCATGAGCCACCCTTTCCATCCACCCATTGCTCGAATTAGTAGACCACTGTGATTTTCTCCTCATTTGTGAATATCAGGAGAGCTGCTTCCATGTAGATGGTAGTTAGGGCGAGCAACATAGAATAGGAGATCACAAGATGCACCGAGTCTGGACTGGCGAGGTTTATTATGTTAACTGCCTTATATGATAGTGTACATCAATTTTGAGGTAGATATCTTTTATGGATGATTATTGTCGCCTTTAGGGTAATTATCATTCTGTGGTTAGTGAGGGTCGGTTTGTGAATGTCTGGTGGGGATCATATGGTGATGTTTGTTGTGATAATTTGTTCTTTAGTTGACCCTCGCAATTCTATTCTAAGGTTTTGTTGCTCGAGGGTGAGCAATGTTCAAGTTTAGGGGAGTTTGATGCGATGATTTGGAGTCGCATTTATAGACTTGTTTCACTCGTGTTTTATGCGTTTATTGGTCATTTTGGTGGTTAATATTGCATAATTTACTTACTTTAGTCTATGACCCTTCTAAGCATCAATTATCCCTTATTTTATTGTTTTGAGCATAAATTATTACAATAATATGTTTTATTTCGGCTTATGTGGTTTTGTGTTGCAATTTCAGGAAAAACGCATATTTACAATTGTCGATACCATCGACAGTTGTCGATACTATCGACACAGCCACATGTTGCTAGCCGCAAGGAACACCACAGAGTCGATACCATCGACAGGGAAGTCGATGGTAGCGATATACCTTCAGGTTGCTGGCGAGTAGATAGTCGATACTATCGACCATTAAGTCGATACTATCGACCCCACAAGATTCAGTGACGGAAAAGGACAAAATCGAAGCCTTAGGATGTCGATACCATCGACCTGCGTCGATGGTATCGAGTCAGCATCAGGCGCAATGAAGAAAAGAAAAGAAGACTTGCCGATATCTCGCAGGGTCGATACCATCGACTCACATCAATGGTATCGACACCGTCAGATGCAAGTTTGTTTCAGATTTATCTAAATCCGACGGCTATGATATTTTTGCAACCTAACTCAGTGATTATACCTAATGACGGCGGCCAGGAGCAATCTATCACGTCATTAGTTGCTGCACACGTCCCGAGAAGGTGTGGAGAGAAGAACGGAGACCAGAAGTATGCCCTGATCATTTCGGAAGCCGAAGAAGACGTTTTCCACCGCCGAAAGGCTGTAGAGCGTGCATTCCACGCCGAGGAACGCTCAGATCTTCTCCGTTCAGGTGTTTCTTTACTTATTCATGCTTTTCTCCATGTTTCCCCTTTTCTCTACCATGTTTTGCTCTGAGATGAACATGCGGGGCTAATCCCCTTTGTCTTTAGGATCGGGAGTATCCCGGGGAAGCATTGTATGACATTTTTATCATAGTAATTCATCATTTATCTCTTAAATCCGTGGTATGATTTCGTTTTCTCAATTATATTATTATTCTTGATCACCATAATGATAATCTAATGCCTTTAATTACTTTGAAAGTAGAATTAACGGTTGAAAAGAGACGAAATTCACATTAATTAACAAATCCCTTGAACAAGGTGATGTAAGGTTAATGGTGGAAACCCAGAGGTCGATTCTAATGCACCTAGTTTAGGATATAGGTTACTACGAAGGTGGAACCCACCTAGACATAGGTAGTGAATTGTACCACGACAGTGGGCAATTCTGATTACAGGCCACTACCCGGATTGAGAGATGAACTTGTTTAACTATATAAAAATTCATGCAATGAAAACCTACGGTGAAACCGCAATCCTAAATATATCCATTTGAATTGATTAAATTAAACCTTTAATCGATTGGTTTGTTTTATTTTATTTTCTTTTTAATTTTACAACAACTCTCAAACTCATGTAATCGGTTTAGCTGATCGCGAACAGTTAGTAGTAGTCTACCGATAGTTTAGTGTCCCTGAGTTTGACTTGGGCCTCACAAGGGCCTATACTACATTGACGCGTACACTTGCGTTATACGCACAATAAAATCATGTCACGTTTTTGGCGCTGTTGCCGGGGACACGGTAATTGTCGGCACTATGAGTGCTGCAAGCGGCCATTCTAGGCCACTTTTTAATTTTTATTCTTCATAAATCATTTTAAAATTTATAGTTTATCTTACACATTTTGTAATCATCTAGCACGGTACTGAACTGAAATTATCTTTTTGTAGGTACTGTGCATGGTGCAGACGCGTAGCACCGACTACAGGCAACAGGTACCAGAGGTTCCACTGCCGGGACCTGACGATGAGGAGGATTACAATCACGACCAACCGGAAGATATAGATTTCGGCTCAGAACAAGAAGCCATGGCCGAAGAGCAGAAGATATGGGAGAAGATAAAAGCTTCTTCCTCATCCTCTTCAAAGGGGCCAATTAAGAAGCAAGCGATCAACATTCTGACTTATAAGATTGATCCTACATTAATCAACTTGGTCAAGTCAAATGCATTCCATGGGCTAAAGAACGAAGACCCGGGGACTCACATTAGCCAGTTTGTGGAGAACTGCGATATGATAAAAATAGATAGGTTTCTACAGGAGACACTATACCTAAAGTTGTTTCCGAGCTCTCTAGCAGGAAATGCACGAGAATGGTTGCACAATCTTGACGATGAATATGTGGAATCATGGAACCATATGGTTTAAATGTTCTTTGAAAGGTTCTTTCCGCCTGAGAAGACAAATGATATGATCAGGAAAATCCATAATTTCAGCCAGAAGGCAGGAGAGACTTACTCTGAGACCTGGGAAAGGTTTCAGATCATGCTTAGGAGGTGCCCGCATCATGGGCTTGACAAGGAGACGCAAGTCAAAATCTTCTATTTTGCTCTCTCCGAGCATGATAGAAGTAACTTGGATTCTGTAGTTTCAGGGTTCGTTTTGAACAACACAGACACAAGGTGTTGGGAAATTCTGAAAAACATGGCCAAGAAGCAATCCTGGGGTGACAGAGACACCGTAGAGCACGTTCGAGCTGTGGGGGAGTCAAAGGCCATCAAAGAGCTTTATGAGAAGATGGACCTTCTAGCCAAGAAACTAATTGCAAAAGAAGATACCGAATCTGAGGATGAAGCTCAAGTCAAATTCATGCGCCAGCAGAAGGGGTACAGAAACAATGATTACTCATGGAGGAAGGATAAGAAATTTTCCTGGAAAGATCTGAATAACTTCTTGTAGGACCTCGATGCAAAACCCTAGCCGGCGGCGGAGGATAAGACCATGGAGTTGCTCAACCAAGTGATTATGCAGAACCAAGAACTGATGAACACTTTTGGCCAGTAGATCAAGCAACAGGGGGAATTCATGAATCAGTTTGGGCAGACATTGCAGAGCCATGGGGCTCAGATGAGTATGATAGAGACGTCTATGGTGCAAATGGCAGCTGAGATAGAAAATCTGAAGAAGCCAACGCATCAAGGCTTTCCTATTAATACAAATATTCCAGGGGGAAATCAGCAGGCAAAGGCAATCTCACTACGGAGTGGCAAGAAGATTTTAAACCCCATGGTCGATGAACCAAGCAAACACCAGTCAGAAACCGAAGGTGAGGCCACAGAGGAAGTGTCAATTCCAATCACAGAGCCGGTTGAGGATATAGTAGAGGAAGTCATAGCTGAACCTGTTACTAATGAGGAGGAGACAAAGAAGAGGACACCATATGTGCCACCACATCAAAGGGCACAGGTTGTCCCGGTCCCATATCCAAATAGTGTGAAAGCAAAGAAAGTGGACACCCAGTTCAAGAAGTTTCTAGATAGTTTTAGAAAGCTCTCTGTCAACATTCCATTATTAGAAGCAATCAAACAGATACCCTCCTACGGGAAGTTCTTGAAAGACATCATCACAAAGAAAAGGAAAATACTTGATACTGAGGTTGTGGTTCTCAAGGAACAGGTAAGCGCCTTCATCATGGGCACATTGCCACCTAAGAGGCAGGATTCAGGCTGCTTCAATATTTCACGTTACATAGGTAAGGTGAAATTCGACGAAGCACTGTGTGAATCTAGGGCAAGCATAAACTTGATGCCTCTCTCTATGTTTAAGAAATTCGGATTAAAAGAATCAAGGCCGAGAAATATGATAATATAGTTGGCGGATAATTCAGTGGTGAAGCCATATGGTATTTGTGAAGATGTGTTGGTGAAAGTAGATCGGTTTATATTTCCAGTAGACTTTGTTGTAATGGCGATGCAAGATGAACAGGGTAATGAGTTACTCCTTGGACGACCCTTCCAATCCACTACTGACATGATACTGGAGATGGGGAGAGGTCGTTTGACCTTGGGTATCGCTGAAGATCAGTTCGAGATGGTCATGCCTTCCATCACCATGCATTCTAAAGTTAAGGAGCAATGCTGCATGGTGAAGCACTTTGATCAAAATATCTATCTCTGTCTAGGGAAGCCATTTCTCGATATGGCTCATGTGATGACTAGAGTAGAAAAAAGGGACACTGGCTGTAGACATCATGGAGCAGACCAAGGTTGTGTCTCTTAGCAAGGCTGTGGGTTTTCCCAATGATGAAGAGGAGGACATCCCCCCCTCTACTGAAGATGAGGCCATAGCAAGTTCTGTTTTCAATGCATATCCATAATTACCGCTTGAAGCCTTCCTGGTTAATATAACACATGATTGGATGAGAAGCATGTCACTACAAGAGTGTGCCAAGATGCTTCAGGTACTTCCATGTTTTTATGCTAGGTACTATGAAGACCTTGGAGAACTTCCACCACCGCTTCAGTCATCTATGATCAGCCCGCCAGATTTAGAATTGAAGCCATTGCCACCGCACTTGAAATATGCATTTCTAGATGAGGATGAGAAGCTTCCTATGATTATTTTGGCATATCTGAGTGTCGAGGAGGAAGATCAATTGGTGATTGTGTTGAAGAACCACTGAGGTGCATTTGGGTGGTCGATCGTAGACATCAAGGGGAACTCCCCTACATTGTGCCAGCACAAGATCCAGCTTGAGGAGGGAGCCAAACCAGTGATTTAGCCACAACGTCGACTAAATCCTAGCATGATGGAGGTCGTAAAGAAGGAGGTGATCAAGCTCCTTTCTGCAGGTATCATCTATGCTATATCTGACTCAATGTGGGTGAGTCCTACATAGGTAGTCCCTAAAAGGGGGGAATTACTGTTACACATAATTCGTTAAATGAACCTATCACTACCCACTTTGTAAACGGGTGGCGTGTATGTATAGACTACCGTAGATTGAATGCTTCTACGCTTAAGGATCATTTCCCTCTCGCATTCATTGATCAGATTTTAGAGCGATTAGCAGGTCGATCTCATTTTTGTTTTCTCGATGGTTATTCGGGGTACAATCAAATTTCCATTGATCCTAAGGACCAAGAGAAGTCCACCTTCACTTGTCCTTATGGAACATTTGCATACCGTCGTATGCCTTTTGGTATGTGTAATGCACTGACAACCTTTCAGCGTTGCATGCTTGCCATTTTCTCTGATATGGTTGAATGTTGTTTGGAGGTTTTTATGGACGATTGCTCCATCTATGGTGTGTCCTTTGACAAATGTTTATACAATTTGGACAAGGTTTTGCAATGATGTGAGTACACACATTTGGTCCTCAATTGGGAGAAATGACACATGATGGTCAACGAAGGGATTGTGCTGGGACATAAAGTGTCTAGAAAAGGGTTGGAGGTAGACCCGGTGAAGATCGAAGCTATTTCCAAATTGCCCCAATCGAATTCGGTTAAAGGGGTATGGAGTTTTCTAGGTCACACTGGTTTTTATCACCGCTTTATAAAAGATTTCTCTAAAATTGCAAAACCATTATCTGAGTTATTGGAAAAGGATGATGTTTTTTATTTTAACGAAAAGTGTCTACATGCGTTTAATGTGCTTAAAGAAAAACTGATTTCGGCACCAGTTGTGCAAACACCGGACTGAACCAAGCCATTTGAATTGATGTGTGATGCGTAAGATTTCACAATTGGGGCTGTTTTGGGACAACGTGTGGACAATAAAACCGCTGTGATTTTCTATGCGTCCAAAACTTTAAATGATGCACAGTTAAACTACACGACAACTGAAAAAGAACTTCTCATCGTTGTTTTTGCTTTTGAAAAATTCTGACAATATCTTGTAGGATCTAAAGTCATGGTATGGACGGACAACGCCTCCATTAAGTACTTGATGGAGAAAAAGGATGCCAAACCTAGACTGATTAGGTGGATCTTACTTTTACAAGAATTTGATATTGAAATCAAAGATAAAGAGGGAATAGAAAATGTGGTTTTGGACCATTTGTCTAGGTTGGAAAGGGTAGATGAGAAGGATTTGCATATACCCATTACCGAGACATTTCCTGATGAACTACCTCTATCTGTGAAATTGAAAGATCCTTGGTTTTCTTACATTGTTAATTATCTCGCCTGCAAAATTATCCCGGATGATTGGACATACCAAGAGAAAAAGAATTTTTTCCATTCTTTACGATATTATTTTTGGTATGACCCTATTCTGTTGAAGCAGTGCAGGGATGGTGTGTGGCGCAGGTGTGTACCGAAGGTGGAATATGAAAGTGTCCTTCATCATTGCCATACTCTATCGATGGGTGGCCACCATGCAAGTTCTAGAACTGCAGCCAAAGTACTTGAAAGTGGCATGTACTGGCCTACTTTGTTCAGGGATGCCTATGACTATGTGCGGCAATGCGATTCCTGCCAACGGGCAGGTAGCATTTCAAAAAGACAGGAGATGCCCGTTAATGTATTTCATGAAGTCGAGGTGTTCGATCTGTGGGGTATTGATTTTATGGGACCGTTTGTGTCCTCCAATTCTAACTTGTACATTCTATTAGCTGTTGACTATGTATCGAAGTGGGTAGAGGCAATACCCACCAGGACTAATGATGCTGTCGTAGTGTGCATGTTTGTCAAACAATACATTTTCTACAGGTTTGGTGTACCAAGAATGATAATTTGTGATGGAGGTACACATTTTCGGAATCAGAAGTTTGCGGCATTGTTGAAAAAGTATGGGGTAAAGCACAACATTGGTACCCCATACCACCCACAGACACAGGGACAAGTGGAAGTCTCCAATAGAGAGATTAAGAAGATCTTAGAGCGCACTATGGCTTCTACGAGATAGAACTGGAGCACCTTGCTATCGGACGCTTTGTGGGCGTACAGGACAGCATTTAAGACACCTATAGACACTACGCCTTTTAGGTTGGCTTACGGTCGGGCCTGCCATTTTCCGGTGGAATTGGAGCATAAGGCGCACTGGGCGCTTAGGAGGCTGAATTTGAGCTATGATGAGGCAGGAAAGAAACGGTTGCTTGAACTGAATGAACTTGACGAGCTGAGGATGAATGCATATGAAAGCTTGCAGATCTACAAGGAGCGAACAAAGTTGATTCATGATCGACATATTCAGATGCGTGTCTTCAATAAAGGAGATCGGGTACTCTTGTTCAACTCTAGGTCGAAGATGCATCCCGAGAAATTGAAATCCCGATGGAGTGGGCCATTCACTGTAGAGGAGGTCCAGCCACATGGCGCAATCATGGTGCGTGATGGAGAGACAACATTCTTGGTTAATGGACAACGATTGAAGTTGTATTTCGGTGACGATTACATAAGGAAAGTGAATGAGGTCACACTCATTGCTCTTCCGGATGCATGAAGAGCTTGATTTCGTCTAGCCTAAGACGTTAAATAAGGGCGCTTGTTGGGAGGAAACCCAGCCATCGGTAGTTTTGTTTAGTTTCGTTCACTTTGGTAAGTTAGTTTGATTTGATTTTGTTTTTAGTGTAAAAATGATACCTTGATCATTTGTTCAATGTGTAGGACTGAGGCAGGGTCGATATCATCGACCCTTGTGTCGATGGTATCGAGATGGGCACAGGTAGGTGGCTGCAAAAATCGCTCTGCATCAATACTATCGACGGCCTCATCGATGGTATCGACCCACCATCAGGTTGCTCTCCAAAATGAGGTCGATAGTATCGACACGGGCGTCGATACTCGCGAGATCTCTGGAGATATTCAGACGAAAATTGTCTCAGTGAAGTCGATACCATCGACGGGCCTATCGATGGTATCAACCCAGTTACAGGCAGAAAGCGGCGGTCGGGCCTCGCGAGGGTGTTTTCCCTAAGAAGAGTTGATACTATCGACTTGCTTCGATGGTATCGAAGTGACATGTCACCGATCTGTGAGAGGAAATCAACGGCGATCGCGGCATCAAGAGAGTCGGTCTGTGGGATGGGTCGATACCATCGACACCTGTCGATGGTATCGACGCGTCATCGATCTGGGCCCCCAAATCAGGATATCGACAACTGTCGATACTAGCAGAAGATGGATTGTGCTACAGGAGTCGATACCATTGACTCACGTCGATGGTATCGACGGGCATACGGCAGCGCCAGCCACAGTTATAAAAGGGATGGATTGTCATCATATGAAGTTGCACCTTCAGAGCTTTCTTCCTCCACTTGTGCTGAGCATCTTGTTGAGCGATCGGAGCCCGACTACAAGCATCCAAGGAGCGCGTTCTTCCACGAGCCTTCACCGAGCGGAGATTGTCTTCTCTGACCTCCCCCAAGCTCAGCCTTCTATCCCTTCTTCTTCAACAATTGTGCATACTGCCGACACATCTTCTTCACGTGCGACACCAATGGAGAACCCAATGTTCATTCCTCCACCGACTGCATCTATTCCCCGTCCGCGGATTGTCCATCCTTCCGCAGAGGTCAAGAAGGTCTACGAGGAATTGATGAAGAGAAAGATCGATCCCACACGCTATGTCGATCGGGACATGGTTCATTATCTTGGGTTCGATCCCAATATTGCCTACATTCTCAAGGGGCAGGCAAGGCATATGGGCAGGAGGCCCGATGAGATACAATTCCATGCTGACGGCCAACCATTCTTTGGTGAATGGCCCACATACAAAGAGCTAGTGGCAGAGTTCAGGGCATCGCTGGATATATGCGTCGTGCCAAACGACATCATCACCATTGATCGGGAATGGATCAAAGGCCGCATTTCTTTCTGGTTGTACAATAATGATTACACTCTCACCCTGCGGCAGTTCAATTCCATCTACAACTAGAATCATGGGAAAGATCAGTACCAGCGGCTAGACAACAGGACAAACTACGATGCCATTTTCGCTAAGTTAGTGACTGTGCCGCCCGACAAATCCGTGAGCTATCACAATGCGGCGGTGGCAGATTTCGAACATTCGTTCATGCAGATTCTTCACTGCATGCTCTGCACCACCTTATTCGCTCGTGGTGATCTATCTCTCAGCAAATTTCAAGAGACAGACTTGTTTTTCCTACACAAGTTGCTGAAGCGAGAAGAATGTAATCGAGGCACATTTTTCTTGATGCGCGCGTTGGCTGTAAAGAGGAGTACGCGGAAGGCTCCAATCCACTTTGGAGGGCTCATCACACCGTTAGCCCACTATCTTGGGTTAAATTTCTCCCAGCTTACTCCCCTCTCCAACCGGAGCAAAGTCAATCTGCAACATCTGCATCACTCCAGCCTCATCCTGCTTCGTGATGGCCTGGCATATGCACATTGCCATGTTAATCACGCCTATCAAGAGTGTTCACTTCCAGACCCAATCTTCAACATCGAGGGCGCTCATCATTTTCGATGTCCTATCATCGCCATCGAGAGATCGGATGAAAACTGCGGCAACGATGACAATGACGACGACGAGAATGAAGAGGAAGAGGAGGCTTTCACTCCTCTTCGGGCACGAGTGGCACCCAGGAAGCATCCCTGCATGCATCCGGGTGCATCTTCTTCTTCGCAGCCTCCGCCACAACAACCCTTGCAGCAAAGTGAGGATGTCTAATCCATGTAGGGGATGTATACGATGCTTAAGAGATCTTGCACACCCAGCTGCATCACACAGCTTCATATGCAGGTATTCAGGATACGAGGAACCGACTGCTTGATAATCAGAGGGCTATTTTTGAGAATGAGTGCCTCCTCCTCGACAACCAACATCACATCCATGACAAGTTGCATAGGATGGAGATGCAGCAACAACCCTTCTGTGATCATTACTGAAGCCAGAATTACTTTGGGGGGTATCCACAACCTCCACCAATGCCTCAGTATGATCTGAGCTTTTAGGGGCAGTACCCATCTTGGGACCCCACGGCTCTGCAGTACCCGCCTCCTCTAGAAGAATGATCGGTATCACTGTTCCACCTTTTAAGGTTGTTTTTGACTATGAGGCCATAGTCAAATTCAAGCTTAGGGGGGAGTTGGAACAACTCTATCCTTTAGTTTTTAGTTTTTATTGTTTTGTTTCTTGCCATTTATTTCTTGCAGTTTTTAGTTTGTTTGTAGGATCCACACTCTATCCAGTGTAATTGTGGATGTCTTAAGTCATGTGTCATCTCATTGCTTGTACATGGGAATCAGGGGAAAATTTAAATTTTTTTAGTGTTTTGCAAGCTTGTGTTGTTCAACTTTGAGCATATAACTTAAGGAAATGATTGGGTTTGTCAACTATAAAATAGGAAATCACAAATGTACATTCCTAGGATTCATGAAAAGTGGATGGAATTGGTTGTTTGAGCCTAAACTGATCAAATGATACTGAGACTTTTATTTGAAATAAGAGAGAGAAACCTCTTAATTACTACATAGGTCAATAAGGAGGGATACATAAAATTTTCAAAGGTTCAGTCAATTAGTCTTGTGATCTATCCACCCCATAGTTTTCATACTCCACCATAAGAATTGGAAAGTACATTATGGTTTTAATTTCTTTGATTGCATTCCATGTAGATAGGTCTTGCATTGCAGCTATTTTCAGATATTTTGCATGAAATAAAAAAAATTGGATCAGTTATACATGCACATCATCCTTAGGTGTGTGTCATTTCATTGCATAATCATCATTTCGTAGTTGCATTCATATCTTTTTTTGCATATACAATACATCATGTATCTTATTTCTTCTGAAACATTAAAGGTGATAAACTTGTTCCATACCTTCTGAATGCTTCAAGTATATAGTTGTGCAACAAGAAGTGAGCCCGACAAATAATTCATTGTCATTTATGGATATAATGGCCTTAAAAGAAAAAAAACAAGAAGAAAAATTTGGAAATAAAAAAAATAGACATAGAAAAGAATTGAGAAATAAATAGGAATGAGAGGGAGAAAGGAACATGTTTTCACTGCATATTAAGAAGGATAAGTACATGATGTAGTTTTCTTAGATATTCCATCTCACCTGGAGACGGAATGATAGTGCATGCATCATTCCACCCAAATGTAGGCATTAGGGCATTTTCATTTGCATATGCATCATTTAGGCCATTTTTGCTTTGTGTATGTTAGAATCGTATAATTCTTCCATTTCATCCATGATCCACCCTTTCCATCCACCCGTTGCTCGAATTGGTAGACCATTGTGATTTTCTTCTCATTTGTGAATATCAAGAGAGCTGCTTCCATGTAGACGGTAGTTAGGGCGAGCAATGTAGAATAGGAGATCACAAGATGCACTGAGTCTGGACCGGCGAAGTTTATTATGTTAACGGTCTTATATGATAGTGTACATCAATTTTGAGGTAGATATCTTTTATGGATGATTACTGTCGCCTTTAGGGTAATTATCATTCCGTGGTTAGTGAGGGTCGGTTTGTGAATGTCTGGTGGGGATCATATGATGATGTTTGTTGTGATAATCTATTCTTTAGTTGACCCTCGCAATTCTATTCCAAGGTTTTTTTTGCTCGAGGGCGAGCAATGTTCAAGCTTAGGGGAGTTTGATGCGATGATTTTGAGTCGCATTTATAGACTTGTTTCACTCGTGTTTTATGTGTTTATTGGTCATTTTGGTGGTTAATATTGCATAATTCACTTACTTTAGTCTATGACCCTTCTAAGCATCAATTCTCCCTTATTTTATTGTTTTGAGCATAAATGATTACAATAATATGTTTTATTTCGGCTTATGTGGTTTTGTGTTGCAATTTTAGAAAAAACGCATATTTACAACTGTCGATACTATCGACACAGTCACATGTTGCCAGCCGCAAGGAACACCACAAAGTCGATACCATTGATAAGGAAGTTGATGGTAGCGACATACCTTCGGGTTGCTGGCGAGCAGATAGTCGATACTATCGACCATTAAGTCGATACTATTGACCCCAGAAGATTCAGCGATGGAAAAGGACAAAACTGACGCCTTAGGGTGTTGATACCATCGACCCGCGTTGATGGTATCGAGTCAGCATCAGGCGCAATGAAGAAAAGAAAAAAAGACTTGCCGATATCTCACAGGGTCGATACCATCGACTCACGTTGATGGTATCGACATCGTTAGATGCAAGTTTGTTTCATATTGATCTAAATCCGATGACTATGATATTTTTGCAACCTAACTCGGTGATTATACCTAATGACGACGGCCAGGAGCAATCTATCATGTCATTAGCCGCTGCACACGTCCCGAGAAGGTGTGGAGAGAAGAACGGAGGCCAGAAACATGCCACGATCATTTCACAAGCCAAAGAAGACGTTTTCCACTGCCGAAAGGCTGTAGAGCGTGCATTCCACGCCGAGGAACGCTCAGATCTTCTCCGTTTAGGGGTTTCTTTACTTATTCATTTTTTTCTCCATGTTTCCCCTTTTCTCTACCATGTTTTGCTCTGAGATGAACATGCAGGGCTAATCCCCTTTGTCTTTAGGATCGGGAGTAGCTCGGGGAAACATTGTATGACATTTTTATCATAGTAATTCATCATTTATCTCTTAAATATGTGGTATGATTTCGTTTTCTCAATTATATTGTTATGCTTGATCACCATAATGATAATCTAATGCCTTTAATTACTTTGAAAGAAGAATTAATGGTTGAAAAGAGATGAAATTCACATTAATTAACAAATCCCTTGAACAAGGTGATGTAAGGTTAATGGTGGAAACCCAGAGGTCGATTCTAATGCACCTAGTTTAGGATATAGGTTACTACGACGGTGGAACCGACCTAGACATAGGTAGTGAATAGTACCATGACAGTGGGCAATTCTGATTACAGGCCACTACTCAGATTGAGAGATGAACTTGTTTAACTATATAAAAATTCATGCAATGAAAACCCACAGTGAAACTACAATCCCAAAGATATCCACTTGAATTGATTAAATTAAACCTTTAATTGATTGGTTTGTTTTATTATATTTTCTTTTTAATTTTACAACAACTCTCAAACTCTTTTAATCGGTTTAGCTGATCGCGAACAGTTATTAGTAGTCTACCGATAGTTTAGTGTCCCTGAGTTTGACTCGGGCCTGACAAGGGCCTATACTACATTGACGCGTACACTTGCGTTATACGTACGGTAAAATTGTGTCAAGTTCACCAACATGACCCAAGGAAACTCATTTGTGGCAGACTTTGGACACATGTTTCGAATCCTAGAGCATTTTGGACATATGATGGATGAGGAAAGAAGGGTAGACCATTTCATAGAGCTTCTTCACCCTACCATCAAGCCCCATGTAATGGCAAGTAAACCAAAAACTTTTTCTGAAGCTTACAACACCGCCCTGTACATGGAGAGGACAATGATACCTGCTCAAAATCCACCCAAAGGATATTTGGGTTTCATTGAAGGAACCCAATGCCAGAAGAACAATTACAAGAAAGGTCAAGGGCGTAACTGTACCAAGGGAAGACATGGAGGAAAGTAAAACACCGTCAAGAGAACAACCGACCTCAATGTCGTACCTGCAGAAAGTGGCCTACAGGTGAGTGTCGCTACAAGAAGAAGACCTGCCACCGTTGTCAACAAGAGGGATATCTCAAAGCTACTTGTCCTCTTCCAGATCGAAGAGGACCAAGACTAGTAGTAGCCCCAATAGTAGCAGCCCCGCCTATAGCTGCAGCCCCACCTACCGGAGAAAGAAGACAAGCTCGAGTGTTTGCTATTGACAATGAGGAAGCTCAAGCTAATGCTAATCGGTTGATCGAGGGTAATAACCCTTAGAGTTTTCTTTTATGCTTTAAGATAAGCATGTAATAGTCTAATGTATGGTGAAAAACAATGTAGGCATGTTTGAAGTCATGGGACACAATGTAAAAGCTTTATTTGATTCTGGATCTACTAATAATTTCATTTCAAGGAATCTTGTAACTATGCTTTGTTTGGATATCAAGGATTTAGGGTATGTCTTAGATTATACAAGCCCGAGTGGTCGAATCTTTACATCCCTTTTGAAAACTCTGGTGATACATGTTAAATACCAAGATCATGAGTTTCCTATAAACTTTATCCTTTTTGACATGAATGACTTTGATGTGATCATTGGTATGGATTGGATTTATACATATAGGGCCAATATCGAATGTAGGGAAAAGAAGGTAATCATTAAGAAACCAGATCACCCACCTTTCATCATTAGGAGTAGGAAGGACACCACCACCATCCTGTATGTGTCATCCTTGAAGGAAAAGCGAATGATGATTAAAGGTTGTCAAGCTTTTCTAGAAATAGTTACCTAGCCAGAGCCCAAGGTGCAACCCTTAGAGGAAATAGAGGTAGCCAAGGACTATGCGGATGTTTTCCCAAATGATCTACTTAGGATTACTCCCAATAGAGAGGTAGATTTTTCGATAGAGATAGCTCCTGGGACAAGCCCTATTTTACGAGTACCTTATAGGATGGCCCCTACTGAGTTGCTTGAGTTGAAGAAACAATTACAAGAATTGCTAGACAAGGGTTTTATCCGCCCTAGGACATCTCCATGGGGAGTACCAGTTCTCTTTGTGAGGAAAAAGGACAGTTTTCTCAGAATGTGCATAGACTACCGAATGATCAACCAGGCTACCATTAAGAATAAATACCCTTAGCCCCAGATTAATGACCTATTTGACCAGTTGAGGTCAGCTCGAGTCTTTTCCAAGATTGACTTGAGATCGGGATACCACTAGTTGACGGTCAAGAATAAGGACATTCTGAAAACCACTTTTAGAACCCGTTATGGCCACTACAAGTTTGTGGTTATGCCTTTTGGGTTGTCCAATGCACCCAATGTCTTCATGAACCTTATGAATAGTGTGTTTCAACCCTTCCTTGACTCGTTTGTCATTGTGTTCATAGACGACATCCTGCTCTATTATGATGACTTAGAACAACACTGAGACCACCTAAGTAGAGTCCTTGATATCTTGAGAAGGCAGAAGTTCTATGAGAAATTCTCTAAATGTGAGTTTTGGATAGACCAGGTGTTATTTCTCAGACACATCATCTCAGGAGGAACAATCGTCGTAGATCCAACTAAACTGTCAATAGTTTGAAACTGGCCTGAACTGAAGAACCCCTTCGAGATTCATAGCTTCTTGGTGTTATCTGGATACTATCGGTGATTCATTGCATATTTCTCAAAAACATCCTTGTTGTTGACCATGTTGACTCAGAAGGATGTGAAGTTTGTGTGGTCTAGTGTATGTGAGGCTCATTTTCAGGAGCTGAAGGAGAAGCTAACCACTGCCCTAGTACTGACCCTACCTTCTGGTAATGAGGGTTTTATGATATTCATTGACACATCAAAGATTGAACTTGGATGTGTGTTGGAACAGAATCGTCATGTGGTTTCATATGCTTCCTGACAACTCAAGCCCAATGAGGTGAATTACGTGACGCATGACTTAGAACTGGATGATATCATTCATGCATTGAAGATTTGGTGGCATTACCTGTATGGGGCTACCTTTGAGATTCTAACCGACCATAAGAGTTTGAAGTACCTCCTAACACAGAGAGACTTGAACCTACAACAGTGATGATGGATGGAGTACATGAAGGATTACAACTTTACCAACGCCTATCATCTTGGTAAGGTGAATGTTGTAGCTGATGCTTTGAGTCGGAAATAGCTCAGTTGTGCAACTATTTTGTCCAGTCAATGGAAGAGCTTAGAGGAGCTGGTGGAATGGAATCCACAACCGCTATAGGATCGAGTCCGACTGGTGACCATCCATATTTTTTCAGAGTTGTTAGGCGAGATTTGTGACAACATAGTTGGTCAGTGGGGAACTCGACAAGATGAAGGGCTCGATGAAGAAGCCACAGACATATCTCGCAGTGGGAGTAGATGGAGGGATTAGATTCTAGAATTGTATATGGGTTCCTGAGGATTCACCGCTAAAGGAACATATCCTACAAGAGGCTCATGGTTCTAAGTACATGGAGCACCCAGGAACTACCCAGATGTTTAAGGACCTGTAGAGGTATTTTTGGTGGCCAAGAATGAAGAGAGATATTGTAGCATATGTGGCCAGCTGTCTTACATGCCAAATGGTGAAGGCTGAACACCAATGACCTGGTGGACATTTTTAGTCTATAGAGATTCCAGAGTGGAAATGGGAACATATCACCATGGATTTTGTGGTGGGTCTACCCCAGACCAAGAAAGGTCATGATGCGATATGGGTGGTGGTAGATCGCCTTACCAAGTCAGCACACTTCCTTGCCCTGAAGGCCACTGCCAAGGTGTCATACCTAGCTGGGCTTTATATTAGATAGATAGTACGTTTGCATGGCGTACCCAGATCCATCATATCTGATAATGACCCGAAGTTCACTTCTAAGTTATGGAAGAAAGTTCAAGAGGAACTTGGTATAAGGTTGAATTTTAGTACCGCTTATCACCCCCAGACGGATGGACAGATAGAAAGGACAATCCATACCTTAGAGGATCTGTTGAGAACTTGTGTGCTCGATTGGGGTGGATCATGGGAGCAGTACTCAACTTTAGTTGAGTTTTTTAACAACAACATCTACCAAGCTAGTATCGGGATGCCTCTGTATGAATCTTTTTATGGGAGACTGTGTCGGTCATTGCTTCACTGGGACGATGTCCGTGAGAGGACCTTGTTGAGGTCAGATGAGCTCCAAGTGTAAGCTGATAAGGTTGCTTGGTTCAACCAGAGGCTAATAAGAGCCCAGGATCGACATAATTTATATGTTGATATGAAGCAGACTGATGTGCACTTCACTATATGAGAGCATGTATCCTTGAAAATCCGACCACTCCGAGCTATAGACAAGAACAAAGGAAAGTTGAGTCCCCGATACGTGGGTCTGTTTGAGGTGTTAGAATAAATTGGTGAAACTGCATATCGTTTGGCATTGCCCCCTTAGTATGATGCATGATGTGTTTCACATGTCCAATCTAAAGTGATATGTGCAAGATCCAAGCCATGTGCTGACCATTGAGCCTATTGATCTTTAAGGTAAGCTGACTTATCCTGAGTCACCTTTGCAGATTTTAGATACCAAGGTGAAAGAGATCAGTAATAAGAATATAGAGATGGTAAAGGTTCTTTGGAAGAACCATGGAGAGGATGAAGCCACATGGGATCTGAAGACGGACATGGAAAAACATATCCTGATTTGTTTATTTGATTGTTGAATTTTGAGGGAAAAATTCCTATAAGGAGGGGAGGATGTTATAACCTCATTTTTCCTAAACCATGTAATGAGATTTGTAAATCTCCTTTTAATGATAAATTAAATCAATGGTTGATTTATTTGTTTGATTGGATGAATTTCGTTTATAAAAGCCTTTTCTTGTTTAATGGGCTTTATTGGCTATTGAGCCCAATTACAAGGAAAAGAGAAATAAAAGGAAAAGGAATTTATTTGGATAAAGGGATAAATAAGAAAAGGGATAAAAGATAAGGAAAAGGCTGAGGAATATTCCCAAGATGGGAATTTGAGCCATTAAGGTTCCTTGAGGTCCAAGGAATCCAAGATGATAATTTAATGGCAAAGGAAAGAGAAAATATGTGAAAAATATAAATAACTGAGTAATAACTTGCAACTAAAGAAAAGGACCGATTTCTTTGAATAATGATCCCAAATTTTGCATGATGATAGATTAAGTCATTATTAAGATTCCCTCAAAATTTGGGATAAAACGGAGCCAAGGATTAAGAGTTATGTTTTTTCCAAGTTATACTAAATAATGAGGATTTATCCTCAAAATAGAAAATTGACTTCCTTTTGGTTGAGCAAAAGAAATAGGGGCCCTCAGATATTGATCCAACGAGGGCTGCTCATTGTCCAGTTCTAATGAACTCAGACTCCAGCCATGGGCTAGGGGATCTTTCCCTTCAATTTTATATCGATCCTTCACATGTGCAAACTAGGAAATTACTTGGCAGAGTCTGGGAGGGAATTCTGAACCTCCTAGACCCTAGTTTTTTGAGCTCTGGAGGCATCTAGAAGAAACGCCCAAATCACCTAAAGGTGAGGGCTGCGAAAGGGTTGAGAAACCCTAAGAGGACCCTCCCCAATCCTATAGAAAGGACCCCTCTCGATTCCTCACCTCACAATGATCTCAAACGGCTGCCTCACGAGCCCCAACCCCCTCTCTATCTCTGAATTGCCCTTGCTCCGATGGGAGCACCGCCACAGTCTCGCTACGGGTTCGAGTGAAGGAAAGGAGAAGGACGAGTAGCAGCAACCGTCGGATTGAGATTTGTCGTGATCCCGCATGAAGATCCGACGATCCAAGGAGGGACCGACTAAGTTAGCCAGGCGAGATGAGAAGCATTAGATCCAAAGAGTGGATCATCGGTCAACTGATCAAATGGCCGTCGATTTTTGGTAAATCATCCTCTCTACTCAAAAATTCTAGAAAAATCAGTTTTCCTTGTAAAATTCATAGGAATTTCTAGAAAACTCGGATGAATAAACTTTATATATGAAATTTGATTAGAAAAATATGAGGAACAAGATAAAATTGGTTTGAGAACCTAATTTCATCTCATTTTGAAAAAAGTATGTTAACTTGATGGAAAATGTATTAAAATTTGGTTATAAACCCTAATTAAGATCAATGGATGAATCTATGAAGCTTAATAGGTTAATTCGAGTAATATTAACCTGTTGAATGATAATGATAGGCTTGAACCTGATTTAGAAGAATAATTGCATGTTTTAGGGTTTTAAACTTAGTATGAAGGATAATGCATCTAGAAACCCTAATTTAGGGTAAAAGAAGTGAAAACCATGTTTAATTTGAATTATGGAAATATGTTATTAAATCCTAAACCTTTTAGGAGGGAAAAGATGAGAAATTTAGGATTTTTATGTAGTTTTGTTTAATTAGGGTTTATGATACTAAAAGTGGAGGCAAAACCGTAATTGCAAGAGAAACCCAAAAAAGGAGTAGAAACCCTAAATGGGAATAGAAATCCTAAGAAGCAAGATGGGATTGGATAAATCTTGATAAAAGGAATTTGTATATTTATTTCAGGATCCTTGTGTATACTTGCTTTCTTGGTTGTATTTCTCTACTTGATTGATTCTATCTCAAAAGTCTACATCACAGGTACGTGGTTACGCTTATGATTAAATCACTTAAGTTTCACGACGATTCCTGGATGTTTTATCGATTGCCTTTATATAACTGCTTGGATGACTTTTATTTCATGCAAATATAAAGTGACTACGACTATCACTATAAATAAGTGTACATGACTAGCTCAGATCCTGGTCCTCCTCTGTGTCTTTGCTAATAATAAGGATTACCTAGTGCATGGTCTACCAGTTAGGTAGGACCATCAGGTTATCATGAGTCAGTGATTGGGCTATCTATGGGTAGTGCCATGCGACTCTTTAGCATATTATGAGTTAGGTATTGGGCTACCTATGGGCAGTGCCATGCGACTCTTGAACCGTAGTTATTGATCAACCTATTAGGTAGGATCATGGGGGTTAATTGGGATCTATCATATGAGAGGTACTATCCAGGTCAACTTTAGGGACAACACAAAGGCTAGGGTATGTATAGATTGAGTAGTTATGTTTAAAGCATAAAGTTTGTTTGTTAAATCATAATTGCCTTGCAATATGTTGTTAAAACAAAATGCATAATTTGTGTTCCCCCACATAGCAGTATAATTCATTATATTGACTGATGTTTTGTTTGTCGGCGATTTAGGTATAGAATTGGAAAAGACAAATAGTAAAGTGGTACATTGTGAATACATGAATTAAAGTACAAGGAGGATTAGTTAGAATAGATTCCAGTTATGGACAGAAGTTTAGAAATCCAAGATATTGAAAAGGTATGTAAATATTTTTTTAATACAACTTTTCAATATAGTTTTGGTAGAATTTAGTAATTATTATTGATTATTTATCGAACCATTGATATGGAAAAATTGGGATATCAGCGCTGACCTTTTGGTCTCCCTTAATTGGGGGTTACCGGGAGGTGGGGTCGTTACATAGTGTTTCATTGTCTTGGCTTGGTGCTGGGAGGCTTCTCCAAAAAGGATAACGTCATCCACAAAACTCAAATGTATGAATTGCAGTTTGTCTCTTGAGATGATTATTGGCTTCCATCTTTGGTTATTGACTTTTGATGCAATCAACTGGCTAAAGTTCTCTAGGCATAGAACAAATATGTAAGGAGAGAGGGGATCACCTTGTTCAATGCCACAAGTTGGTAGAAAGGTACCAATTGGTTCCCAATTCCATATGATTCAAATGTTCCCTAACTTAGTAATTTGTAGAATGATTGATATGATGTTCTGCAGAATTGACATCCTGATAAGAGTGTCTTCTATAAAGTTTCATTTTAGTTTTTCAAATTCCTTCACTCGGTCTATCTTGAGGGCGAGGTAGTGGCATCGACTCGTCTTCAACTTCATTGAATGAATCGATTCCTAGACCAAGGTGATTCTATCCCCTATGCATTATCTTGGGATAAAATTGGATTGAAAAGGGGAGATCTAGTCCTTAAGGTAAGGCTTTATGTGTTCAGCTATAACCTTAGATAATATATTGGTGTAGACATTGTTCAGTAAGATGGGTCATAACTGGGAGCAAGCTTCTACGGATGGAACCTTTGGGATGAGGATGAACATGGAGTCTGCCACTATTGACTCTAGGGAGGGGGCATAGAAAGGGTTTACAATAAAGGTGAAAATCTAGTTTTGTAGAACTAACCAATTCTTATAGTAGAAGGAGGCATCCACTCCGTCGAGGACATGAGCTTTAAGTTTTAGCATCACCTTGAGTGTGTTCCATATTTCCTCTGAGTTTGGGGTTTACTCCATGGTTGACTTCTCAAATGGTGAAAGAGGGGTGAAGGCGCCAAAGAAGTCCTGACTCGCAGATAGTCGCAAAGTGTCATTTGATTCTTGGTAAACATTAGTGAAGAAAGAAAGGATTAGTTGCTTGATTTGTCCATCCTCATCAACCCAGGAGCCATGATGGTCTTTGAGATAGGCAATCTTGTTCCTCCATATCCTTGCTTTAATCAAGGAGTGGAAGTAACAAGTGTTGTTATCCCCTAGCCTAATCTAGTCACAGTATGATTTTTGTATCCACTCCATTTCCTCCCTTCTCAAATTGTAGTTTGATTATTCTTGAAGGTCAATCATATTGCGGGCGATTTCTTGGTCGAAAGATAGTGACAACTGAAGTTGATTCCATTTGATTTTTTGGAAATATGATCCTTATCTCTACGGTCTGCCTTTTGATTTGACTGATCCCAGGGGGGTTGTATCTTGAGGAATCTTGATGTAGCTTGTAGGAGAGAGTCGTCTTATTTCCAGTTGTCATGAAGAAAATCATGGAAGCTTGGAATGGAGTCCCATCTTGTGCATGTATGACAGATACACTATTTTAGAGGTGTTGAGGTTTGTTCAAATATTATAATAGGTGCATGATTAGAGTGATTCTTCTCAACGACCATGACTAAATTGGAAGCCACCAAATCGAACCAGAGTTGGTTTCCATGGGACCGATCAAGGCGCTTGTGTAGTAGTCCCCTTTTGAACGTCTTGCAGAATTGTCACACTCCTAGGTCCTGGAGGGAGCATGATTGATTGGGAAAAACTCATCTTCTTAAACTGCAATGAGATTCAAGGAGGTAGATCACCGAGATGTTATACTTCCTGAAAAGATCTTTCATGGTGTTTTCGATATCTTTGTCACAAATACCCTACATGTTCTAGCAGAGAACCATACTCAACAAGGGTTGAATCATTCATTGCCTTAGCTTCCTCCTCCAAATACATTAGTAGAGAGGTTTTACACCTCTTCCTGGTAGAGGATCTACTAGAATCACCAGAGTGGATGACTTTGTGTTGCATATAAGGATCTTGACAGAGTTGTTAGTAGGGATGTAGAGAACAAGTGGTGATCTGTTGCCAATATACTGGCACTATAACATACTGAAATCTAGAACCTTATCCTATTCCAAGGTTCAGAGGTTAGAGACCTTAGTTCTTTGGGCTTAGCCAAACAAGGTTGAGGATATACCTAATGGTATATAATTGTAACCATAATATGTAATACATGAATAAATCACCATAACATATATGCATGAAAACAAATATGACATAATACCCTCGTATTAATCATAAGACCAATAATCGATACTAATATATGTCACATGAGATAAGTTATAAATATAATATATAACCCTTTTGGTTGTAATGTGTATATATGGGACACAATTGGAAGAATGATAATAATAATAATGATAAAATAATATTGATCAAGACTTTTCTATGGTTTTTACTAGAATAAGAAATGAGAAAAAGAAACAAATAATAACTCCCTAAACAAGATAATGTGATATTGAATTATTTAATATGAGGAATAGTGGTAATAATGAATAATGGGATAAAATTGATAAAAGGAAGACTAATTAGATAAGAATAAGTTCAAACTCATTTTCTTTGGATATGATAAGTCTTGGATGCCAAGTTTTACAAATTTAGGATAATAATAATAATTATATCAAATTTATTGAGAAAAGGAAAGGTGATTTTCCTTCAAAATATGAGATAAATGATTTAATGACTAAAAACGTGGAAAATAATATTAGATTCATAATCTACACATAAAAAATAGCCTTTGGGTGAATTTTTATATAATTTGGATAATCTTTAATGTACATGTGTATATTAGGAGAGAGAAAGTATGTAAAAGTCCAAAATATTAAATAATATATTAAATAATACTATAAGATAAAATTAATGGTCAATGCGTATTTAACATGTTTTAGTTTGCTTGAGGGTGAAGTTTCACGTTATTTGCATAATAATAACTATTTTTATTTTAATTGGGAAAGAAAATAAGAATAAGAGAAAAATATATTAATAAAAAATTAAACTACTTCAATAGAGAAAATAAATCTCAAATTCAAAATCTACATGCCAAAATTGTTCTACTTATAAATTTTCAACTAATTTGGACAATATTAAATATTTTAGTGAATTTAGGAGAGAGAATATAATTAAAATAATAAAAATATTAAATAATATGTTGAAAAAATTAATTATGGAAAAATCATGTTCCTGACATTTAGTACTTCATATAGGCATGTTTCATATTTTTAGAAAGTTTCTAGATGCCTCTAACTCATTAAAGGGGTAAAATAAGTGATAATATTCTAAAATATTGAATAAAATGTTAGAAGTATTCAAAAATATAGTAATGTCAAAATATGATTGTTCATCTCAAAATTAGCTAACCTATCAAATTTGGATTTATTTGGACTTCGTTTGTACCGTAAAATAATTATAGAAAGTTTTATGCATTAAATGCATTAAAAAAATAAAGTTGGAAAGTTGTATTAAATGAAATTTATTACAATCTGCATGAATAGTAACTATGGACCAAGGTCTAGTATTTTGGGCATAACTCCCTTGTTTATCAACAAAACTTCATGAAACGAATTGCGTTGGATTGAAATGTAATTTCACTTCCATCCATACCCTACTCTAGACCTATAATAGAGAATTCTAGAAACGTCTAAACTTGTTCCTCAAGTCTTCCGAAGCAACTTCTTGCACACCCCTTGAAACTCAAATTCATATATATAGGACCCTAACCTCATATGAAATGCACACCTAAAGACTTTCTTCTAGTTTCAATTTCTTGTTACAACGTCATTTCATTCGAATGTGGTTCTTGGTTTGAATTTGTGGAATCTCTCCCTGATGTCTTGCTTCTTCGGAACGTAATTAGACCTCAGGCAAAAGTGATCTTGGAAACAACTAGATTAGTGAAAATCTTTTCTAGGAGTCAAGTTTAAGGTATGATTGAATCCCACATTATTTCTATATTGAGACATTTTTAATTCTTCTCTCTAAAAGTATGTTTGCATCCCCTTTTTTTTTGAGCAATTCACCCATTTTCTTCTTTGTCTTGATCCAACGGTCACTATCCTACATATTATCTCTTTTTCTTTGAAAATTATGGTTCATGTGAACTAATTTGTTTGTAACTAATTTTGTGATCATATTATCCTATTTGGACATTCTTTTGGACTCTTCCTTATACATTACTCATGATGGAAAATTCTTTGGTAATATATTCTCTTTTGCCCACTTTTAAGGTGGACGTTGATTAGGATCATGTGATCCCACTTTATGTATTTGTTGGATGTTATCATCTATGTTATTTTTTTCATTTTTTTCATTCTTTTGTTACACATCATGTGGTGACTACTAGAATAATGTACATGTGATTTTCATATGGATGTGAAAATTCCCACATATGAATGCAGATGTGAAAATTCCTACATATGAAAATATTTAAGGCATATGTGTTTTTCCTACCCAAGAAGATGTTGACACACCCTGCCACTTCATATTTTAGAGCATATGTATACAAGACCCTTCTCACCCCACAATTTAACATATGTGGTATTTCCTATCTACATGTTTATATTGCCCAGTATTGTCACTTGTAAAACACATGGATGCCTTGTTCTTATAATTTGCTCTTATTTATCTCTTTTATTGTGATTCATTTCTTTTATTCCCTCTTGGGTAGTACTTTACTTTTTCTATGTGAAGCCTTTTATTTGACATCATTTATTTCATTATATTTCTCAATTCCATTTTAGTATGCATATACCAGCTCTTTGTTGATGACATCTATTTTTCTCCTCGTACTGGAGCATGCTTCTAACCCCAGGGGTAGGTCAAGGAGAACATGGCGGTTAACATGGACTTAGCATAAGGAGTTGAAGTTTGGATACAATATTGATATGGTTTAGATTTCCCTATACTAGATCCTTATGTTGTACCTTCAATGTAAACCCTATATAGGAGACAATGATGTACTTTTTTATAACAATTGAATATAGTCATGTTTTATATTTCATTTCTACACTTTGGTTGTTTTGATACCATTATTTAAGATTTGAAAATTTTACACCCACTCTAGCATACCTTTTGAGTGTGTTTGGAATGGATGTTTTAATATTCAAATTTTTAGTAGGGAGTGGATCTCGTATCAAGTCCTACTCCTTAAAACATGGTATTAGAGCACATGGTAGTCAAAATCTGACTATTCCAATTTTGTCTCCATAATTAGAACCCTTACCTTGTATTGTTGCCCTATACGTGAGATGTTTACCATATAATTGATATATGTTATTCTTAAGATGATGAAATGTTGATATAAGTTTCACATTAGAATCATGGTTAGTAAACCTATGCGATGAGGTTTTAGGTGATCTTACCCTACCATTTATGTTAACATTTACATATATATATATATATGTATGCTATAAGGTTTGACTTGAGGATGGAATTAGATGATGAGGATGAGGTACTATAGGATAAGGAGATCATATTATGGAAATATTGTGACTTGGTTCTCGCTTTGATTTTGGGCCCTGAATTTAGTTTTCTATCGCAAACGTTTTTGCATCAAATTATTTTCCTTATAATTATATATATATATATATATATATTATTTTTTCCTAATTTTTTATTGTTTTCTTAAACAGAGGCATAATGAAGATATTTAAGAAGCCTATTTAAAAAAACCCTAGAATTAGTTAAAAAAAGAATCTTAACTATAGATTGGTCTATGAAGAGGTGATCAGGAATAATATAAATGTGTATTTGACCTATCCTCTTTGACCTTTGGTTGTTATGTGAACATTAAGGTTGTTAGGTTAGAGACACAAGGACCTAAATCTCAACCCTAATTGGTTATGACTTTTTAGTTGGATACATGAACATCTTAAACCCCTAAAATATTCACAATTAGACGATGCAAAGTGACCATAGTATCTTGGTGATTATTAGTTTGTCTTGTTAAGTTCAATTTTTAAGGGGTGGTAAATAGTCTATACTTATATTTCAAGGATGAAATCACTTTAAAGGGTGGCTTGATGTAAGATACCAAAATCTAGAACCTTATCCTATTCCAAGGTTCAGAGGTTAAAGACCTTAGTTCTTTGGGCTTAGCCAAACAAGGTTGAGGATATACCTAATGGTAGTTAATGGTAACCATGATGTGTAATGTATGAATAAATCACCCTAACATGTATGCATGAAAATAAATATCACATAAAACCCTTGTATTAATCATAAGACCAGTAATCGATACATAAAATATGTCACATGAGATAAATGATAAATATAATATATAATCCTTTTGGTTGTAATATGTATGTATGGGACACAATTGGAATAATGAGAATTATAATGATAAAATAATATTGATCTAGAATTTTCTAAGGTTTTTATTAGAACAAGAAATGAGAAAAAGAAATAAATAATAATTCCTTAAATAAGATAATGTGATATTTAATTATTTAATATGAGAAATAGTTGTAATAATGATTAACGAGATAAAATTGATAAAAGGAAGGATAATTGTATAAGAATAATTTTAGATTCATTTTATTTATATATGATATGGCTTGGAGGCCAAGTTTCAAAAATTTGGGATAATAATAATAATTATATCAAATTTATTTAGAAAAGAAAAGGTGATTTTTCTTCAAAATATGAGATAAATGACTTAATGGCTCAAAAAGTGGAAAATAATATTAGATTCGTAATCTACACATTAAAAATAGCCTTTGGGTGAATTTTTAGGAAATTTGGATAGTCTTTAATATACATGGGTAGATTAGGAGAGATAAAGTATGTAAAAGTCCAAATATTAAATAATAACATGAGATAAAATTAATGGCCAATTCATGTTTCATATGTTTTAGTTTGCTTGAGGGTAAAGTTTCACAATATTTGCATAGTAATAACTATTTTTATTTTTATTGGGAAAGAAAATAGGAATAACAGACAATAATTTAATAAATAAAAAAAAATTAATTACTTCAAAAGAGAAAATAAATCTCAAATTGGAAATCTACATGCCAAAATTGGTGTACAAGTAAATTTTCAACTAATTTGGACAATCTTAAATATTTAGTGAATTTATGAGAGAGAATATAATTTAAATAATAAAAAATATTAAACAATATGTTGAAAAAAAATATTTATGCAAAAATCATCTTCCTCAAGTTAAGTATTTCTTATAGGTCAAGTTTCATATTTTTTGAAAGTTCTTAGATGCCTCTCACTCATTAAAGTTGTAAAACAAGTGATAGTATTTAAAAATATTGAATTAAATGTTAGAAGTCTTCAAAAATATAAAATAATGTTTAAATCGAATTTCTCATCCCAAAATTATCTAACCTATCAAATCTGGATATATGTGGACTTTGTTTGCAACCTCAAATAATTATAGAAAGTTTTGTACATTAAATTCGTTAAAAAACATAGTTGGAAAGTTGTATTAAATGAAATTCATCGCAGCCCGCATGAATCATAACTGTGGACCAAGGTTCGGTATTTAGGGAAAAACTCCCTCATTTCTCAATGGAACTTCACAAAATGAGTTTCATTGGATTGAAAATGTAATTTCACATCCATCCATTCCCTACTCAAGACCTATAAATGAGAATTCTAGAAATGTCTAAACTTGTTCCTCAAGTCTTTCGAAACAACTTTCCGCACACCCCTTGAAACTCAAATTCATATAAATAGGACCCTACCCCCATATGAAATGCACACCTAAAGACTCTCTTCTAGTTTCAATTTCGTGTTACATCATCATTTCATTTGAATGTGGTTCTTGGCTTGAGTTTGTGGAATCTCTCCCTGATGTCTTGCTTCTTCGGAGCGTAATTGGACCTCAGGCAAAAGTGATTTTGGGAACAACTAGATTGGTGAAGACTATTTCGAGGACTCAAGTTTAAGGTATGATTGCATCCCACATTATTTCTATATTCAGAAATTTCTAATTCTTCTCTCTAAATGTATGTTTGTATCCCCTATTATTCTTTTTGATCAATTCACCTATTTTCTTCTTTCTCTTGATCCTATGGACACTTTCCTACACATTATCTCTTTTCATTTGAAAATTATGGTTCATCCAAACTATTTTGTTTGGTACTGATCTTGTGATCATATTATCCTGTTTGGACATTCTTTTGGACTCTTACTTATACATTACTCATGGTGGAACTTTCTTTGGTGATATATTCTCTTTTGCCCACTTTTAAGGTGGATGTTGATTACGATCATGTGATCCCACTTTATGTTTTTGTTGGACGTTTTCATCTCTCATATTTGGTTCATTTTTGTTATTATTTTTTTATGCATCATGTGGTGACTACTAGTATAATGCACATGTGATTTTTATGTGGATGTGAAAATTCCCACATATGAATGCATATGTAAAAATTCCTACATATGAAAATATTTAAGGAAGATGTGTTTTTCCTACCCAGGCAGATGTTCACAGAACCTGTCACTCCATATTTTAGATCAAATGTATACAAGACCTTGCTCACCCCTCATTTTTAATAGATGTGTTATTTCTTACCTATATATTTATATTGTCCAGTATTGTCACAGGTAAAGCACTTGGATGCCATGTTCTTATACTTTTCTCTTCTTTATCTCTTTTATTGTAATTCACTTCTTTTATGACCTCTTAGGTAGTACTCTACTTTTTCTATGGGAAGCCTTTTATTTGACATCCTTTTTTTCATTACATTGCTCAATTCCATTTTAGTATGCACATACTAGCTCATTGTTGATGTCATCTATTTTTCTCCTGTTACTAGAGTATGCTTCGAACCCTATGTGTAGTTCAAGGAGAACATGGAAGTTAATATGGACTTATCTTAAGGAGTTGAAGCTTGGAGACAATCTTGATATGATTTAGATTCCCCTATACTAGATCCTTATGGTTTACCTTCTATGTAAACTCTATATAGGAGATGATGATGTACTTTTTTAAAAGAATTGAATATAGTCATGTTTTATATTTTGCTTCTACACTTTGGTTGTTTTGATTACCAATACTTAATATTTGAAAATTTTACACCCACTCTAGCATATGTTTTGAGTTCTTTGGAATGGATGTTTTAATATTTAAATTTTTAGTAGGGAGTGGATCCCGTATCAGGTCCCACTCCTTTCATGCTTTTAAAGTTGAATGGGGTGGAGACAAAAGGGTGGGTGGAGACTATGCTCAGGATTACAGAGTCACCAGTGGGATTGATGGCTAAGTGGTCGGAAGGGATGTGTGGTGGTAGTTGTTGTTGGTGTTGGGATCCAGAAGGGTGGCTATTGTTGGTGTTGGTGTTGGAGTTTGCATGGAGGACCATTGGGATTCTTATTGTGCTTGGAGTTATTATTATTCTTCTTAGAATTCTAGTTGATGTTTTTGACACCTCGCTCAGCCATGTTATCAACATCAATTACCTCCTGGGCTTCATTTATTTCCTCGTGACCCTTGAAGGACTGGAACGAATTTGAGCTTTATGTGTTGTTTTTCTTCAGATTGACATTGATGCCTTTCCTTTGTTTTCTCTTGATCATCTCTACATAGATGTAATCCATGAAGACCGACATGGGTGGGGGTTGGGTGACAATGATTGAGACTTTACCTACCTTGGCGTAATAGGCAACATCTTCCTTTTCTATGCACTTGGTGCAATCCTTCTCAAGATGGCCTGGTCTGCCATAGTGCATACATATGAAGGGGATGTTCTCATCTTCAATTCTATATTTGGTACCATAGATCGTGACAAAGGGGACTAACGGTTTGGATAAGTAATGTTCAAACACAATCCTTACGAAGTGCCCACGACGTTGCATAATAGTGTTAAAGTTGGCCTTGATTGTCTTGCCTATGTTGTTTCTTATGCCTTCAAGCAGAACCTCTCTATATAGATGGATCGACGGTGAAGGGATCCACAACCATGCTATGATTTTAGGATTGTTCACAGCTTTTGGTGAGAATTCTAGGTACCAACTCTGCACTATGAAGTAGTAAACAAAGATCTACCATGTGACATCAGTAAGAGCATGGATATAGTTCTCCTCACATTGCAATTGCACTATGAAGTATTCGTTTGCGAGACCAGTAAGGTTAAATCCTTCTATCTTCTTCCACATCATCTAGATCCAGTCTCTTAGGGTTAGGAAGCCATTTTTTTGGAGAGGAGTTTGAAAATCACGAAGAATTGCTAGGGTTGAAGTAGGTCGTCCCTTTCCTCCTTACACAAGTTAAAGGCTGGGTAGCCTTGATCTATGGAGATCAAAATTTCTTCTAGTGTTGGATGAATGGCACTGTCCTCTGCTTCAATCTTGATGTAGCCATGGTCATCAATAGGTTTCTTCCCAACTTTTTTACTATAGGTCGGTTGTTGGGAGGTTTTTATGCATTCCATCATAGTGATGCTCTCTCGGATGGGTGCACAGTTTGGGAATTGTTAGTTCTGGGTGTTGGACAAATCTAGTTCATGTCATTCCTTATGGGAAAATATGTAATGTGAAGATTCCTCCTGTTGCTCACAAAGTTCATGTTACACCCAAGGGGATGGATAGGGGCCTATGAGGATGACCCCATCACTGTCAATCACCGGGAAGCCTCTACCACCTATGTGAGTGCCTCTAGAGGCACTAAGTTTCCCTAGTGTGTTGGCTGTTGGTATTAGTTTTGGGTCATAAGTTAACCATTAAGTATGCAGGAATAATTGTAAATGAATTAAATGGAGGATAGCTTGAAACAAAAAATCCAACTTAGTTGAGAATCAACATGAGCTCTACAAACATAGGGAGCGTATAACTAGAATGCAACCCCATTTTGTAGTTGAGGATACTCAAGAGTCACTATGTTTGATAAATAGGAAGAAGCAATTCTTTCTCAATATAGACAATTGAATTTATATATATACTAATAATGACTAAAATAACCAAAAAGAAGAAAATTTGACCTATCAACTTATGTAATAATAATATCGTATCCAGCTTGATGATTAAAAGTACATTCATTAAAATATAGATAATGATAGTAGAGGTTATTTTGTATTATTTCAGGTGGATAATACAAGTGTAGTCAATACCAGTTACTCATTAATACTTAAAAGAAATAGTTATAAAAAATAAAATTGGTATTACTTTCATTGTTAAGAATGTTACAAAACAATTATAGACTAATAGATATTTATTACACACATTCTATTATTGTCCCCACTAAGGGAATGTTTCTAAAATTCTAGTGCCCAATTTGAAAAAATTTATTCTAAAAACCTCACTTTTCAGCATCCCCAATTAAGGCAAGTGCCAAAAAGTTGAGATCCCATTACCTAACTTTCCCAAAGATACAGACTTATAAAATAATAAATAACAATAAATAATTTTCTTTAATTAAAATATTGTTTAAAAGATGATCCTCTAAGGAGTTACATAAATTTGTATTATCAAAACTATACATATGAGAAGAAGTATCATACATCTAATCCTCCTTGGTAAAGCTTTAATACCTTCATTGTCTTTCATGTTATTCTTCATGTCCTTTATCATGTGTATCATATACCTAAAACATCAGTGAAAAATGCAGTCATCATATTGCTATACTGCGCACGTGGGGTGCAACCACAATTCTGTAACTAAGATAATTGATGCAATGATTTTGAGTCGCATTTAGAGACCTATTTCATATGTGTTTTGTGCCTTAATTACTCATTTTCATGGATATTATTGCATAATTCACTTTATTTGGTCTTTGCCATCATTTTATATCAAATCCCCTTTGTTTCATTATTTTAAGCATTATTGATCATCTTATCATAAATCGTGTGGATTTACTTGGTCTTGTTGTGCAATTTCAGGAAGAACAAGTATCTGCATCCGTCGATACCATCGACGGATGTCGATACCATCGACCAAGCCACAGGTTGTCAGCCGAGAAGAGCAATACAGATTCGATACCATCGACACCCATGTCAATGGCATCGAGATGTCTCCAGGCTGCTGGCGAGGATGAAGTCGATACCATCGACGCAAGTCGATGCCATCGACTCAAGGAGAGCTATAGCGTCGCTAAACGACAACAACCGACGCTAAAGGAGTCGATACCATCGACACCCAAGTCGATGGTATCGAGATCATGACAGGCGCTCAGAATAAAAGAAAGGAAAGTTGCCGCTAATCCGCTGTGTCGATACCATCGACTCGCGTCGATGGTATCGACGCCGGTGGATATGCGTTGGATTTGTTTTGATTTCGATCGGACGGCTGTTGTTATTTGACGACCTAATTAGGGACTTATACCTAATGACGGCCGCCCAGACGTGATGATCATCTCATTTTGGATTGCATGAGTGCCGAGGAGGGGAGAAAGGAGAACGGAGGCCGAGAAGCTCATTCCGGGTGATTCGGACGCTGCCGAAGACAATTTCCACCACCGACAGGCGGGGAAAGCTTGTGTTCTACGCCAAGGATCCACCGGTTCTTCTCCGTTCAGGGGTTTTCCCATTTATTTCACATTTTTCTTATGAATTCCCCAATTTCTACCATGTATTCGTATAAGATGAACATGAGAGGCTAAAACCCTCAATCTTTAGGACCGGGAGTAGCCCGGGGATACATTGTATTATGATTTTATATTGATAATTCATATTTTTCTCTCATATCCGTGGTATAAATTCGTTTTCTCTATTGCTATTGTTATGCTTGATCACCATAATAATAAATTAATGCCCTTAATCACTTCGACAGAAGGATTAACGGTTGAAAAGAGACAAATTCTACATTAATTAATAAAACCCTTGACAAAGGAGTTGTAAAATTAATGGTGGGAACTGAGGGACCGATCTTAATGCGCTTAGTTTAGGGGAATGATTACTATGACGATGGAATCAACCTAAATCTAAGTAGTGGATTACACCACGACAGTGGGTAATTCTCATTTCAGGCCACTACCCGGATAGAGAGAGAAGTGTGAGGAATTATATGAAATCTAATACAATGTTGACCCGCGATGAAACCGCCATCCTAAAGATATCCTTTTAATTGATTAAATTAACCTTTAATCGATTGTTTTCTTTGTTTGATTTTTATTTTCTTTTAATTTGAACAACAAAACCTTACTTTGTTAATCGGCCTAGCTGATTGCGATTAGTTAGTAGAAGTATCCAATAATTCACGTATCCCTGAGTTCGACTCGGGCCTCACAAGGCCTATATTACTCGACGTGTATACTTGCGTTTAAGCGCGTAGTAAAATACACGTCAAGTTTTTGGCGCCGTTGCCGGGGATACGGCGAATTATTGGCACTTTGAGTGCTAAGAGCGGCCATTCTAGGCCACATTTTTTTTTATTAATTTTAAAACAATTTCAAAAAAATTCCTTTATTTCTCTATAATTGTGTTGACTCGTTCAAAGCATTGTACTGAACCCCTATTTCCATATTTCAGGTGCTTTGCATGGTGCACACACGTAGTCGAGACTACGTGAATCGCACACCTGAGGTTCCATCTGCGGGACCAGAGGACGAGGGCTACTACGAGGAGGAACACCACAGTGATATACATTCTGAATCTGAGCCAGAACAAGAAGAAGTAATGGCTGAAGCACAGACAATATGGGAGAAGATCAAGGCGTCTTCTTCCTCGGCATCAAAGGGGCCTATAAAGAAACATGGGCTAAACATACCTACATACAAGATCGACCCAGCACTGATTAATTTGGTCAAATCCAATGCATTTCACGGACTGAAAAATGAAGATCCAGTGGCACACGTTAGTCAGTTTGTGGAGAACTGCGATATGGTGAAGATAGATCGATTTCCGCAGGATGTGCTCTATCTCAAGTTATTCCCGAGTTCCTTGGCTGGAGTGGCAAGAGAGTGGCTCCATAACCTCGACGACGAGTTTGTTGAATCATGGGATCACATGGTGGAGGTTTTCTTCGAGAGGTTCTTCCCTCCTGAGAAGACCAATGATATGATCCGTAAGATCCACAATTTCACCCAACAGGCGGGTGAAACTTATTCTGAGACTTGGGAGCGATTCCAAGTCATGTTGAGGAGATGTCCACACCATGGACTGGACAAGGAAACCCAAGTGAAGATCTTCTACTTTGCTCTCTCCGAGCATGATAGAAGCAATTTGGACTCGGCCGGTTCAGGATTTTTCTTGAACAACACTGATACAAGATGCTGGGAGATATTGAAGAACATGGCTAGGAAACAGTCATGGGGCGACAGAGGTGCAGTAGAACATGTCAAGGCTGTCGGTGAATCCAAAACAGTTAGGGAGCTGAACGACAAGCTAGATCTTCTAGCCAAGAAGCTGCTAACTAAGGAAGATGCATCTGAGGATGAGGAAGCCCAAGTGAAGTTCATGCAACAACAGGGCTATAGAAACAATGACTATGCATGGAGGAAAGATAAAAAGTTTTCATGGAAGGATCTGAATAATTTTCTGCAAGATCCGGATGCCAAACCACAGCAAAGAACCGAGGATAAGAACACTGAATTACTAAGTCAAATGGTTCAGCAAAACCAAGAGATGATGGCCATGTTTGGTAAACAATTGCAATCTCAAGGTGACATTCTAACCAAATTTGGGCAGACGCTGCAAAGTCATGGAGCACAGATGCGGGCATTAGAGACCACCGTGGCACAGATTTCAAACGAAGTGGCAGCCATCAAGCACGCCAATCAACAGAAACTGGCTGAGATTGCGCATGTGCCACAAGCACATCATCATCTCAAATACATGTTTGTGGTAAGCTCTGAGGAGGAATCTCAGGTGCAAGAAGTTGTAGAAGAAAGAAAAATGACTTTCAATGTGAATGCAACACCGGCGATACCGTATCCACACACTTACTATAGATTGCCGGGCGGAAACCATTTCTTCAGAAAATCAGAGAGAGTTGTGAGTATGGTATCTCCATCTAGGCAAGAGGAGCAGGTGCAGGTTGTTTGTGCACATGTGGAGACATCTGAGGCGAGAGAGGAACCACAACAAGCTGCTACTATTGATGATGTCTCGCCAAAGCCCACGTCCGGGGGAATCATTGAAGCAAGCTTAGGGGAGGTACCCCTGAAAGGCTCTTATGTGCCGCCTCATAGGCGTGTTGAGGCAGCAGATGTTTCAAATGTGGTTAATCCTAAGTCAAAGAAAGAGCATCGTCACTTTAAAAAATTCCTAGAGATATTCCGAAAACTCCACATCAACGTTCCGTTAGTGGAGATGATTGAGAAAGTACCCGCCTATGGGAGGTTCATTAAAGAAATCATCAATAAGAAGAGGCGGATAAAAGACGATGAAATTTATTGGATGAATGAGACAGTGAGCTCTATGATTCACGGGAGTTCACCACAGAAGAGAAAGGACCCAGGAGGTTTTTACATTCCGTGTTCAATAGGTGGTCAACATGTTTCTAAAGCGCAATGTGATTCCAGCGCTAGTATAAATCTCATGCCTTTGGCTACATTTCAAAAGCTGGGGTTAAAAGAGATAAAGAAGTTGGCTGCAACAATTGAATTGGCGGATGGGTCTACAGTGAGACCCTATGGAGTATGTGAAGATGTTCTAGTCAAAGTGGATAGATTCATATTTCCGGTGGATTTTGTCGTCATGGATATGCCACCACTCCAAAGCTGTGAAATTCTTCTAGGAAGATCGTTTCAAGCAACGGCAGATGTCGTGACTGCCTTAGGGAGAGGTACTCTGTCTTTGGGCATTGGAGGAGATCGTGTTGAATTCAAATTACCGAATGATCCTCTAAGCCCAGTTCCCAAGGTGAAAAGATGATGATTGTCACACCGTCTAGCCTAAGACGTTAAACAAGGGCGCTTGTTGGGAGGCAACCCAACCATTGGTACATTAGGATAGTTTAATGTTAGGTGTAGTTTGCTTTTATTTTGTTTACTTTTTAGTTTAAAAATGATACCTTGATCCGTTTGTTAAATGTGTAGGAACAGGCAGGGTCGATACCATCGACACATCAGTCGATGGTATCGACATGGGTTCAGGTTGACACCAGCAGAAATCGCACTGCGTCGATACCATCGACGGCCCCGTCGATGGCATCGACATGGTCACAGGAAGGTCGCAATAAAAGTGTCGATGGTATCGACACCCCAGTCGATAACATCGAGATCTATGGAGATATTCAGACGAATTTTGCTCAGTCAACTCGATACCATCGACGGCCTCGTCGATGGTATCGACATCATCACAGGTTGAATGCAATAAACGGAGGTGTCGCAATAAAAGCAAGTCGATACCATCGACACCCGTCGATGGCATCGACGGACATGTCACCGATCCGCATGAAGACATCGACGACGATCGCAACAGCCACGTCAGCGATCCGGGTGCTGCGTCGATACCATCGACTTCTGTCGATGGTATCGACCCGTCAGCGATCCGGGTTTCTCGATCCAGCAAACGTCAGCCGTCGATACCAGCGACAGATGCGGCTACCCGCGAGACGTGTCGATACCATCGACCCGCGTCGATGGTATCGACGGGTCAACATGGGCGCCGATCAAGTCTATTTAAGGGGACTTGCAACGTCATATGACATCACACCCTCAGAGCAAGTATCTCCCATTGCGCAGAGCACTCCCCCGAGCCCTCTACACCTGCGGAGAAGCGTCATCGAGCGAAGATCTTCACCGAGCAGAGAATTTCTCTCCATCTTCACCGAGCTCTTTTCTCCCAATCTCATTCTTCTCGCAATCATGGTGCATACGGGCGGAGCATCTTCATCAAGCGCGCACCCCAGGGAGATCGAGGAGTTTGTTCCTCCTCCAACCGCTTCCATCTCTCGTCCACGCCTCATTCATGCCAACATGGATGTAAGGAAGGTATACGAGGAGATCATGAAGAGGAAGTTCGAGGCAACCCGATATGTGGACCGGGGAATGATCAGGGAGCTGGGATTCGAGGCCAACTTGGCCTATGTGTTGGCCGGGCAAGCGCGGCACACCAATCGCTTCTATGAGATGGACTGTCATGCGGATGGGCAGCCATTTTTCGGCGAATGGCCCACATACAAGGAACTGGTGGCCGAGTTCATGGCGTCTCTTGATATCTGCGTCGTACCAAATGACGTGGTACCATCGGACCAGACGTGGATCCAGGGAAGGGTGTCCTTCCGACTCTTCAACAACAATTACAACATCACGTTGAAGCAGTTCAACGACATCTTCAACTGGAACCACAGCCGCCACGATCACTGACGCCCCGACGCCCGCACCGACTACGATAAAATCTTCGCCGAGCTAGTTACAGTGTCGGCAGGGAAGACCGTGAGCTACCACAATGCCGCGGTAGCGGATTTTGAGCACCCGTTCGTCCGGGTCCTGCACAGGATGTTGAGCTTGACTTTCTTCGCTCGGAGCGATCTTGCTTTGAGCAAGTTTCAGGAAAGTGACCTGTTCTTTCTCTATGCACTCCTGAAACGTCAAGAGTGCAACTGGGGAGCATTCTGGTTACAGCGCGTCATGGCGGTGAAGCGGAGCACGAGGAAGGCTCCAATACACTTTGGTGGTCTTGTCACCGGGTTGGCGCTTTACTTGGGGCTGAACTTTCAATCCATGACTCCGATTTCTGCGCGGAGTAAGGTGAACGTGCAACACTTGCACCGTTCAAACCTCATTCTTATCCGAGACGGGTTGGCGTACGCTCATTGCCACATCAACCAAGTTTACCAGGAGGCATCCCTGCCGGACGACGTCTTCCACATCGAGGGCAAGCAGCATTTCCGATGGCCCATCATAGCCATCGAGTCTTCCGAAGAAGAAGGCGGAGGTGAAGACCAAGAAGGCAAGGCCGAGGAGGACGAGGAGGCTTTCACACCTCTTCGAGCACGCGTGGCACCACGGAAGCGTCCTAGGATGCATCCAGGTGCATCTTCATCATCTCAGCCCCCGCCGCCATCACCACAGCAAGAGCAGCCAGCTGCGGATCCCTACTCCATGCAAGGGATGTACACCATGCTGCAGGACATACAGCAGACTCAGCTGCAGCACATGGGTATGTATACCGGTATCCATGAGACAACGGGCCGGTTGCTTGATAATCAAAGGGCTATGTTCGAGAACGAGCGGCTCATACTCGCCAACCAAGAGCAAATGCACACCCGGTTGCAGCGGATAGAGACGCAGCAGGAGCCCTTCTTCGACCACTACTGGAGTCGAGACTACTTTGGAGGTTATCCACAGCCTCCGTCGAGGACCCAATATGATCCAAGCTTCCAGGGGGAATACCCGTCTTGGGATCCTACGGCACCACAATACCCACCACCGCCTCCGCAAGATTGATCAGGGTATCACTGTTCCACCCTTAAGTTGGTTTTTGACTATGAGGCCATAGTCGGATTCAAGCTTAGGGGGGTGGCTGGAACAGCTCTATCTTTTATCTTTTCTTTAGTTGTTATTTGTTTTTGCAATTTTAAATTTTTATTTAGGATCCACATCTATCTAGTGTAATCGTGGATGTCTTAAAAATTGTCATCTTGCTGTTTTCATGGGGAAATTAAGGGAATTTAAAATTTTTTTCTGTGTCTTTTGGATAGCTTTACTTGGTTGTCCTTGGGGAACTTGTTCTATGAAAATGATTGATTATGTCAACTTTGAAGCAATATGTCATACTCACACCCCCTTTGACTCATGAAAAGTGGATAGTAACGGTTGTTTGAGCCTAACCTAATCAAATGGTAATGAGACCTTAATCAGATGTAAGAGAAAGAACCCTTTAAACCACTACACATGTCATTAAGGAGGGACACATAATTTTCTTCTAAGGTTCAATCACTTAATCTTGTGATCATTCCACCCCATTTTCTATAATCCACCCAAGAATTGGAAGTAAAGTGCAGTTTCAATTTCTTTTGTGTGCATATCATATAGATAGGATTTGCATTGTTATTTTCATACTTTTGCATAAAATGAGAAAAAAAATGTATAGTGATTCATGCACATTACTTTTAGGTGCATGTCATGTAGTTGCACTCATACTTTCATGATTTTCATGCATAAGTACACCATGTATCTCAGTTGACCTGAAAAGTGATCTAAATTGTTCCATACCCTCGCATTAGTACAAAGATTTCCAATCATGAAGAAAATAGCCTAACACATGTATCTCTAAGCAATTATGGATATGTGGGCTAAGAGGAAAAGAAAAAAATCTGAAAGAAAAAAAAAATTTTTTTTGAAAAAAAAAGAAAAAAAAGAGAATTTAGAAGGAAATGGAATAAGAGGGAGAAAGGAATGATATCACTCGTATAACAGGGGAATTGAGTACATGATGTGGCTTGAGTAGATTTCTATCTCATTTTGAGGTAGAAGGTTAGTGCATGCATCATTCCACCCACTTTTAGGCATTAGGGCATTCTTAATGTGCATTTGCATCATTTAGGGCATTTTGTTATATGCACTTTGAAACGGTGTAATACTTCCAAATTCTTCCATGAACCACCCATTCCATCCACTCGTTGCTCGAATTGGTAGGTCACCGTGATTTTTCTCCGCACTCATGATTATAAGGAGGACTGCTTCCATGTAGATGGTAGTTAGGGCGAGCAACATAGTTTAGGCGATCACAAGATGCACCATGGCTGAATCGGCGAACTTTATTATGTTAACTGCCTTATGTGATAGTGTTCATCGGTTTGAAGGATAATTTCTTTTATTGATGATTACTGTCTCCTGTAGGGTAATTACTGTTCTGTGATTAGGAAAGGCCGGTTTGAGAACGTTCAGTGGGAGTCATGTGGGATGTGGGGTGATGTGTTGATTGTTAGTTGACATCTGCAATTCTATTCTAAGGATTAGTTGCTCGAGGGCGAGCAATGTTTAAGCTTAGGGGAGTTTGATGCGATGATTTTGAGTCGCATTTAGAGACCTATTTCATATGTGTTTTGTGCCTTAATTACTCATTTTCATGGATATTATTGCATAATTCACTTTATTTGGTCTTTGCCATCATTTTATATCAAATCCCCTTTGTTTCATTATTTTAAGCATTATTGATCATCTTATCATAAATCGTGTGGATTTACTTGGTCTTGTTGTGCAATTTCAGGAAGAACAAGTATCTGCATCCGTCGATACCATCGATGGATGTCGATACCATCGACCAAGCCACAGGTTGTCAGCCGAGAAGAGCAATACAGAGTCGATACCATCGACACCCATGTCGATGGCATCGAGATGTCTCTAGGCTGCTGGCGAGGATGAAGTCGATACCATCGACGCAAGTCGATGCCATCGACTCAAGGAGAGCTATAGCGTCGCTAAACGACAACAACCGACGCTAAAGGAGTCGATACCATCGACACCCAAGTCGATGGTATCGAGATCATGACAGGCGCTCAGAATAAAAGAAAGGAAAGCTGCCGCTAATCCGCTGTGTCGATACCATCGACTCGCGTCGATGGTATCAACGCCGGCGGATATGCGTTGGATTTGTTTTGATTTCGATCGGACGGCTGTTGTTATTTGACGACCTAATTAGGGACTTATACCTAATGACGGCCGCCCAGACGTGATGATCATCTCATTTTGGATTGCACGAGTGCCGAGGAGGGGAGAAAGGAGAACGGAGGCCGAGAAGCTCATTCCGGGTGATTCGGACGCTGCCGAAGACAATTTCCACCACCGACAGGCGGGGAAAGCTTGTGTTCTACGCCAAGGATCCACCGGTTCTTCTCCGTTCAGTGGTTTTCCCATTTATTTCATGTTTTTCTTATGAATTCCCCAATTTCTACCATGTATTCGTGTAAGATGAACATGAGAGGCTAAAACCCTCAATCTTTAGGACCGGGAGTAGCCCGGGGATACATTGTATGATGATTTTATATTGATAATTCATATTTTTCTCTCATATCCGTGGTATAAATTCGTTTTCTCTATTGCTATTGTTATGCTTGATCACCATAATAATAAATTAATGCCCTTAATCACTTCGACAGAAGGATTAACGGTTGAAAAGAGACGAATTCTACATTAATTAATAAAACCCTTGACAAAGGAGTTGTAAAATTAATGGTGGGAACTGAGGGACCGATCTTAATGCGCTTAGTTTAGGGGAATGATTACTATGACGATGGAATCAACCTAAATCTAAGTAGTGGATTACACCACGACAGTGGGTAATTCTCATTTTAGGCCACTACCCGGATAGAGAGAGAAGTGTGAGGAATTATATGAAATCTAATACAATGTTGACCCGCAGTGAAACCGCCATCCTAAAGATATCCTTTTAATTGATTAAATTAACCTTTAATCGATTGTTTTCTTTGTTTGATTTTTATTTTCTTTTAATTTGAACAACAAAACCTTACTTTGTTAATCGGCCTAGCTGATTGCGATTAGTTAGTAGAAGTCTCCAATAATTCATGTATCCCTGAGTTCGACTCGGGCCTCACAAGGCCTATATTACTCGACGCGTATACTTGCGTTTAAGCGCGTAGTAAAATACACGTCAATAATCACATATAAAGCATCAAATATTGCAAATAAGAACTGGCATCTTCTTTACATATTTTGGCCCTTCCTGGATATATTATCTTGGGTGTGACCATTGTCCCTTCTAGGACTCACGTGCATCACACCTTGATACTTGTCATCCTAGGGTTCAAAATATGATATCTAAATTTATGTGATACTCATAGTGGCATTATAATTAAACATAAGGTAAATAAACCATCAATCATTTATTTCACTAATCCTCAGGAAGCACTCAACAAACACCAACAAACTATTTTCGGTAGTCTTAAGTGTAACCACATACCTTTTTGAGAACCATGTAGATCTTGCAGTCATACTTTAAGCATATTATCCAATCAAGAAAGAAAATCAAGCAATCAACATTTAATTTGCATGTATGTAAATCCTAAAGTGTCATCATCACATTGTTCAGATAAAACCATACTTATGTGCTAATCTAGGTTTTAGGATCATGTTCGGGTTTAGATAAGGAATAAGGGTACAAACACTAATTACATATATTAAACATTATGTGAAACATTAACTCATATCCTTTAATTATGATGACTCAGATTCAATGATGTTCATTAACATCATATCAAGTTAGGACCTTTATCCATAACTCTACATATGCATGATTATTCACACTTGAAACCCTAATACTACATTATAATCATGGACATGTTAAATCATCATTATACTTCACAACATCAGATTATGACATAAACTAAAAGAAAGCATTACATTCAACATTTAAGTTACCAATTCCAAGGTTTCTATGTATAAATAACCACTTAACACATATTAGCATCACTCTAAGAATTGGGATCATATTTAGGCATCACAGATTTTTTATTTACATTCCTCTCATTTTTCTTATCAGTTTTCATGTATAATTTTAGTTGATGACAAAACCTAGGGGTCAGGGGGTCCTAGCGGTGACGGCGGCGCCAATCACACTACTGATTTCAAGGTGGATTGGGGAGGAAACAAGGTAATCATGATGATGGAGGATTGGAAGATAGAGGAGAGGACAAAATGGTGAGAAACATCATTCGAATGATGCATCACAATGGCGTGGGATCTACAATCCTTGAAATTGGCTTGCAGTTTAACTACTCGAGTCAGAAGGGGAACCAAGTTGATTGATTTGATGATGCTATGAAGATGGTAATACCAACACATATAGGTGTGCAGAGAGGAATATGTTAAGAATCGGGATAGAGGGATGGTCACCATTAACCCTGGTTTGAAGAATGATACCCAGTGGTGGCCGTCCACATAGAGACCTCCACTATCCTTCAGTGAGGTTGTGTCAAGTAACCATATTCCAGGATGGAATGACATATTCATTGAAGGATTGTTTAAAGAAGAGCTATTTGATGAATCTATCAGTCTAGGAGAAGTGTAGGAAAAGCCTACAATATCAACCATATCAGAGGGAGAAGATATGTTGGCAGATCCTGGGAGATAGGTTGTCGTTCTCTGACTCCTTGGGTCAGATATAGGGTATATGACCCTAAGTGACCAGTCAGGCTATTATGGAATATCTACGACTGATTCAATATGTATGAAATGGATTTGGGTCATTTCGTGGTTCAACTATCCTATAAGAGGGACTTTGACAAAGCCCTAACAGGAGGACCATGGAAGATTTTTAGACTCAACTTGCACAATTGGGAATGCTTTCCCACGTTTAAACCTAGAGAGAAGTACCTAGAGATTTTCATAACTTGGGTAAGGATAGTGAACCTCCCACTCCATATGTATGTAACGACCATGTATGAATATATAGGGATGGTTCTAGTAAGGCGCATAAAGGTGGAGGACCATACTGCTAGCACAAAAAGGAGTCGATTCGCCAAGTTGGCAATTGAATTGGACACCACAAGAGAGTTGGAATCAACTATATTAATTATGGCAAAGAATATGAAGTCATCTATGAGGGACTTCCATGGGCGTGTGCCCTATTTGGAGTGGAAGGACACATTTCTAAGAACTTCTATACGTAGCAACACTCATCTAAGAACATGATCAATCTGATATATAGAAGCAATGGGGGAACCATAGGTAAACCCAATAACTTAGAAGATACTTGGCAGACCCAAAGTCCTAAAAAGGGAAATAGAAAATTTATGAGCATGTTAAAAAACCTCCTGATATGCATTCCATAAATCCGTTTACTAGTCTTCTGGAGGAGGAAACTGCTAATGATACTGCAAATAAAGAAATGGCTACAAGTGTTGCAACCTTGGAGACAAATGTGCAAACTAGGAAATCTGACAAGGTATGGAGAAGAAAAAAGGTGGTGAAGCAAGTGGTACAGGGCAACTGCAATGAAAATGTACTACAAGATATTACAAACATGGAGAAAAATAAATAAACTAGACAAATTCTGACCAAAAAATCACATGTAGTAATTAATCCAACCATAGAAGATGTAGTAGAAGTGTTTGATGTGTTGGAGGAAGATAAAGAAGTTGATATGTCTGAAACTAAGGAAAACAACGAGGCCCCCAGAGAGAGTTTGTCACTAGAAGAACTCAAAAATATAAATGAGGCACTTACAGCCAGTGTTCCAGTCATATGGAGAAGGAAATGTAAAGGTAATGGGACAGAAATTAATAGAACAAGAAAACAACAAACCACATCCACAACAGAACTACGTAGGTGGAGTCCAAGGAGACCGGATCCTGACATACAACACCCAACATCTATAGATAGCATGAACCATATTTGGAGAAAGTACCAGAGACAGATCGTGAGGTAGATGAAAATGACAACAATGAGAATGCATGCATGAACATTTTTGAGTACGTTGCTGAAGGAGCTGAGCACGAGCAACCCACTATGTCCTAATAGTTTGATATTTTGTTAGACATATTATGTCGTGCAATATATGTGGCATTGGAAAGAAGGAGACTCACCACAACTTCAAATGACTAATGTCTACATAAAAACCTAATATAGTCGCTATCATTGAACAATGGTTGAGTGTTACTAAAGCCACACAAATAATATCCTAGATCGGGTTTGAGAAATCCTTCCGGGTGGAGGCTCAATGTTTCTTTGGTGGTATTTGGGTGTGTTGGAATGGGATCGACTACAATGTGAATATTTTCAACTAACATTGGTAGTTTGTGATGTTTTGCATCAATAACACTACTTTGGTAACATTTGTCTATGTTGACCCCCACATCACAGAGAAAAAGCTAATCTGGAAACATCTAGTGCATATGGGGAACACGTTCACCAAATCTTGGATCGTGTTGGGAGACATCAACGTGACTTGCAACCTGGAGGAATGAAGCCACAATATACATTACAACTACAATGAGGCTCAAATTTTCCAAGAAACAATAATGGAATTTAGACATTTAGACTTAGGGTTGTGATGACCTAAGTTCCCACTCAAGCGGGGAGCACTGCAACAACACCTCAATCGTGCGGTGGCTAACATGGCCTTTATTCAAACCCATCATTAGTTCTTTGTAGAGCATCTTCCAATAATGCAGTTTAACCATAACTCACTACTACTTAGATGTTATAAAAAGTAGGTTGGACCTGGGGGAATTATTGCTAAAGAGGCTTGGGAAAGAGACTAGGAGTTAAAAGCTTTACTTGTAGGTCAATGGAATTGCAAGATGGAATTTAATACTGCATTTGATAGCATATAGAAATGATCAAGAAACGGGACACAAACAAATGAAGAAAAATAAAAGGAGGAAGACCACCATTATGTGAAACATAGGGCAACTGAAGAAGGAACTAGCAGTTTGTTATAACCCTATCACTAATGAAATCTAGATTGATATGAAAGCTTCCCTTGATACTATTATAAAGGAAGAAGAAGAAGAATGGAACTTGAGGAGCCATATCAGTTGGATGAGGAATGGAGAATCCAACATGAAGTTTTACATTTCATATGTATCCTAAAATACAAGAATAAGGAAGGTGAATGGGTTACAGGGGAGATACAGTTGAGGGATCTGGTGCAGTCTCATTTCTAGTTGATTTTGACTGAACCAGAAGAGCATCACCTGGGAGTAACAAATTATATACCAATACGCTATTAGAAGCTGAAATCATGGCATCTGAAGGTTCTTGTAGAGAATCCCATGGATGAAGACTGTCTGAGAATACTGAAAGATATGAATTTTTACAAGGCAGAGAGACCAGATGGTATCAATGGTTTGTTTGTCATGAGCCACTGGGAAATAGTGAAGGACTCCATTATGGAGCATCTAAGAAGGCATTGTGTGGATACATTCTACCTACTGGGTTGTGTGAGTCCACCATAGTGCTAATAACAAAGATCATCAAACATGTGTCATGCAATCATCTTCTCCCAATATCTCTAAATATTTTCTATTTGAAACTGATTTTGACGATTGTGGTTGAAAGGATGAAAGGACATCTCTCGGGGTTGATTTCACAGGCCAAAAGTGTGTTAATGCCAGGAAGGCATATTATAGATAATATATCAATAACCAAGGAAGTTATCCATATGATGAGGAGAAGGAAGGGACCTATGTACATGGCCATCAAGGTTGACTTATTGAAAGAATACAACAAACTTTCTTGAGCTTTCATAAAGAACAATTTATAGAAGATTGAGCTGCCCAACAATATTATTGGATACATTACGAACTTGATCACCAAATGTGAGTGCTCAATGCTTTGGAATGGGTCAAGTGCCCGACCGTTCAAACCCACCAGGGGGCTCAAACAAGGAGACCCCTTGTCACCTTATATCTTTGTCTTGTGTAATGAATGACTAAGTCGGATGATAAATGATCTAGTACAAGGTGGTATATGGAAACCTATTAAAATGGGACAAAGCATAATTGTAATGTCTCATTTATGTTTTGTAGATGACTTGATTCTATTTAGAGAAGTTACATGCACATAAATGTGCATGATCTAGAATTATTTTACTAAGTTTGAAGAAGCATCGGGACAAGCCATATACATTTCTAAAACACAAGTCTTCTTTACAACATCCCTAAAACCACAAGAACCAAAATCAATAGGATTTGCAAATTCTAGGAGACTGAAGCTCTCAGACAGTATCTAGGAGTCAATATTATACATTTGAAGTTGACTAAATAAATCTATACGAGCATTCTGGACAAGATTGAAGCTAAAACCAATGGATGAGCAGTAAAGACTCTCTCACTAGAAGGTCATTGTTGCGTCACCAAGATGACTCTCTAAGCCCTACCGATTTATATAATGCAGATTGCAGCCCTTCCAAAGAGCTTACGTGACATGATAGATGGGTGTATATGCAGGCTCATATGTGGAGGGTGTCAAAAGGTGAACCTACTATCTCTTTTAGCATGGAACAAAGTCACCAATAGCAAGAAGAATGGTGACTTGGAATGAAAACAATGTGGGAGTGGAACACTTCATTAGTAGCAAAAAATGCTTGGGAAATTGCTAGCAATAGATCAACAATTTGTACAAGTTATAGGAAGAAATGTTTCAAAGAATATAGTGAAGGGAAGGAGATGAATTTGTCCCTCCTGGCACAGGCCACCCACAATTGTAAATAGCTTTTTTTTTTGGCACAGGCCACCCTCAATTGCAAATAGTTGATCATGGAGAACTCATACATTCTACCCCAAAATGGATGGAAGGTAAATTTCTAGAAGGAGACCTGGGTTGAACTAGGTACTTAACTAGATAGAAGGTACTACACGGTATCCCTGAGTCCCTAACTGATCTATTAGTGGAAAGTCTTGTGATGGATAATGGGCGTTAGGATGAGGATTTTTGAAAATTTTGGTTACCCCTGAGAATGGTCCAACATATCTTGAAGGTTGATCCTCCTTTTAAAACCAGTTTGCAAGATGACAAGATATGGATGGGCACGAAGAATGGTTATTTATCTACTAATTTTGGGTATTAGATTCTGAGAAGCGATCAGGACATCACGGTTGATGGAGAGTGGGACAAACTATGGGAAGTAAAGATACTCGCCAAGGTAAAGATGTTCTCCTAGCTTGCTATGCATGGAGCACTCCTGACTAATAGTAGAAGAACGCAACACAAGAAGGCTACCAATTGCATGTGTGAGAGATGCAAGGTTGTGGAGGAAACATCCACTAACACACGAAGGGATTGCCCATATTCAAAATAGGTGTGGATTGAAATTATGAATGATAACCAAGCACACAATTTCTTTCAGGCAGAAGCTGAAGCATGGTTTAAGGAGCAAGTGAAGGACAATGGATCAAATTTGCAATGTTTTTTTGTTACCTATTGGATACTCTGGACGGAACAAAACAACCACGTGTTTGAGAACAACATCATCCTAATTCATCATCTGGTTTAACGCATAGAGAACAAGGTTTATCTATATACCTAATCCCATGAGAAAGATAGCTTATTCCCAACCATAAAACCACTAGAGAGTACTATGTGGGCACAATCTCCTGAGGGGTACATCAAATTAAATACTAATTCATCCTAGACCAAGAACAAATCTAAAGTATTTGTTGTTGAATGAGATGAAGAATGGAGATGGTTGGAGGACATGTGAGGGAGACGATAGTTGGTTCCACACTTCAAGTTGAATCCATAGTGCTACACCTGATATTTGAAGTTGCACACTACAAAAAAATGTCAAAGATTATTATCGAGACTGATTGCACGACTTTGGTGGACATTGTACACTTTCATCTAGAGAACAAGACTAATTTCATAACTATCATTAAAAGACTACATAGGCAAAGAACAAAAAATCCTGATTGGGACATGCATTTTGAGAAGAGGTCTTGTTGGCCAAGTTTCATGAGAAACATACCTCCTGGTACTTTGATTACATAAGACCACTTGAATGCATTAAATATGTGCTAAAGGAGGGCAAATGTAATGGTAGTAGTAATACAAAATTTATGTTCTATTCCAATTTTGAACCCTTTGTTCATATTGGCTTTCAAGAAGAGGTGAGATGAATAAATAGCCTCCTAGATTCCCCCCAAAAAAATCATGTATAATTTGTTTTCACCAATAATTAGATATGAAAATTGCAAGAAAATTATATCTAGGTCAATGAATAAAGCCACATTATTAATGTGTATATACCTTGTTTTCTTAAATACCCTTCTCCACAATCGCGGATGCCTTGCTTAGTTCCATAAAATTGATCACTTGGTTTGACCTTCCTTCATCTTTATAAAAATGCATTCCCCAGGTCACCATCGGTCGCGCGCGTATCCTACATCTATGAGGTTATCGCCGGGCTAAGGACACTCAGCCTCACGCATTATCTCCCCCCCCCCCCCCAAATGCAACTACCTCAGCCACCACCCTAGAAATCCCTGCTCCTCCCCCCATAGACCTCCTTCCTCCTCCAGATGAGATTGGTCGATAGAAAAGCCCACCACCCTAGAAGGTGATAAGAAGTAAAAAGGCATGTGTTCCCTAGAGAGCCACTATGGAGGAAGTCTCTGCTGGCCCTATGGTAGGGCACTCCAAGCTTGGAACAACCCATGCATCCCACAATGAGTTCCATGGAGGGAGACATGAGGAGGTGCTCTCTTCCACAAGGCTAGTTTGGGTAATGTGTAGGTGGTGAAGGTGCTGTGGGTCTATTCGAGGAGGAACAAGAGAGAATAGAAGAGTTTGGATGCCCAATAGTTCGTTGTAGAGATTTATTGGGATGGTGATGGATAGTCCCATGCCTTCTTGGTAGTGGGAGAGCTTCCTGTGTCCTATCTAAGAAAGTTATAGGCGTAATCCTTATGGTTCAAAGGAGGGAGACAATGGAGGAGGGGAGAATATCCTACAAGAACGATGGAAGCCCACCTTTATATATGAAATCCTTCCATTTTTATTTTCATCTTTGGCTTGTTTCCCTTCCCCACTTATCCAAAGTCATTATCTCCTTTCCATGAATACAAAAAGTATGGTCCCTCTGATGATTTCCTTTTACTTCCTTTTTACTAATCTCTCTCTCCCTTATGGTTCTGACCCAACGTTTACAGAAAAGTAAACATGGTTGCTAAAAGGAAGACATTCAAGAGATTCCTAAGGAATTCAAATATCCATAACTTAATTTCCAACTCTACATTGTTGACACACAAAAATTCATAATGGAAATCATATAATTACATAACATTTTTTTGATTATTTTCGTCATGAATTATAGATTATTCTTCCACCTCTCTCGTTATTTATCCTTATTTCAAGAAAACTTCCAAATACCTTTTCAAAGTTATATTTAGTATTTGAGATTTATTGGGATGTCTTTCCCATAAAAAATGTCTCCTTTTAAACATTATTTAAAACAATCCATTATCTTAGGCAATACTCATTTTCTCCCAATTTCTAAAATTCTCTTCCTTTCCTTATTCTTTTCAAGTATAGAAAAAGTTAGATAAAAAAATACTAATTGATGTCTCAAAATATGTATTTCCAAAGTGGCTAGATAATTACTCTTTTAATTATCTCAACACACCATGCATCTTATTTTCCTTTGCAAATTTGCATATTAGTTCATTTTTCATTTATCAATTTATGCATAAAGCCATTTCTATTTATTTATAAGAAAAACCTATTATTTCTTTAACATTTTCTCCGAGCACCTATTTGCAAAGAAGATAGTCCCATTGTCCTCATGGGTTGCACCCATGCCACAAAGTGCTCACCGCTGTTGTTTTATCAAATAGAATCTTGAAAATGCTTATTCAATCATGTGTTATATTTTTGTATATCAAATTTACCAAAATTTGAGGATATAAGATTCACCCCTCCTTAAAAGAAATTTTTTCCCCATAATTCACACCCAGATAGTTTAAGGTGAAGCATCACTCAACTTAATCTCAAACTTTAGGTCTAGAAACAATTCTTAGGTTGTCTTTGACAACGTCTAGTGATATGCAAATACTCACATTATTACTAAGATTGATACCTAAAATTCAATTTATTATATATCCACATCCTAGGAATCTACATGTTATAATCTCTCAGTGATTACATTTTCATTTTGTGATTTCAATTTCACTTGGTGACTACCTTTTCACCTAGGTTTCAAACCTATTGTTCTTATATTTTCACATAAGGGTGCGGTAACACCTCAAACCCTATACCATGTCCTTAAACTCAAGTTAGGGTATTCATTTTCATATCTCAATTTCAATCATAACCATGTGTCTACCCAATATCTTTAACTCATTTAAGATGAAATAAGCACTTGATTGCAGGCCAAATACAAATCTCATCCCAATCCAAGAGCAGAGATGGTGTACCCAACCATTATCTCAAAATTTAACATTTTATGTTGAATCATTATCAACTAGACTCTAAATGATACCTACCTTTTTTAGCTTCACAATATTATTATATTTCAAGAGTCAAGTGCCTTTCTCACTCTTAATTTTGTGCACAACTTCCTTTAAGATATCATTATTATATGTCATCTTGTATCTTATATTTAAACCACAAGTATTATGGGTCTTAGCCACTTCCTTAAAGTCTCTAGGAGTACATGTACTTTTGGAGTGATCTCATCCTTATGCATTTAGGGAGTGCCTCTCACATTTACCCACTTAGGCCTCATGAACTTATGAAGGTGGCCCATCTCCTAACCCATGGGACCCATGCAACATGGATGGATATCTCCCAACCCCACTGTATTATGCATTAAAGGCATAATCACTTCCTAATTTGATATGTCTTATGTAACTTTAATCATCCATACTCAACCTTAGGATAAACTTAGGGCTCTACCCTACCTAGGATTTATTACAAAGGCTTATACTCAATATATGTGCTCTCATGCTCCATATACTTAATATTTCATACTTTAGGTGACATTTGAAGGTTACCTCAATTCTCAAACTTATTTGTGAACTCATCCTTCTAAGGAGGGTCCTAACATAGGGTGTCTTCTAGACTCACGGGAGGAGGTTAGGGTCTTTAGCCACAATGCAACTCCACATGTTTAGGGTTTTGCCTCCCCCTTAGGTCCTTATCCCAATCTTATGATGACCAACACCAAGTCCATACACCAACCCTAAAAATTGAATTAAGGATTTCATATTTTCATTTTATGCAACCTAAAAGTGCATTTTCTATTATAACTTCTCAACATGTATTTTCTCAATCTATGTGGTATACCCACTCACTAGGAGTATTCATAATATCATACTTTCTCATTGGAAGTATTTTAATGATCTACCCACTATGTGGGGTGATCACCACCCATACCCATGAATTATGGATATTCAAAGCATTATACTCACTCACTGGGAGTATTTCAATGATGTAACCACTCATAGAGAGTAATCTCTAATCATACCCACTCTCTAGGGGTGTCCATAATATCATACTCACTCACTAGATTTCAATAACATACTACTAGTTGGGGGTAACATACCCACTTTGTAGGGGTTTATTTCAATAGCATACCCATTTGTAGGTGGTACATACTCAATCTATGGATGTAATTTCAATAACATACCCACTCTATGGAGGTAGGTTTAGTTGCATACCCACTCGCTCAGAGTATGTTCAATAACATACCACTCTTAGGGGGTAGTCTTGATAACTTACCAACTCACTGTGGGTAGCATACCCACTCTCTGGGGTATTGTCCTTAATGTACCCACTCACTGGGGGTAGTTTCTATAGCATACCCACTGACGAGGGGTTCTCTTTATTCTTGCTTTTTTCCATCAAAAACATTAGGGCGATGAGCAAGTTATATTTATATTTTCATTTCATGTATAACCAATGGCTACTTATGTCTGTCATGTTTATTCAAATATTTTCACATACATCATGCATAAATTTCTCCACATTCAAGAATGGGGAATAGGTCATCTAAACTCATTTATATTTCCTCATCTCTCATACCCTAATTAGGGTTCATATGGGTAGGGGTACTATATCACTCACATTACTCCCATTTACCCAGATTTGGGTTTCGGGTTAGGGTTAGGAACTTCACAACCTACATCATGCATCATAGGGTTTTATGATTCCTTTGACCCATTAAGGGTTTTCCTAAACCAACTATAGATTTATCCAGGGTTGATCCTAACAAGGAAAATCCATAAAACATCTTTCTTTACTTTATCATTATTTCTACATTATATGTACATTAATTGGCAGAGAATACCTTAATCATACTTCTTCTTAAAAACCCTAAATTGAGATGAGGTGTGCGGTTCCTTTTAGGGTTTATTAATTAAGAGAATGAGAAGTGGATGAATTAAGATGAGAAGAAAACCTGAAAGTATTTCACTTTGGGCAAAATCTTTCAAATTTGACGAGGCAGGATGCATTGTCCCGAGAGTCCGCATAAGCCGACTAGTGGTAAGGAGAAAAGTTTTACCATCCCCTGGATCTTGGTCCCTTCTAGCCACCATTATATTTGAAAAATACCCTAATAATTTCTTCATATTTATACATATAACTTAAAATTATAAACTATTAAATATCATTTAAAAATATGGAGCTTTGATACCAAATGTAACGGTCTCACTTTTCAATATCTTCTAAAGCACCCAAAAAGTTGAGAGCCATTACCTAAGATTCCCAAGGATCCAGATTTAGCAAATAATAATTAATAGTAAATAATTTCCATTAATTCAAATATGGTTTATAAGATGCTCCTCTAAGTAGTTACATGAATCTCTATTATCAAAATTGTACATATCAGAGGAAGTATCATCTATCTAATCATCCTTGGTAAAGCTTTAATACAGCATTAAACTTTCATCTTATTCTTCATGTCCTTTATCATGTCCACCATATAACTAAAACACCAAAAAAGAAAATGCAGTCAGCATATTGCTATACATGTATGTGGGGTGCAACCACAATGCAGGAAACTACGATAATCACATATATGGCATCAAATATTACAAACTGGCATTTGCTTTACATATTTTGGCCCTTATTGGATACATTATCTTGGTTGTCATAATTGTCCCTTCTAGGACTCTCATGCATCACTGGTTGATACTCATCAGCCTAGGGTTCAAAATATAATATCTAAACTTATGTGATACTAATAGTGGCATTATAATTGAACAGAAGGTAAATAAACATTCAACATTTTATTCAGTCAATCCTTGAGAAACACTAGGAAAATAGTAGAAAACAATTGCGGCTAGTCATAAGTATAACTGCATACCTTTTGTAGAACCATACAGATCTTGTAGTCATATTTAAGCTTATTGTATAATCAAGCAATCAACATTTTATCTGCATTGTATGTAAATACCAAAGTGTCACATCACATTAGTTAGATTAAACCCTACTCATGTCCTAATCTAGGGTATAGGTGTTTGTAAGGTATGCTTGTAGATCTAATCATGTGATGATGAACATGGCATGTACCATAAAGGATTTGATTAATAATAAAGGCAAGCTTCCAATTCATTATGTTTCACTCCATTATGAGATATTGAGGATATATTATTAATTTCTAAAGCATAGCAATACTCAATGGCGTATGTCTTTGAGTATATTGACTTGTATAATGGGATCATAGGAATGCTAATAGTATGTAAATTCTTATTATGTCCCTAGTCAGTTGTTACTGTGGAAGGTAGGTAGACACCAACAACACATATGACTAGAGTGTGGGTTGGTTGATGACATAATCTCATTAGTCATGATATGGCAATCTCAAATCAAGCACATAGATACATGTTAGGGAATAGTGTAACAGACCAAACCACCTTGAGAAGTGACAAATGGAAACCATCATTGACGGTCATAGTCATCTCTCATGGTGAAAGTGGTGATTGTGATTCTTAGACCTAAAATGACTACACTCATCACATGTCGTTGGGTACACATTGACATCATCAAACACAATATTGAAACATTGGTAGTCATCAAGGTGATGATTGGGTGACTTTATCACATGGGGATAGACTGTGAGTGAAATATATGCTATTTGTCCCTCCTACTGGAGATTGATATCTTGGCCACTTGGTAAGAGAGACTGAGAAAGGCATATTCATGCACACGTTAATCAATATCTGATATTGAGGTCATATTATCTCAGACAGTCTGCTCTTGGTACAAGGAACATGGACTGAATGTTGAGAGGATGACCAACAATGACTCGATTTCATCTCAGATATTAGAGACAAAACAATTATACAATCACTACAACACCTGACTTTGATTGTAGGTTGAAGTTGTTCTCCAACATTCCATTCACTTGGGTAGTACTGATGTGTGACTAGGCATCACTCCTTTCTTGTGATGTCATAAGCTAGTTATGGACATTCACAGCCAATGTGATATGGGACCTATAGGGTCAAACACATAGGAACTCATCTAGAAGGGGATTTGAATCTTGAATGATGATTGGATTGGTTAGTATAGTGTTTAGGTACTCAATTCATGCAGCATTGGCTGATGGAACAGCCAAACAACCCTCTCACAAGGTGAGACATCTGTTTGGACAAGTCAGATAGGCATCTCAAGTGTTGAGATGACTATTTGGGTTGTCAGGCAGATCAAAGATCGAACTGGCTATAGTTTTTTTCCAAACTGAGGTTTGAACCAACCGGTTCATTCTGATGAACTGATTGACTCGACTTGACTCACTAGATGACTATCCAAGTGAGTGATACATGCATCTCACATGTGTGAGATGTCTCAGTTGGGACTAAATGAATTTCATATTTCAACAATTGGAGACATACATCATATTTCAATATTGAGATTTTGTGTTCAATATTGTGATTTTATGTTCAACATTAATGGAAGATCCCACCTTATTTCACATGTAGCTCACCCCTAAGTCATATATCAAGTGAGTTAACATATCATAATTTTGAAATTTTGAGATTAGGGAACATGAAAGTCATTAATCATATATCAAGGGTGATCCCAAGATCCAAATAGGGTGATCATAGGAGTCAAATAAAGATAAATATCATTAATCATGAGTCAAGATTTCATTATTTAATATCCGGAATCAAGTTTGGACATTATCTTCATAGATCTAAACATTTCCAAGATAGGGTTTAGATTCCTATTTATACCTTTGGGTGATCATTCATCCATATACAATGATCAAGCACCAATTGAGCAACATTTAAAGCATTATTCAACATTTTTTGGCATCGATATTGAGTTTATTTCCATGATGTTATAGGTTGATGAATGGTCTAGTATTAGGTCTTTCTAGAACCTTAACCACTAACTATGGTTAGCATCATCATATTTCAAGATCATATTGAATCGAGGTTCAACATTGAGTATCAATATTTTCATCGATTTGACCTATTAGAGACTTATGACTATATATCAAAATTGGGTGGAAGGGGTTACCTTTCCATAATCTAATTAATCAACAAGATGAAAACTTAGAGGTGTCATAATAGGGATTTTATGTAGGTTAGGGAATTCATAAGCCAACCATCACCCTAATCTAGCATGTTAGTCTACATTGGTTATGAGTCGTCAAGCATATCGAAATAGAGCAAGTAAAAATTGTCAAATCATACTTCATAGGGTCATGCATTAAAGATCTAGGTCAAAGTAGGGCAACCTGATTCAATATTTTGCATGATCAAGGTCATAATCATGTTCCCTTGCATTCATGATTGAGGTAAGGGTATATCTTAGAAATTGAGAAGTCAAATTAAGAACCCCAAGAGTTTGAGTATAATAGTGCAAGATCTAGTTCTAGGTCTATCATATTTATTCAAAATTGAGCTAACAAAGAGACATAAAAGTCAATAGGAAAATGCCTCTTTTATTCAATCTCCACATCATGATCTAGAGTTCCAAAGACTTGGTCATTTTGTGACATGATCATTGCACACATAAAATAGGGGAAAATGTTTTCTTAAATATGTTTGAGGTTCTCTAAATTATGGGAAACATGATCTTAATCAATAGGAACCTCATCAAACACGAGGTGTAAAACACGTGTTCTGCCTTATTTCACCATATCAAGAATTTACCTCAAACATATAACCACTTATGTATGATCTTGTATTTTCCCAAACTTTGGACATAAGTACATCACATTTAAAAGTAATTTCACACATCAAATTGGGTTTTCAATTTATGATGAGATCATGGAATTATCATGTTGATTGACTTTCATGATTTCAAATGATTTTTTTTAGTTTTCATATGCATAAGAAACCTAAATTGAGAATTCATGTGATTAATAGTCATGAGAGAAGAATCACATGAGGAGACAAGAAATCTAACTAATCATCATCTACTTGGGTTTCTTAAGTGGTCCTTAAATAAGAGGTGAGATAGTAGAATACTCTCTAACTTTCAAGGAAGTATTTTAGTCCCTCCTGGGTTCTTAAGATGTGTTATTCCTTTAACATACATAGAGGCCTATGTGTATGGATTTGATACCATTTTTTACAAAACTATTTTTTACCCTAAGTTAACACTCCTAATGGATACATAGACAAAGGCATGTGAACTTGGGTGTCCGTCTGTAAACTGGCACACATATTTCACACATGCAATATATATGTAAATGCAAGAACCACAAGATATAAAAGATACTAAAAGGGTATAGAGAAGTGTGTACCCAATTCTATATTCAAGTATACATATTGGTGATTCATTTCAGAGGTCAGAGTCTTGAGTGAAGCAGACCTTCATTTTGGAAACTGCAAAATTGATAAAAAAAATATATCAATGTGGGTGCATTGATTATGCTATGAAACACATGTAACCACAATTTAAGAGTAATATAAAATTTTCTTGGCTAGAAACATCATAAGAAATAAGTAGAAAAAAAGGCATGAAACACTTAATGACATTCTTTCGTACAAAACATGTTTTAAGTGTATATTCCAAACTCAATAGCATATCATGACCATTGACCAACTTTCCATTGGAAGGGCCCGTAATGGTGCTCAAGATTAGCCCACCCTTTTATCTAAATGGTCTGCCTTATCTTGACGACTCAAGTAAGGTGCCCAAACTTGTGTTCTTATCCTGTGAATACCGGAAGGTACACAAGTTTTGTATAATGGACAAGTTCAATTATGTTCAAGATTCGTTCAACATATTTCAAGCAAAATGAATGTACTAATCATAGGGAACAAGTAGCTCAAACAAGTAATTATCTAGCCAAACATTCATACAAGAATACATACAAATAAGCCAGTTTCATGGTAGGGTCAATAGATTGAGCTTACTTTGATTAGGACACAAGATTAACCATTGATTTAGAAATGCATAATTAGCAACATAACTAGATCTTGGAAATAAATCATCACAGAGATCTTGATATGACAAATGAGTGTAATTGAATTCACATCAGCAAGATTAGATCATCATAATCATATCTTGTAGTTGGATATATATGTCATCTAAGTCTAGATATTCATTTCCTCCAACATTGTTATCTCAACTACTCATGAAAGTTCATTATCAAGTTCCATCATACATCATAGATTCATCTAGATCTTAGGGTGACACATAAAAACTAAGATTACAGATCATGATATTAGGGTTTCATAATCTTAGATGTTGTGATCATATGATTTAAGCAATAGGGGTAGCACTATATGTAGATTATTATCATGTTATAAAATGCAAGATCATGATCAATCCTATTAGATGCATTTCATGTAATAGAATCATAGATTCAAGTCATAGAAGTATTAAATAGAATAAGTTAGGATGTAAAGCTATATCAAGATGATTCTACTAATTTAAAGCCATTAAGATATCATTTATAGAACTAGAGCATCATTCTTACAAAATTAGAGTTCCAAAGATTAACATGTACATTTAGAGCATGCCAGGTTTCAAGTTCATGTCATATGAAATCAAAGAGTACATGAGTTTGCTGCATTGAATTTCATGCCATCAGTTAAGTTAGGGTCTAATCTGAGAACCAAAGTACATGGTTGACATATAGGATCACTTTTTGTTAGGGGTTTAAAGATCCAATCTATAAGTACTTGAACATCACATTCAGGGCATACTAGGTCTTTAAAATATATGAAATACTAATGGCAACCATAGAATAAGACCATGGTCAAACATGGCACAAAAGATCAAAAGGTTTATTGATTTCAAGATTGTAAGATTAGATGATTATATGATATGAAGATACGGTAAAATTTCCATATTGATCAAGAAACATCATGCATGACCATAAGAGAGTCGTTTTTAGGTAAAAGGTAAACATTTAGGGTACATCCTTAACATTCAAAGCATAAAACAACATCTACATGGATTTATGTTACTGATTCAGAGATCCAAAGAAACACAAAACATTAGAGATCCAAAAGACATCTAATGGAGTATAAATCTCATTAAACAAGCATTAAAGTATCACTCTTAGACAAAATAGGATAATCATGACTAGATTTAGGTTTTGAAACCATTTTCATTGGATAATGCTCAATTTGCTAATCAAAATGGTATATAACATCATATGGTTTGGTTAAAGAGTTAGAGAGATACAAGGTTTTGTAGATTAGACATAAAAAAGGGATGTTGAGGGTATTTACCCTTTGTTGGGTTGAGGGAGAGAGAGCAAGGAGTATTCTGGCTCAAACGCCCATGCCCAGGTGGCTTGTGGGTGTGCATCGTTGGAGCCAACCTGATGATCATTTCCTGCCTCTCGCAGAACCCTGTGGTAGGTCACGTGGGCATGGTCCTACGGGCAAGAGAGAAAGAGGGAGAGGACATCTCGACCTTTGGATCAACATCTCATGTCTGGCAAGTCATCATCTTGTCCTTCCCTTTAGCACATGCAACACAGAAGCAATCATCGGTGATGTGGCTCATCGGAGTCAGGCGGCGTCTGGTTTTCAGGTCTCGAGAGCAAGCCTAACTCGGTTTTCGTGGCTTAAGGAAGTCAGTCATAGCCACTCCTACCACCAGATCTCACTAATTGAGACTACGGTGGAGATGGCTCAAAGAGAGAGGGAGGCGGTGCCACCAAGAATAGGAGGGGAAGGGCAAAGAATTTAGGGTATTATGGGGAAATATGGAGCAATAGAAGATAGGGAAAAAGGAGTGTAGATGGGAAGGAAGCATGGATAGGGTTCAATTTGGTGAAAAGTAGAGAGAATTAGTAGGGATTGGTGGTGCCAAAGGGGGGGGGTAGGCGGCAACATCGTAAGGTGTGCTGGGAGACATATGGAGGTTGAAGGTAGCTTCTTGGCTGCCAAATGGGGGTTGATCCAAGGATGAGAGATCCTACGATTGAGGTTGGTCAAGATAGAATCTTTGTGCAATGATTGGATGAGAGACCAAGGATTGGATTACTATAAAACACCAAAGGGGGCACCCTCTTAATTGAACCATGTCCCCAACAAGGCCCAATCAGGGTTAAAATAAGCTAAAATCAAGGATTAAATCACCAAGGTTCAAAAGCTCATAACATTGACTAGGATGATCCGATTGAGGCGATTTTTGTGTTGTTGGAAACTTAATTGAGTTCACTAAAATATGAGATGTATTTTATGCAAGGATATTTCATTCAAGTCGTTCAAATTTGGTTAAAAGTTGATTATAGATAATGATCACAACACTTGGTTTAAAGCATAAATTAGAGTACTAAGTGATATTTAATCAAAATCAATTCATCAATTAAGCATAAAGTGACTCAATCATCAAATTGAGGGTGAGGGTGGTTCAAGAGAGCATCTGAGGAGTCATTATTTATATAAATGGAATGAGAGAAAACCTAGGTTATCATAGAATATTTCTGAAATCCCTGAACATTTGACAGTTGGTATACCCGAGTCTCCTAATAGTTTCAAAACTCATTTTGTGAATGGTAATTAAAGGATGAGTGATCATGTTATTGAGAGTTATGGTTCAAAGAAAGTTTTATGTTCTACCATTGTTATCTTATCCAATTTTTAGCTCAAAAAATATATCTTGGAATGTAAGTGGTGTGCATAAATAGGGAGGCAAAGTGTTATCTATGAGTCGATTAGGAAGAATAGTGCTTGTGTTGTTTTCATTCTGGACTTGAAGATTAGGAAAAGAAAGATCAAAAAAACTATAAGTAATGTCTACCCTAAAGCTTCTTAGAATTCTAATCACCTTTCTCATCTGATGGGAAGAGTGATTATCATTTGTGATCATAGGATTGCTATCATTAATAAAGTTTCTAAAGATGACCAGTTTAATCTGTGTGAACTTTTACATGAAGGTAAACTTATTTTTCTTGTTGATGTGTATGGGAACAATCCTGAACATAAATGGATTTCTATATTGAAGGACTAATCAAAATTTAGTATAAATCTCCCTTGGATCCTCATGGGTGATTTTAAGTTGATTAGACTTTCTTTTAAGAAATTTGGTAAGGTGGAACCTTCTTTTTTGTCATGACTCAATTTAATAATTTATCAATGATGACCTTATTATTGAGCTTGACATAGTTAAAGGTTATTATTCATGGGATAACAAGAAGGAAGGAAGTAGCATTGTCATGTCAAAAATAGACACAACACTTTATAACAAAGCTTTTTTTGATCTTTTTGTGAATGTTTGGGGGAGTATTACTCCTTCTATCCATAGTGATTATAAATGTCTTTTCACCTTCTTGAATGAATCCTCTTATAAGAAGAGAACTAAATTTTGATTCATTCATTATTGGGTTGATATGCCTAGGTTTTATGATGTTGTTGATAAAGCCTGGAGAGATGAGGTTATAAGTAAACCTATATTAAAACTGTGTGAAGGATTGAGATATAATAGAAATGCTTTGTATATCTAGAATAAGGTGAAAGTAGGAAACATTCATCAGAATCAAAGAATTCTATAAGGTGAAACTAATATAGATTAGGAGGAAATGAAGCTAAATCCTACTAACGATCTCATTTTGAAAGGCTTTCAAAAGAGGAAGGAAGCCATTACTACATATGAGGTTGAAGAATCTCTTAATTGTGAAAAATCAAGAATTCAATGGTTAAAGATATGTGATGAAATAACTAAGTTTTTATACTCCTCTCTCAAAACAAGAAGAGTACATAATACTATCAATTGTCTGAATATCAATGGGGAGACCGTACATATTGAAATTCTCTTAAGGACCATGTTGTCGATTTTTATACCACTTTGTTCAAAAAATATGTTAATCGACATTTCTTAAGATCAATGAGGATCATTTGAATATGTTGTGTTAATGTTTAGAGATAAGTATATTGATGATGTCATTCTTCATTCCAATGGAGTCAAAGCTCTAGGACCAAATGGTTTCAACTATTACTCATTTAAGAAATGTTGGGATATTGTTGGTATTGATGTGAAGAAAGATGTACATAATTTCATTTACAGTGGGTTCCTTCTTTGTGAGGTCAATCAAACTAAAATCTCCCTCAATGCTAAAGTGAGAAACTATTCTGATATTAATGTTTAGAGACCCATTTCTTTATACAATGTTGTTTACAAGATCATTTCAAAGCTTATAGCTAAAAGATTGCAGACTATTCTTCTTAAGATTATAAGTCCAAATCAATATCTATTTTTAAAAGGAAAATCTATTGTCAATGCTAATCTTCTCATCAATGATATAATTAATGACATGATGATGAGTCAGAAGCCAAACATGTGTGTTGAAGTTGACTTGATGTAGGCACACGATTCAGTTGATTGGAAGTATCTCAATATGGTTATGAATGACATGGGTTTCCCTTTCTTCTTCATTTATTGTATCAATAGTTCCTTAATATGATTAGATTTCAGATTCTTATTAATGGGGTGCCTTCTGACCCTTTCTTCCATGAAAGGGGCATTAGGCAGGGAGATCCTATTCCCCCATACTTCTTTATTATAGCTATGGATGGATTCACTGCTATGATGAAGCATGCAACTTATATTGGATCTATTAAACTAATTAAAGCATCAACAGTCTATCAAACTCCCATATTATGTTTGCAGATGATGTTGTTATATTCTTTGAAGCTAATGAAGGATCTGTTCAAGGTCTTAATAAATTTGTCAAAGATTTTGGTGCTATTTTTAGTATGAATGTGATCTATACTAAAAGTAATGTCTTTTGTAATAATGTTGTGGACAAGATGAAAGTGGTGAAGAGTTTAAATATGCAAGTAGGCTCTCTTCCTATGAAATATTTAGGTCTGCCTCTTTTCAAAGGAAGACATACTAAAAGTATATTTCTCCTATTTTTTACAAGATCAAATCAAGGTTGGAAGGTTGGAAGGTGCATCAACTATCATTAGCTGGAAGATGTGAGCTTGTTGTGTCAACTCAGACTTCTTTTCATCTATATTAGGTAGCTTCTTTTCCTATTCCAGGTAGTGTCATTGAAGATATTGATCAGTTATGTTGCAATGAAGGGGAGGAGTTGATTTCAGAAGGACTATCTAAACCATTAATTGGGATCATATTTGCACTCTGAAGGATGAAGGTGGCCTAGTCTAAGAAGTACCATGGACAATATTAGAGCTTTCCTTATGAAGAATGTGTCAAATTTAGGAACAAAGAAAGATAGTCTCTGGGTTAAATGGGTCAATGAAAGTGTGATGGAGTGAACTTTTAAAACATTTGGATACATAATGACATAAGTGAATTCATTCTGTTTGATTTTGGGAGTTACAAGTATTTCAATAATGTCGATATCATGATTAAGATCACAAACTTTATGACTTTTTGAGGAATTTAATTGACTGATCAAAAATTGAATTTTTGCACTAATTTTGAGAAGAATATAACTTGAGTTGTAGCAAAGTGATGGTTCAAATTTCATAATGTTTCAATGCCCATAGAAGAAGTTTTTAAGGTTTGAAAATAATCAAATAATGGATTAATGAGGCTTTTTGGACAAAGGTAGAAGATTATTGTTGCCTAAGTTTTTATTTCTACCTTGTCATGAACCCCTTGATCCACGGATCGACTACTGGCCACCTTTCATTCCCAAATATTGGATCTAGCGGTCTTGGTCCTTGCAACAACAAAGGCATGAATTATGCTTAGGCTAGAAACACATGGGCCCTTGAATTTTTATCCACTGATCAACCAGTCATCCCCTACCTCTGACATGTCAAGGTAGTGGGGTTGGATGTGATCCACCTTCAATGCACATTGCCTGGCTGGTTGTTCATGCATGAGGGCACAATTTCAATCAAAAAGTTGGAATCAAAGCATTGTGTGAAACACACCAACCCCTCATATGCATTTTTTTAGTCAAGAGGGGAGTGATATTGGGTGCCTGCACTCCATGGCTTCTCCACCACCACTTATAGGTGTGAAATAGAAAAAATAGAGAAAGGTGGCAGAGGGGAACTTCCACTAAGATGAGGAAGGAAAATGAAAGAGAGAGGAGTAGGTAGTTGACTACACAAATCTATGTGATTCCTAGTGGTTGTTTCCATGGCCGTCGAAACCTCCTGTCACCAGAGAAGAAGGTGAATCAAGAAGTCAAGTTCAAAGGTGCTTACACTACATTTGGAGCTACACTCAGGATCTTGAAGGTCAGTTTCTTCCCAATTAGGAGTTGGCATGGGAGTTCATTGATGAGAGGCATTTTGCCCCTTTTAGCTCTGCCGCAACAACATGAGTGGTTTGGAGATTCTTAAGCCTTTACATGAGCAAACAAAACCAAGAGTCAAGGCCAACGACATAGCTTAGGACCTGATGAGGTTGAAGTTGGTTTATTAAGAGCAAAAGGAGGAGGAGACAACAACCAATTTCTTATTGTTATTGGGTCCACATCGACACTCACACACACTCGTGAGGAGGAGGACATGTGTAAAGACACCCACATGGATGAGAATGTGATCGCTAGGAGAGAAAGGGAAAAGTGAACCCTAAACTGACCAAAGCTCTATCCACTTAGACTAGAAGTGAACCAACCAAAACCAACTGGCTCAGCTAGGAAAATTGATGGCCCCAAAGAGCCATGTGAAGACTTCTGATAGGTCAGAAAAAGGTTAATCATCTAGAAAATCTCAGTAAATGTGTAGATTCTACATAATTCATAGAAGAAATCCATGTTATCAGAAAAATGCAAATAAACTAATAAAATTCTTAGAAAATTATGTAGAACATCATGAAAGCATAATAGTAGTACTTTTATGGATAAAATTAGATGATATTATGTAATATATGTTACATTTGTTTTGTGAGTAATAAATATCAAATAATGTCCTAAAATTACAAGAATGCATATGTAACTTTAAAATATAATGTATAATCCATATTATTTCAAATATGATCATGTAAGACATGAAATCATGTAATTTGCTTAGTATGACTATCTAGGGTTAATAACCCTAAACAGAATGCAATAAATACATTTATGATCAATAAATGATGGAATTTATAGAACATCCTCATATATGTATCGAGAAGTTAATAAGAAACTTTGATATCATCTAGATGCATAGAATTCATGCTAGATGAATATGATTCTTAATTAATGGTTTGTAACCCTAATTTGATTAATAAATGCCTAGGCTTAATTTGTGCACATAATAATGAATGAACCCTAATCTAGAATATAAATGGACTTTGAGATTAGTAAACAATTCTAATGAGATAAGATGATTCATGATGAAAATAACATCACGAACTAAGACAATGACTAAAGTGAACATAACTAGGATTGAGATGATGAGGAATATAATGATATTACATGATCTTGTCTTACCAGGGTCTGACTAACAATGGTAGATGGCTCCTGGATATGTGAGGATTAGGATATCACTTTTTAAGTTATGCATTACCTCTTACATGGCTTACTATTTAGTATGGTTGTATTATGTGTTTAGAAATACTTGGCATATGATATTGAATGAAATAATTATTTGTGTATGATATCTTGCTTGATTTTTCATACTTCTAATTATGAAACATAAAACATAATATACTAGTTCCATTATATCCAAGCACTTCAAATCTTTGGTAGTTAAGTTTTGGAAAGTAAAGTACTTCAACTCTTTGGTAGTTAAGTACTTCAAAGTGATCCAACTCTTTGGTAGTCTGATCACAATATGAAACAATCCAACTCTTTAGTAGTCAATCATAAGGGCTTCAGTGCATTCAACCTTTGAAGGACAATGCATGGATGATATAATAGAAAATATGCCTAAAATATGTGTTTTTTTTGTTAATAAACATCTTTGTGCCATTATATGCCTTTTGATGTATTTGTTTACTTTTGCCAAGTATTATTTTTATCTTCTTGCCAAGTATTAGGTTGTCGACATATGCTCTTGAAGAACCTGGATAGTTGAGAGTTGTGGGGCGAGCATATGTACAGGTGGACATATTGTCTAAAGATCCTATCATAGATGTAGTACATGCATATGACAAAGTTTATTGTTCAATATGTAATCTCCAAAGTTGTAACAATTCATTGTGTAATTATATGTTGAATGGTGATCTTGCATTTCTATGCTTTCTTTATTATTCTTGTGAATGTGCTATTGTTTCTTCCTCTAAATCCCTTGATAGTCTTCTTCTTTCCCTAGTGTTTGAATTGGGATTCTCTCTTAGGTGACATTTTCAATTTAGACATCACAAAATGGGTCAAGGTGTTGAAAATTCAGGGACGTCACAGAAAGGTACCTTAGAGGTGATTCTATTTGGAAGTTGAAAGGGAGTATTTCTGCTTTGTATCTATGGAGATAGATTATTAACATGAAAGATTGGATTCTTGAGAATGTGTATTTTAAACCTGGAAATGGTAACAAAATCTTATTATGGTGAGATCTATGGATTGCTAAAGGTATGTTTCTAGATGATATTTTATCAGCTAAATACATGTCTAATTTTTTGCAAAGGTAAATTGTTCCATCTTGGTTTGTTTATTGATAATGATGGTAACTGGAGTTCCTATGAGTCTAGACACTGCAATCACATTTTGGATGAAACTAAAAAGTTGTTATTTCAAAAAATATGTGAGGATGAGATTTTTTTGGATGATATTAAACCAAAGGGGTTGAGGGACTTTTGGGAGAGTTGTAAAATTAACACGTTTAGTTTGACTAGTCCAATTGGGTTTGGAAGTGTAAATCTCCAAACCATTGTAAGGTTTTTTCTTAGAAACTTATTCAGAGTAAGCTTCTTACATAGGATAGCTTGAGAATAAGAGGTTTTGCATTCCCTTGCATGTTCATTATGTGTAAATATGATGGTGATGATCATCATCATCTTTTTTGGCTATGTAATTGGGATAAGAAGATCAGGACTAGTGTTGTTGATGATAGCTATATTGACAACGTTCCTTCTAATCTGATTGAAATGTTAAAGTTTAGAGGTAGAAGCTTCTTTACTACTATGTCAATTTCCTATGAAACTTGGAGAGAAATGAATGCTCATATTGTTTATGACAAAGTCAGAGGGTTTGAGTCTATTTGGCATCTGATTAAAGTTGAATTGGATATGTTTTTTTGATATTTTTCCTTCTCCTATATAGCATTTTCTTATTTCTTTTTTTATATTCTCATGCATTGTATATACATGCACATTTGGATATATACAAAAATGAAGAGCAAGCTTTGAGGGATCAAAAGAAAAAGATGGGAAGGTTATATGATGTCCTATTTCAGGGCTTCATCTTGTGTTTTATTACATTTTAATCGCATCTATATCTGTTAGATTACATGTTATTTCCCTAAATATGCATATTTATATGAAATGCACTTATGGAGTCTTGTTGATGGGAGGGAGAGATGAAGGTTGAATCTAGGGTTTCCCCTTGCTTATAGGAGTCCAAAATGAAGACAAAATGACTCCCAACCTACCCTTAGCGATCGATGGATGCATTGAAGCAATAACCTCCATGGGTGAAAAAGTTCAAGAGACAGATGTAGGGGAAGGACCTCAGAACGGTTGTGATACCAAGGAATTTCCATTTTGGGACATGCCCGAAGCAACATAACATTCAACAATTGACCGAGTTGGCCAAAATGACCATTCTAGCTAGAACGGTTGTGTTGGAAAATCCTAGATTGGTCGTGTTGTCCAGAATGGTCGTGCTAGTAGTCCCAAAAATTCTAAAATCCCCCATTCATTCCATTCTTTCACCATGGTTGTTCCCATCCACTATGGTCATTCTACTCACACCGCACTATGGTCAGCCTAGCATGGCCATGCTACTTTAAAACCAATCCAATTGTTGCACTGCATTACCCGTTGTCCCCCCCATCACCTATATATACATGAGTGGTGGCTGGAGCTCGAGGTTAGCTACCTTCTACAGCCTCTTAGCTCCCCATTTTTACCCCTTCATGATTCCATCTCATTTCCTTCTCCATTCCATTCCATTTCATCATTTCCACCATCAAAACCCTAGTTTTCTAGTGTTTTGACCCATTCCACACCATTATTCCACGCCATTGCACCTTGGAGGATGGTGGAACCCACCCTTACAGCTGCTGAAGAGGAGGATTCCTTAATATACACTAAGATTCATGAATGCTTCTACATGTTTCTCCTCTATGTTTGTATTTTTTGTTCTATGAGTAGCTAGGCCCCTTAGGTGGGATGTTTGGGGCTAAAAATGTTACTATGATACCATGTTGGGAGAAAACGATATGTAAACATTGTAATTTCACTTGCAATGATTATGTTCTATTTTTGTATCATTCCTTATGAATTTCTTTATTGTTTGTGCTTGAAATGACCTAGAAATTTAGGGAAATTGCTTATATGTAGCTAATTTGTGAATTGCTCCTAAGTCCAATTAATGGATCCCTAGTTAGATATTCACATTCATACATGCTAATAAATTATCCTACACCTAAGAGAGATATCTAAGTAGCTAGCATAGGATAATTGAGTGTAATTAGCTTGGAGCCTTCTCAAGTCTAGAATGTGGGTGATGTGAGGTCAAAAACTTCACTTAAACCTTACATCACTACCCTTTGCCTCTAATTACGCTAAGAGTTACTATCCTTGAAACTTAGGCTTGACTAGACTCTAATTAAATTCCACCTAAACACTAACCCAATTGAGCCTCGTAAGGGTGGGTAGGGGGTTATAGGGACTAGTTTCGATATACACACCCTATCCTATCCATGGCCAGCTAGTAGTTTTAGGCAGTTCATTAGTCTATACATTGTTGTTTGGTTTGGTAAAATAAATTAAAAAATAAGGTTTACATGTTATCACCCCAACACAATTGATGAGTGCATTCCCCCAAATAACCCACGTTTCCCTTAATTGCTTAAAACCCTAATTTTCTTCTTTCTTAGTTAGTCTTTACTTGTTTGGCTCTTTGTTTGCTTAATTAGTTTATTGCCTTGTCCTTGCTTGGTTCTTGGTAGTTTTTGTCTAGAATTTCTCTTTTGCATAGTTTGCTAGCCTAGTGTACTCTAGACCACTTCTTGCTTACCTTAGCATAGTTTTCTCTTTTTCCTACTTAACGTATCTTTTCTTTCTCATTAGGATCATTTGTCAAGGGGTAATTTAGGTTTTGATCTTGTTTGTTCTCCTCTATTTCTAGTCTATTCACCATCATTGTAGTTGATAAATCAACCATAAAACCCTTAACCCTATACTCCGCAGTAGGAACCTAGCTAAAACTAACCTTGCTCTAGTGCCCCCTTTTCTCTCTTGGGTCTAACCTCTAACTTGTCGCTTTCCTATACTATAACACGACCCCATGCACTTGCAATTGAAGTGTCTTAGCTTATGTGAATGAGCCTATTAAGGCTTTACAAATTTGAAAGATATCCAATGTGTTTGAAAATCTCATAGGGTTCCATATCGTCACCCATTCAGTTTATTGGTGTATGTGACCCTAGAAAAAATGTGCCAAAATTTTTGGTGTCATTTTAAGGGAGAAAGGCACTCAACCTAGCTAGTTAGTTTTTCTTTGGTCTTTTCCTACTGCCCTCACCACTTATATTCTTTATTCTTTGTATTCCTTTTGCACATGGTTTCTAACTTGTATTCTTTTGTTTGGTTGTGCCTTGTGCATGTGACAAAAATCCGGGGAAGACAAGATGGAAAGCCAAAATACACCTCACAAGCCACAACAGGAGTACTTTATGCCTAGCAACTACAAATTGCCAATTTCTAATAGAGTTGATAAAATGCCATGGAAGAAATTCTCCATCCTTACAGGACTTCTTAGGCTCCTATCCACCTTCTACGGCTCGGAGACTAGGAAGCCCTACAATCACTTGGACTCCTTTCTTGAAGTATGCTCAACCTTCTGGATGTTGAAATCAAGTGATGATCTAATCAGGTTGACCTTATTCTCACCCTCGCTCAAGGAAAAAGCCAAAGATTGGTATGATTTTAGAAGGGACATCATGAGTTGGGAAGAGATGAAGAATGCATTTTTAAGAAAGTTGTACTCCATTTCAAGGTTGACATAAACACGGTGTGCCATAGTGAGTTTCTTTCAAGTGGGTAATGAGTGGTTCCATGATGCTTGCAAGAGATTTTAGAAATTGTTGAGAGAGTATCCACACCATGAGGATCCTTTGTAGTATCTGGTTTAGTCATTTTACTCTGGTCTATCTCCCATGTGTCAAGCTATGGTGGATTCTTCTTGTGAATGAGTTTAATGGCTAAGCCACCAGAGGAGACATGACCCTTGTTTGATCATTTGGCGGAAAGTTCAAGAATTCGAGCTTGTAGGATGATGGATGATGGTGACCGTCCCTTTGGTGTGACATCTCCATCTCATAGTGATTTAGGCCCATAAGTGACGAAGATTTTTAGTGACATGGTGAGTGTCATGAAAAACCAAGTGAGAAGTGTTCCTTATCACTCGATCAACTTTATTGAGTCCTTTAGTGAAGTTGAGAAGACACCTCATACTTATAGCTACCCAGAATAAGGAAGTATAAGATTTAGCTCAAGGTTTTAGGAAAAGTTCTCTCTAGCTTAAATATCTTTGATGACGTGCAAATTAATGTGATAAAGCTTGAGAAAAAAGTGGAGCAACTCTCTTCAATACTTTCTCTTCAACCGAAAGCAAAGCTCTTCTCTCAACCCATAGTGAAATTCAATGATGCAAGTGGACCTATGCATTCCTCTTAAGTTTTGTATAACCCACCTCCAATGCAAATGTAGCCCATTTATCATTTCCAAGGCCATTCTACACCATATATACCTCCTCCCCCTTCATTTCCACAACCTTCCCACCAATTCACCTACTAACCTCAATTCTTTTCTTCACCTCAATTCCAATACCAAATGTCACATCCACCCCCTCTATAGCCCCAAAAAACTCCCCCTCTCCACCATAAGAAAGGTAGTGCTTTGACAGTTCTAAGGAGTGGAAATCTCTTGAGAAGCCCACAAGTCAAGGAAATGTTGATAAAAAAAGGAAAAGGCAGCAAAAGGGTGATATTGTGATTGAAATTGCTGAAGATGATACTGTGACACCTCATGTTGAGCATGTGATACTAAGTGTTCTTCCTTCTACTTGATTTGTAGGTTCCACCATCCCTAGTGTTCCATCTCATGGCATTCCACAAGAATCATGTTGCTGCAAGTAGGGCAAAAGCTAGTGAGCCACCATTCCCTAATGCACTAGGTGAACCCTCAGAAATAGAACGGAGGAAGAAACACAATATTGACATTCTAGAGGTGTTTTTTAAGTGAAGGCAAACATTTCATTGTTGTATGATATCAACTAGAGTCAATCTTATGCCAAGTTTTTCAAGAACATATGTACTATGAAGAGAAAATAAATGGGGAGAATGCATAAGAAAATCAAATTTAATGAACTAGTTAGTTCAATCATCCAACACTCACTTACCATGAAGAGGATAGACCCAAGACCTCATACCTAGATACATAGGGGGACATCACATAGAAAATCCCTACTTGATTTGGGGTATAGGGTGAATCTGATGCCATAAAGTGTCTATGTGGAGCTGGGTTAGGTAAGTTGAAACCTACTCATTGTACTATCCAATTGGATGATCGTTTCATCAAAGTTCCTAGAGGAAGAGTGGATGATGTTCTGGTGATGATATACTAAGAAAGGGATGAAGTATTCCTGATGGATGTTATTGTTCTTGACATGGAACTAGAGGATTGGAAGTTCCAATAATCTTAGGAAGGTCATTCTTATCTATGATGATGCCAAGATACATGTGTGCTGTGGAACAATGAGAGTCTCTTTCATGGATATGAACATAAAGATCAACATGTATAAGACCCCACTCGGGCGAGACCGAGATGAGGTTGTTGAATATGGTCACTTGAAGAGTTTGTCGGATCACATGAAAGAAGGAGATCTGGATGGAAGAGTTGATTATAGCTTTTGTGGTCAATGGGATACGACACACATTCTGAATGCTAATGAAAGGTGTACCTATTGTAGGAATGGACACACAATGATCCCAAATGGTTGAGGGAATGAAGAATATCTGAGAATCCCAGCTAAAGACATGGAACGTAGTTCTTGTGGGTGGCAACCCACCTAGGATTGGAAAATTTTTCCCCCAACCTTTCATTTTTTATACTTGCGATTATTACTACATTTTTTTAAGAGAACATGCACCCACTTTATAATTGATGGTTTTTGTTGTTTGTGAATCATGTTAGGATAGGTAAATTGTAAGGAGGAGGATGCATGGATGATATCACTAAGGACAGGAGAGAAATTAAAGAGAAAATTACAAATGAGAAGAAAAACTATAGGAAGACAACCAGCATGAGCATTCCACATAGTACGATCATGGTGCTGGCAAGCTAGAATGGTCGTCCTGCATAGAATGGTCGTGGTGGCTCTATCTTGGTCACTAGACACCTTGATATCTCTCTCCCCTCTTTATGTTTGTCGAGCAAGACTTCATTCCCTCTACCCGATCATCCTAGACTTCTATTTCATGATTAGGACAACATGGTTTAAAAGTTTGGGGTGGTAGGATGGTAAGCCCTTTGCTTTACCCCACTTCCCTCTACGTTCCTTGCTCTAAATTTTTGCTCTGGATGATCAAATAGAATAACCATCTCTCATACTTGTGTATCCATACTATGTTTTCTTGCTTTGCATACTTGCATTCCATGTAGTTCACTTTCTTGCAAATTTTGCATAATTTTCAAAAAGTTTTCCATTCATATCATTTGTTGTAGATTTTTATAATGTTTGCATGTTTTATCTAGGATTTTATTGTTTCTTACTTTATGTTCCATAATGTAGGCTTAGTTGTGGCTGAAGGCAATTTGGCAACATTTTGGCCAGTTTTGCCCAAATGTAGTGTTTGGCTCCAATATCTAGTTATTGGATTGAAAATATTGACCTTTGATAAATGCATACTACATTATCATGATCTATTGCTAAATGACATTAGTTCTTTACTTTTTACATGTGAATCACCTCTCTCATGCTTGTTAACTACTTGGTTGAATTGTGATTGAAGGAAGGTGAGAAGACTTAGGGTTTTTTGAATCTTGTGATAAAAGTGTGGTTTTAATATATCTCATTCATGTGGTGTGTCATTGTTTGATGAAATTGTTGGAGTAGCTTTCATGCAAGAGATCTCATGATGAAATCCATATTAGTAACCCCTCTTTGATTCAATTTTCTTCTATCAACTTCTTACCTCTCTGCCCCATGAAAGGATGTCAAACAACACATATTCAATGTTGTCCACCTCCAAATGTTTGGGGTGTCGATATATATATCCCCTCTTTTCATTTTCACCACGTTGTGCTTCCCTAGCTACACTAAGGGCAAAGAAAAAGGAAAAGAGAAAAATGCAAAAATAAAACAAAAGATTCTCCTATGTAATATCATCTAAATAAAAAAAAGATGAGTGATCCTATGTAATACCACTCCAAACTCTTATTGCAACCCTTTCTTCCATTTGCACCTCCAAACATTAAACCTAGCTTATTTCTTCCTTTTCCGCAGCCATGTGGGTTACTTAGTGTGGATTGACATATGAGATTGAATGCATGAATGTAAAATAGGGACGTTAGTCATTTTTTGTCTTCACCACCGTGAAATGGTTTTGCATGAGTTATATGAGAGCCATGTGGATTGATTGTCTATTCCAAGATATATATGTAAAGTTTGTATGCTTTGTGCTTTAATCAAGATTGGTTTCTAAGAGAGGAGAGGGGAGAGGTGGAATACATGTACTTAGTCATCATTGATCCCATTTAGTCAATTTTCATCTCTTCCATTGCATTTGTCATAACTTAATTGTGAAAGAATTATAGAGAGATTGAGTTTAACCATACTTGAGGACAAGTATGTTTTATGTTTAGGGTGGTGATGCGGCCCTATTTTTGGGTTCATCTTTTGTCTAATTGAAATTTAATCACATCTATATTTTTAAGATTACATGTCATTTCCCTCATTATGCATATTTTTATGAAATGCACTTCCGGTGGTTGTTTGGATGCTATATCGTTCATCTTATAGATGTAGCCTTATGGGTTTCCCATTGCTCAAAGGAATCCAAAATGAAGCCGAAATGAATCTCAACCTACCCCAAGTCATCAAAGAATGTATTGAAGCAATAACCTCTACGGATGACAAAGTTAAAGACACAAATATAGGGGAATGGCCTCATATCAGTCATGTTACCAAGGAATGACCAGTATGGAACATGCACCAAGAAGGAAAATCTTTAACAATTCACCCAGTTGGCCAGAATGGCTATTCTATCCAGTACGAGCTTGTTGGCAAATCCCATCATAGTCGTGCTGACCATAACGGTTGTGCTATAAGTCCCAAAACCCAATAATGCCATGTTCATTCCGATCTTCAATCACAACCATTCCCATCCACCATGGTCATTCTACACATACCCCTACCATGCTCATGTTGTCCAACATGGCCATGCTACTTGAAAACCTACCCTGTTTTTGGTCTACATTACCCATTCTACCCCACTTGACATAGTGCTTCCCCACCACCTATAAAGACAAGGGTGGCAGCTCGATCTCGAGGTTAGCTACCTTCTACCCCCTCTAAGATCCCCATTTTCACCCCTTAGACATTCAATCTCATTTTTGTCTCCATTCCATTCCATTTCCACCACCAAAACCCTACTTTTCTAGTGTTTTGACCATTTCACACCATTATTCCATGTCATTGCACCTTAGAGGAAGGTGGAGCATGCCCTTGTAGTGGATGGAGAGGATTATTCCTTCATCTAAACCGTTCTCCAAGGCTACTTTTACATCTTTCACCTCTCTTTTTATATTTTCTTATTTTATGAGAAGCTAGGCCCCTTAGGTGGGTTGTTTGGGGCTACAAATGTTGCTTTGATACTGTGTTGGGGAAAATGATATGTAAAAATTGTAATTTCGTCTGCAATTATTATGTTATATTTTCTCTCATTCCTCATGAATTTCTTTGGCATTTGTTCTTGAAATCACCTAGATTTTAGGGAAATTGCTTATGTGTAGCTAATTTGTGAATTGCTTCTAAATCCAATTAATGGATACTTAGTTAGCTGTTAACCTTACCACATGGCTATCAATTCTCCTACACCTAGATGAGAAATCTAAGTAGCTAGCATAGGATAATTTAGTGTAATTAGATTGGAGACGTCTCAGGGCTGGAATGTGGGTTATGTGAGGTCTAAAACCTCACTTCCACCTTAAGTTACTATCCTTGGACCCTAATTACCCTAAGAATGTATATCCTAAAACCTAGGCTTCATTAGACTTTAATTGAATTCCACCTAAACCCTAACACAATTGAGCCTCGTAAGGATGGGTAGGAGGTGTTAGTGACTAGTTTCCCTATACACACCCTATCCTATCCATGGTCAGTTAGTAGTTTAGGGAAATTCATTAGTATCTAGCTTGTTGTTTGGTTTCGTAATCAAAATGAAGTAAAAAGGTTAACATGATATCATCTCCAACATAATTTATGAGTGCATTCCCCCAAATAGGCCACACTTCCAATAATTGCTTAAAACCATAATTTCCTTCTTGCTTAGCTAGTCTTTACTTTCTTTTGCTCTTGATTTGCTTAATTAGTTCATTGCTCTGTCCTTTCTTTGTTCTTTCTAGTTTAGGTCTTTAATTTATCTTTTGCCTAGTTTGCTAACCTAGTGTAGTGTTTTTCTCTTCTTGCTTACCTCAGTGTAGTTTTCTCTTTTTCCTATTGATTTGTATTTTTTTCTCATTAGAATTAGCTGTCTATGGTTAACTTAGGTTCTGATCTTGTTTGTTCTCCTCTATTTTCTTTCCTGTTCACCTTTAGTGTAATCAACAAATCAACCATCAAACCCTTAACCCTAGACTCCTCAACAGGAACCTAACCAAACCTAACGTAGCTCTAGTGCCCCCTTTTCTCTCTTGGGTTCGACCTCTAACTTGTTGATATCCTATAGTATGACACGACCCCGTGCACTTGCAGGTGAAGTGTATTAGTTTATGTGAGCGAGCCTATTAGGAATTTACAAATTTGAAAGATACCCATTGAGTTTAAAAACCTATTAGGGTTGCATCTAGTCACCATTTAGTTGATTAGTGTGTGTGACCCTAGAGAACCTGCACCATGTTACACATTTAAAAGTCAACTTCCATGTCTTTCTTATTTTGGAGACAAATATTTTCCATACATAATTTGGATAAAAGATATTTTGTTAAAAAAACCCATTTTATATATATTAACATTGTGAACACTACCCTATTGACTGGTAGGTCTTTAGATTACCCAAATTTATCATCAAGATATATATAAACCATAATGGAAAAATAATAATTGTGGCATGCCACTAGAATTCTATTGTCCCTTTCCTAAGAAGGACATCGCGACACATTTAGAATGACATACTAATGGAAATTTGATACATAGTATATTTTCAATTTTAGTAATGTAATTTGATAAGAACATTAAGAAAGAAGATCACAGATTGATGCAAACACTACTTGTGAACAAAACTAGTCAGTGACTACAATTGATTATTTCTACTAAAAGAAAGAGGTTATAAGCAAATGGAAACAAACACCCACAAAGGACATACTTCAACATTTAAAGTCGGATATATAGATACAATTTGTTAGTCTAATTATTGTAAATGACCACTCTACAAGTTTATTTAAAACAAAATCATATTCTTTACCACGTTTGATAAATAGTTTAAACCTAATTTTTGCATCATATATTTAGGAAGTAACTTTTGCTTGTGTATGACACACTTTAAATCATTATTATATGTAAACCATAGCAGGTTGACATAAAAAATTTGCATGCTATCTGAACAACCTTGCAATTGAAATTTCTCACCAACATCAGAACGCTAAACAAAGTGCATAAACTATGTGATAAAATTTCCTGTTTCATTTAATTGCACCAGTTGACTTAAAAATTTGACTCTATTCAATATTATCAATATGAAAATGAATAACAAATTTATTATTACAAAAACTATAGAAAATTATCAATTCATATAGTGGAGATCTAAACAACTAGGTCTTAAGTATAAACCCACATATCTAACATGCAAGCTAATCCATCAACTTAGTTGTGTGAAATTGACCAATATGTGACATGTGCACATAATCAAGGTTCATCCCCGAACTCATCACGTTCCTCTTCATTTTCCTTTTCCTCAGAAATAAGTAACACCATTCTTTCTTCTTTGAGCTCTCCAAATAGATATACATCACTTTGTTGTAGCGCCTCTATTACTTCCCAAATGATAAAATCATGTCCAGTTATGATGATCTGGTCATTATCATCTATCTCAACATGCTCAACTCCTATAATGAGATATTACAATTAATACCCAATTTTGTAAAATACAATAAACTAAACATTTTCAAATATCTAACATAGATATTGTTTCATATATTGTACCATTGAAGTGGTTAGTCACTTGCACAATTTCTTCAAGGCTTATTTTATTAAGTTCCATAGTCACCACCAATTTCACCTAAGAGGCATGAAAACATATACGTAATATTATCATGTTAGATCATTTTGTTCAATTTTTTACTTTGAAACAGAATAATTGGGAGGAATTACATGGCAAAGTTTGTATAATGATGAAACACAAATGATGTACACAGAGATCTAAGAAATGGGAAGACCTTACCTTCATTTGTATGTTGCTTGTTCAACGCTAATATGTAGATGTATAGAAAATCAATAGCACACAAAAGTATTTTCTTACAAATATAATATATAGATTGTTAAACATTGCATTTTACTTATAGTGCACAAATAGTATTGGTTTTTAGTGGGTAAGATTCTTATAATGTAAATGACATTTATTACCATAGAAATTAATTATTGTATAATGGCTTCCATTTCATTGAATGTATATTAAATTTTAGGAGAAATAGTAAGAAAGTAATATCGTATCGGGAATTGTTAATTGTTATGTCAAACTATGACTTACCAAATGCAAGTAACAACACCTTTGATACTAATATAAATCAAATTTTACCATATGAATTTTTTTATCCAGTACAATCAATTTTATGTAATATCACTCCTTAATAAATTGTAAGGAACTATAGATTGATCCTACTTAATAAGTAGTTAACTATTTTGAAAAATTCTAGTAAAAGAAATAACAAAGTATGTAGACACATTATGCTTTCATCTTGTGCTCCACTTCTAGTGATCCATTCATGATGTAGTATGTTATTGCACTTGAGATTGAATTGTTTTTAAGATGGAAATATATCCTTGCAACATTTCATCTCATGTATGTTTTCATTATACGACTAATAATTACTATCAAAGTCATGAAAATAACTTTAAATGGCCTCTTATTATATTTATAAGACAATTGTTATCCACTTAATAATTTAATATGTGGTAAATCAACATAAAATAAAGTATATCATAGTTTTTTTTATATATGGTATTAATCAATATAACTTCTAGTATACCACAAATTTTAGCACATGGATAAATTTCTCATTTTTCAAATTATAATATTGTATTGGCATTTTGCCCTTTTAGTTTCCTTTTCAAAATTAGTAGATTCTCAAGAAAATTATTCATACTAGAAATTTGGATTTGGCTTTACAAGTAGTATATCAACTATTGTAACCTTAGAATTCAAGTTTGTATACTCAACACTCCCATTAATTCCCTATATGGAAGTTTGTTGAGTTTAGACATTATTATTGTCAAACATAATAAGTTGACCTACCTATTTACTACATTGATATTGATATTTCACACACACACGCAACCAGATACACGAATACACACACACACACAGATATATATATATATATATATATATATATATATATATATATATTTAAAAATATTTATATAAATTCAATTATATATGTCTTACCCTTAATTTTCTCCTCAATTCAAATATTAGACCAAGATAAGTCATATTTCTCACTTGAGAACCGCAACTAGTCTAGTATATCATTGTACTCACAATTTATGGGAAAATATAGTATTCCATAATAAAGCACAATACATATGCTTTTTCATTATTTGTTAAAATAAATCTCTCCTACATAATTGAGTTCCTAATTAAATAATAAATAATGAAAATGTCAAATAATTTGTTAGGTGGTAATCACCTATTATCATAGTGAAACATTATCTCCTTTCATTGGGAAGGAGTGGAATACAGATTAGCTGGAAACTTCTAGTGACAAATAACCTATTTATTGTGAGGATCATATAAGAAACCGGGAAAATCAGAAAAGAAGAATATCATAACATTGATGTATATAAAACTTGAAATCTTACTAAGAAAATGATTTTCCATTCTACATATTAGGGTGATAACAAAAATAGGAATCACAAGTCATGAATTCTTAATTTTTTAAAAGTTAATTTACATTTTGAATGGGACCACCAATTTTGTACTTAGGTACTTGAAATGATGTTTTGTCAGACACACCATTACCTAATCTCACTATAGTGACGTGTGTGTTTTGTTTGATGAAATTTTCAATCTTCTAAGTTGTATTGTCTATAGTTTTCATATGATACTCCTTGTAACCAATCCCAGTAGCTTTGAATATCTAAGGAGATGAATTGAATAATGGAATGCAATTCAACTTGTAAAAATTAGATTAAATGCAACATTTCTGATAATAAATATTAAGATGAATATAGGCATTCCAACAAAGTTTTAAATAATGTGATAAAGACATAAGAAGTATACTATTTATAGTATGCTAAATTATACAACCACTAAGTAGTAGTTCCTCACTAGGGTTACTTAGCCTGAAACATTATCTTCCTATTTGAAAATAGTTTAAAATATTAGAGTCATTTGTGGAAATAGAAAAAGCTCCTTTCCTGATAAAGATATCCCTTATCACTTTTCCAAGAATTGGATAAACATTTTATTACATTTGCAGATTCTATGTTGGAACTTCCAATTTCTTTTGTTAGTTGTCGAGAAGCACCTATCATGCATAATAATTTCCTTACCCAAGAAGAGCTCCTCTACCAAGGAGTAGTATCATAATAATGGTATGGGTTGGGAATATTTAAGTTAACTTTTTTTATGTTTGTAATCTAGTTTATTGAATTAGATGGCATGTGATTCAGATGCTTTTTTTATACAACAATTATGACCTTGTTAGGGAATCTTAACGAATATATACAATAATATCCCTTCCTTTTGCAAAATTTTTCATACATCAAATGTAAGTGGATTCTTTATGTAAATCTTATTCTTGGTAAATTGGACAATATCTAAAAAGGCTAACAAATGATGAATATAGCAAGATTATGAATGACTCCATTACTAATACTAATTTAGCTGAATGATAAGTTAGATAGAATGTATATGTAAACTATAATGATAGAAAGAAAAGATGCACAATATTATGTAGAATGGATATAAAACAAACACATTTGTAGACAGAATAACCTTATTTGTATTCAGGTATGTAAATATGGATATGGATATCATGGATCAAGTTAGTAGTAAAGTGATGGAAAAAGCTCAAATTACAACTACTCATAAAGGCTATTTGTGCACTAGCTAACTTTTTTAGAAAAGTCCTTTAGATGGATTTCCATAGGAGAAATCTATTTGATTCAACATGTAAGTGTAGTTTACGTAAAACTTTTTTTGGGTTGTCCAAAACAACTCAATTTTACCAACTATGACTAATCTCTTTATTATCTTTTCTAGACTGTAGTTGAGTTGAAGATCCAAATTAACATATATTTGGCTAATAAAGCTCAATCAGGAATATATTAAAATAATTTATGTGTTTATTTCTTTAATTGTTTGATAGGTATGAATGTGCACAATTAAATCCTTACAGATGCTATTAAGTTATAAACACACAATATAGAAAGAAGACATGGTTGAAACACAAGCAATATAAAATCTAGTTGATTTTGGATGATTTCAACTACATATTAAATTAATAATTGAGAAGTGCATTACTTGAAGGATACATATTGATGGTATTTACTAGAATTGTGCATATAACCATGATTAATTATTAACTTAAAAGGAATATTTATTAACATTTAATAAAGGTAGACATGATGGTAAGATAATGTGTTATTTAAATCCTCACAATGTATCATAGTTATTAACAAAAGGTTTTTTCTTGATCTCCAAAAATGAATTCCATTGATACGAAGGGTCATATGTATGAAGATGGAATTCTCAACATATTATTTTGCTAATAATATAATCTACTTGTTCATGGAAGGAATTTCCTAAATTTAATATCAAAAATGAAAATGCATTTGTAACGTCCTAGGCTTTGAGGTCTCAGAAAAAAAGATATTATAAGGAATGATTGGACTACCCATATCACCAAGGTGCACCTCCTTTTTCGAATGCCCATTACTACAGAAATCCATAGTTAAGCATGCTCAACTTGGAGTAGCACTAGGATGGGTGACCATTCGGGAAGTTGATCATGGCTTGCATGTGAGTGAGATTTCAGCACACAGTTAGGGCTACTGGTGGTTTGTGGGGCCAATTATTAATCCTAAAACTCTACTAGATCATTGGGCAGTGGGCCCAAGCGTAACAACTGATATTAGAGCCAATTCCCCTCTAGTAGGTGGGGCCCACATGGGCATGTGGCATGCCAGTCTTTAGTCGTGCGGCCCAGGCATGTTGGAAAGGGTTGTCCATGGTTGACATAGACACTCTTACACTACTATTCTGTCATCAGGAGTTGGGTGTCCATGGGCCATTCTGGGTCTACACTAAAATGGGGAAGTATTATGAGGCCATATCATTGAGCCTTGACGAGGATGTCAAGAGTCTAACTGGGGGAGATTGTAATGTCCCACGATTTGAGGCCTCATATAAAAAGATCTTATAAGGAATGATTGGGCTACCCATATCACCAAGGTACACCTCTTTTTCTAGGAGCCCATTACTAAAGAACTCCATAGTTAAGCGTGCTCAACTAGGAGTAGTACTTTGATGGGTGACTAGTCAGGAAGTTGATCTTGGCTTGCGCGTGAGTGAGATTTAAGTGCGCAGTTAAGGCTAGTGGAGGTCTATGGGGCCAGTCGTCATTCTTGAAACTCAGCAAGCGCCTTGGGCTGTGGGCCCAAGCCCAAGCATTACAACATTAGAATTGCATTACATATGGGAATTGATATGGATTGTTAATATGAATGATATTAGTTAAGGCATATTATGTCTAGTAATATTTTAAGTAACTCATTGCAATGGATTCATATTTCAATATTTTCTTGTTAGTATTCCTTTTGTGACCACCCCAATTTCTATATACTTTCCTTAGTGACATTCATAGATATGTGTGCACTCATATCTATAAATGTCAGAAGGGAAAATACAAGAAATTAAGATAGTCAACTAAAATCATAGAAATGAGCCAAGATCATTTTTCACATCATCATGAATAGCCACACAAACATTTATTCATTGAAGATAAATAAAGAAAATTATTTGAGAAGGAAGAATGAATAGTTCTATAAGAAAGGAAATTATGATCATTACATAGATTTAGAACATCCTATTACAACATCTAGAAGAAAAAAAACTATCTAGCTGAAATAAGATAAGATAAGAGATGAAGATCTATCTAACTATCCTCCATTTGCATTATTTATTTGCTTCTTTTACTTTGAATTACATCATATGCTCCTTGTACCTAGAGATACGAGAAACATAAACATCAACAAAAGTTGGTACATGGAATTAAAAAGATATACTATGTTGGCATATTGAAAATACTTGAAAAAGAAGAAAGAAAAAGAAACATTATTTAGTGGTGGAAAATCAGGTAATCCCAAGTTATTAATCACATTTCAAATGAATATGCATTACCATGGTGGACTTAGCACAAAAATAAATTGATTGGGCCCTATCCCCGCTTACCTTGTACCATTAGGGATCTCCCTGCGTACCTTGTACTATTAGGGAGGTGCTAGTCAACATTAATTCTTTCCCTCTCTAATAGGGAGATTAATGAGCACCACTAGTAACTACATTTCATTTCTCATTCATTTATGTTCTTTAATGTTCAATGTGAAAAATGACAATACTCATATATTTACATCCGAAAATGTACTCAAATACATGCAAGCAAATACTTATATTTAACATCCTACAAAAACTAGTCATATAATTATATCCACATACCTTTGATCTCAGATCTGAAATTCTGCAAGTCTAGATTAAGAGAGAGAGAGTAGATCACCCTGAAAGGAAATCAAGGGTATTCTTGTTACTATTGGTCCATATGACCTATGACTAAGGTTGGTTCTTTAGGTATGATTGCTTTCATGTTTTATGTTTAGATCAAGAATTATCTATGACTGCTATCTTACTTTTGGAGTTACAAAATCAGCCATTCTTATTAGGGTTTCATTTATTTGAAGATACCTATTTTATCCCAAAAAGGGGAGCATTCATATTTAGGGTTTCCATTATGGGTTAGATCAATAAGGGTATCTCTTTAGGATACATATGATTCGAGAGATCAGAGTTGGATTCTAAGGTGTCAGGGCCATTCAAAGTCATTTAGTGTCATTTAGTAGTTAGGGTTTGACATAATGTTGCATAAGGTATACACCATTAGAGAGAGAAACTAGAATTTAGGGTTCTTTAAAACTATTGAGTCAACTATCCCTCTTTGGTTAGGGTTTCGAGTAACATGATGATCATGGGACCCCAAATCGAGTTTAGGATGCCCACAAGCCAGATCAAATTCAAGGATGACTATTATTACAATATATATATATATATATATATATATATATATATATATATATATATATATATATATATATATATATATATATATATATGTGTGTGTGTGTGTGTGTGTGTGTGTATCTATATTAAAAGGTCATTAGGTCTTGTAGGACATATTTTTTATAAAAGAGTCCGGATCTAGGTCCTCATTATATTTTATTTGGTTGGTTCGCATTTTCTAATGAAAATGGTATATAGGTTTACTATAATCCGGCATTCCTAGCATTTTCTAGTATTTTTCCAAGATAATCATTTTTCTATTGATTAATGTAAATAAGGAAAAGAAAATTACTTTGATCAGCGGCCAGATCTGACTGGATCGATGACTCTCATTGATCCCAGGCTTCATGAGTGGTGGATTGGATCGTTGACACGACACACTGGGATTGGTCCACATTAGCCTCGCGGTCCCACTGCCCTGGTTGACTCACGCCTTGGTTGTTGAGTTGGTAGTTGTGGATTCATCCATCCTGGCCCCAGTCGACGCCACGCATACGAGTCCCTTCTTGCTCGAGTAGTTCATGATAGAGAGTGGGTGCGGCAGAGAAATCGTCGGAAAGAGGAGGGGAATGAGAAAAATGATGCAGAAGCTAATGAGGATGTGCCGCCCAGAACCAGTGGGCTTTGGCAAACTGAGGGAAGCAACTAATTGAGAGGGAGGAAGGTGAGACAGAGGAGAACATCCAGTAGGCAATGTGGTAGTTCCACTGAGATTTGAAGGTCAGGTAGGGGTCTCTGGTGTCGATGTGATTTGGGAAATAGAGGGTTAATGTCAAGGAGGGTGGCGGCGACGTCAAGGGGGTCTTTTCATAGGCCTTTGGGTAGTCTTAGGGTTGGTTGGGGTTTCAAGACCTATCGGTCGTCACTGGAATGAGAAGTGCATAGAAGGTGGGGGTGGTTCTCCCTGATCCGAGGGTGGGGGAAGTCGGGTGTGGGCTTGTTCACCACATTTTGGCGAGATGAATCTATTTGTTCAGATCGATTTTCACGATGAGGGGTGAGGTGGTGCCTGGATGAGGCTCTATTACATGCCCTTTGCGGGAGGTTGAAGATGGGTCCTTGACCGTTGGATCCCCACACAGATCCATGGCCATCAAATTGGATGGCTGGGATCGATTCCCCAATTAATTGATATGCGCCTATAGATAAAGGAGGTACGTGACACATATTTGTCCCATTAAAATCAGAAACTTAGGTTGTAGACTCAAATGTAGATGAAAAATGTAAATAATTTCAATTGGTCATATCTCCTAATTTGTTGACCCAATTGTAATTAAATTGTAGGAGTACCTTTATAATGTCGCCATGTAGCAATGGTATAAATTTGGGGTTCAAATTTGAAAGTTTGACATGGTTATTTACTATATATGTTTATACCTATAGTTCTCCTTTATGTGACACTTAGGGTTTGTATTATATGAAATTCATAGACCATTTAATCAATTGAGTGAGAGAGATGGTTGATGTGATGAACGACTCACGAAAACACAAGATTAACTAAAGTGGAAGCAAATCATTAACAATGGATTATGGAAAATCACTAAAAATTAAAATTTTTTGCAAAGAGATCCAAACATAGGTAACTCTTACAACAAGAACCATAGTATAACATTTACATCCTGGTTCCAAAGTACATGACATGTACTATCTCTTCTTGAAGATTACATCTTCAGTCGCCCTATAACATTATATACAGACATCATAAAACATCAAGGAATCAAGCCAAAATCTCAGATCGATTCATTTAAAACACTAACTACTAACTCCAAGGACCTAAGAGTACAGAAACGACACATAGGACTACTATCTATACAAAAATTGGCAGCCAGTGCCTCCACCTGAGTCATCACTACTGTCTTTGATACTGCTGTAGCCTTTCCCTTGCTATAGGGTTCTTGCTTCTTGTCACGGAACCGGAATCCCAGTCCCATGAACCAAACAAATATCAAAGGCGATATGCGGAAGCGTAAAGCTTAGCACACATGAACAGATAACAAGATACAAGCACCAACATAAACTCAACAATCAACAATATATATATTAAGCAACATCATTATATTACATGATTTGAATTACATATTCGAGAGTCACTGTGTACAAGTATGCTCATGTATACTATATCTGGATCTTACAACAAGTACACCTAGCAAAGCTCACCGAGCCCATCAACCTTCTACCCATCTCTGGACCTAAAAACAACATACGAGAAATGGGTCAACACACGAGGTGTTGAGTATGGGCCGAAAGATACACATATATATAAGCTTTGCATAATTTTGAAAAGATTTCAAGACTAATTGAACAAGAATAAACATGTTAATTGTTTAACAAATGCGAAACCATATTTTATGTCATTTCACTCCATTATACCAAGAATATCAAACATGTTTAAGGCCTTTGACCATCTTCCCGTCGGAAGGGTCCGTAAGGGTGCTCAAGCTTAGCTACCCTTTTATACGAGAGGGACCTCAAGGTCGTAACCAAGAGCCCTTTATCAACAATATTATAATGGAGTTCCATATATATGTGCTCAAGTTATAAAACAGACGAAGCAAACATCGAGTATGACATATCGATACTACATGGCAATATTTGAGAAAATAGACAAACAAGCATATAATATATGTCTTTTCAAGTAAGAAAGTGGTAGTCATATAACTAGATAAGGCCCATACCTGATTCAGAGATTCATATCCTAACTTATCCTTCATCATCTAGCCACATATCAAACCTGATTAACAACAAGATTACATATATGCATTAGATTCTCATTATTAACCCTAATTAGATGTATTTTAGGGTTTTGGCCAATATGGGTTCCAAGTTGTTTATTGGTTCATTATATGATATTTTATTGATCTAGAGGTCATCATGATGGTGTGGTTCAAGTTTCATATCATTATGATGTTCCATGGATTACATATGACCATTTAGAGGTTCATGTTCCTTAGTACACATTAAAGGATCAAAGACTCATAATAGAGTAATCAAGGTAAAAGATTATCAATGAAGAAGGGCCAATCATAAAGGATGGTTTTAGATTAGGAACACTTGGTCATTAGAAACACATAACAAGATTAGCAATTTAGGGCAAAGTTCAACATTAAAGTCCAAACTAAGCACAAATGTGCAATGGAGGTCATTCCTGAACAATGGGTCGATTAGGGTCCTCATTAGTGTTACAAGAGCAAAAGAACTACTGATTTGATGCTTAGGATGATATAAGTATATCAAAGATTCAAACTTCATCATAATCATGCATTAAAGTCCATGGACACGCTACAACATGCATTAGGGACAACCATTGATCAAAAGGGGATCTTAAGAGCTCAACTTGGTTCAAGGTGAATAAATATTACTGATTTCATGATTATGAGAGTGAAAAGTCATTAAAGATGCAAGATTCGATCATAATAGTGAATAAAAGTGCTCAAACATGACTAATGTTATCATTTTCCAGAAATCAAGGGAGTAAACATTAGATTTAGGATCAGGAACTATGCCCAATTGGTAGGTCTCGTCGAGTTGATCAATTTGGTATATTTATTTGTCTAATTTGGCCTTAGGAGTTGGAAGATATCATTTTTACAATGTTTACATTGAAAACAATAGTGGATATCATAGAGGGCGTTACCATTTATTTCTTTGTCATCCTGGGCCATTGATGGGCGACTGAACGGCTCCTGTGTGTGTGCCAATCTCGGGCCCCAGGTGTTTGGGCCTCGACCAGGCCGATTTTCCCCGATCCAGCAGCCTCCCAGCCCAAATGAGCCGTCCGCCCTCCCGTGTCGCGATTCCCCTGTTGGATGTGTTGGAACAGGGGAGGAACAGGGGAACCCCACCCTTCCTTCTCTGATTGCCCACAGGCTGCAGCAGCACCCGTAAGATCTCAGGGTAGTGCTAAGGGGGGTCGGCGCAGCGCACACTGCCATCATCCGCCGCCCTCAACTCTCACGCTGGCTGGATGGGAGGTGGTGTATGGACGAGCTTGCTATCCTCCCCAGCAGGTCCATGGTTGGCGGCAACCAGGTAGAAGAAGAGGGGAAAGAAGAAGGAAAGTGGCTGGAGCAAGGCAGCGGCTGGAGATGGCTAGGGCAAAAGCAAAACGAGGCAGACACATGGGTTATAAATAAGCCAGAGATCTAGGGTTTGAAACCCAAGCCAAGCCGCTGTGAGCGTTACTCCATTGCCCGATTTGGCAAGAGGTTACAGAAGAATTTTCCAACCTGCGATTTTTCAGGGGGGAGAGGGCAAGCAACTGGGCCCCGATTGTATATTTGGGGCCCACTAAGGGTCAAATTGAAACTAAAACAACTAATTCAAGTGAGGAACTAGTCATTTTTGAAAAGGCACAACTCGCGCTACAAATGTCCGAATAGGCTGAATTTTGCACTACTGGACTCATTGTTGAAAACTCTACATCATGATTTATATTGGAAAGAATAAAGATTATTGAAATGAGGATAAACATATATATTAAGATGGTGACATATTGAAGTTTGGAACATAGCTCAAAAAGGCAAATTAATGTCAAACATCTCAACTAATCATTGGTGCGACTAACATGAAGTATAATCTCACTCACACTATGCAATTGATATTCAATTGAGTATAAGTCACCTGATGAGAGAGAATCAATACAATAAAAGAGATAGAAAATCATGGTTGTCACATCCTTCCCTCCTTATAAAGAATTTCGTTCCCGAAATTCATCCACAATTATAGTTAAGAGTCTAGTCAGGATCCATCGGGTCTGGTTATTCATCCATGGTTATCAAGGTATTTCGCATGATGGAGGCACACTAGGTTATCCTCATCAAGGGTGTACTTATCTCGACTATATACATATTACTTACTGTTCCATCATAATGTGACGTCATCATGGAATTAGGGTTTACCCATCCTTTAGCATCCATATATCAGGGTTTTTGTACTAATCTTCATACACAACCAGGGTGTATTATCAAAATCTATGTTATCACTTCTCAAAAGAATCATGTTTATGGACATAACTTCAACAAGACTATCATCGATTGTGTATCTCATCTTTACTCTAGATTTCATGTATGGTTTTGTTTTCCCCAAAATTCTACCAACTCTCATCAATTATGTTATTTCTTTTTCATTTTAAATATAAAATTAAACAATTTATTCATCATGCTCATCTGAGTTTTGACTCCAAGAGTATTGTCATATCAAGTTGATCATTTGAGTATGAGATTAGACATGTTACCCCTGATTATTCAAGCTAAGTTTTCATGACATCATCATATTATTTTCATGATTTCAAGGCTACATCTTTTATGTATAGTATGATTTCATATTAGGTCTAGCTTATGAGAGTGGCTTATCGTGCATATGTTAAATTTTAATGTACGTGAGGTATTTCATATATATATCAAGCACCATATGAGGAACAATATTATCAACTACGAGGTTTTAAAGCTTTCTCACTTGTATCTAGAAAGAGGTCCACATGCTCAAGCCACTCAAGCTAAGACATATATGTGTCCAACAAGACATGTTAACCACAATTTCTACCTGTAACATAAATTTCTACCCATCTTAAGGGTAACCACTAGATTCCTTTATATGTAACTACTAACCCGAGTATGAGGCTCATCATGGATATCACACGTCATCTTGGGTCTTGGGACATCTCCCTCACATATATATCAAGCATCAAATATTCAATTGCCTCTTTTCTCTAGGGTTAGATATTTTCATAGGACATCTAGGGTTCAACATTTTCAAGGAAACCGTCCACTAGGTCACTCAACCCATATACTTAGAAGTATTCTAGCTAGGGACTCATCATCAAGTATTTCATCATTCATATTATTCAACATTTCAAATATTTTGGAGTTTAGGTACTCTAACCTTTTCCCGATATGGGTCAACTCATATCAACATGTCACCATATTCATATGTCCCATGCTAGAAGTCTTCCTTGGTAAAGAGATTGAGGCCCGTGTTGGTCTCAAACCATATAACATAACTCCACTCATATAAGGCTAGGTACAAGCAAGCATGTCCACCCACTAGCTATGTTTAGTACATCAACCAAGTCATATGTATCAACAATGTGCTAGGTCTAGCTAGGGTTGCATGGTCCAACTCAACCTATGTGAATTCCTCAAGGACAAACTTGGGTCTTATCAACATTGACATCATCATCAATATCATAATCATCATCTTAGGTTTCTAGGTTATTCACATGCCTAACCTATATCATGGCTCTAGACAACTCTAGAGACTATCACTATCATCTAAACTTTCTCATCTAGACTTGACGTTACATCTCTTTCTCCTAGGTTGCATGGAAACTCACTACCTTTCTGCGTGTGGTAACATTTTTTATAAGTACATATAATAATACTGGAAATATGTTTTCTCCAACGTTTAAATAGGCGATGAAAACCACCATACTCCATTCGAATAAAACCAAAACCAAAATGAGTTACCACACTAATGAGGCAGTCTAGTATCATGACACCTAGAGAATTAGTAAGAACATGGTGTACCTTCAAAAAAAAAAGTAAGAACATGGTGCACACTTGTGTAGACATCCTAAGCACATGTCGCGAATCATGTCAAGGGAAATAATTTACACAAGTCTACACCTAGTTATAGAACATCTAGGTTCTAACCTAGAGGCTAAGTCAACCTAGTCCACAAGGATATTTCATTAAGTTTCTAGGGTTGAGATGTAAGGTGAGTTTAGTTTATGTTTCATGTGAGCAATGTTTGGTGTAGTTATTGTTCATGCTCTGATACCATCTATCACGGAACCGGAATCCCAGTCCCATGAACCAAACAAATATCAAAGGCGATATGCGGAAGCGTAAAGCTTAGCACACATGAACAGATAACAAGATACAAGCACCAACATAAACTCAACAATCAACAATATATATATTAAGCAACATCATTATATTACATGATTTGAATTACATATTTGAGAGTCACTGTGTACAAGTCTGCTCATGTATACTATATCTAGATCTTACAACAAGTACACCTAGCAAAGCTCACCGAGCCCATCAACCTTCTAGCCATCTCTGGACCTAAAACCAACATACGAGAAATGGGTCAACACACGAGGTGTTGAGTATGGGCTGAAAGATACACATATATATAAGCTTTGCATAATTTTGAAAAGATTTCAAGACTAAATGAACAAGAATAAACATGTTAATTGTTTAACAAATGCGAAACCATATTTTATGTCATTTCACTCCATTATACCAACAATATCAAACATGTTTAAGGCCTTTGACCATCTTCCCGTCGGAAGGGTCCGTAAGGGTGCTCAAGCTTAGCTACCCTTTTATACGAGAGGGACCTCAAGGTCATAACCAAGAGCCCTTTATCAACAATATTATAATGGAGTTCCATATATATATGTGCTCAAGTTATAAAACAGACGAAGCAAACATCGAGTATGACATATCAATACTACATGGCAATATTTGAGAAAATAGACAAACAAGCATATAATATATGTCTTTTCAAGCAAGAAAGCGGTAGTCATATAACTAGATAAGGCACATACCTAATTTAGAGATTCATATACTAACTTATCCTTCATCATCTAGCCACATATCAAACCTGATTAACAACAAGATTACATATATGCATTAGATTCTCATTATTAACCCTAATTAGATGTATTTTAGGGTTTTGGCCAATATGGGTTCCAAGTTGTTTATTGGTTCATTATATGATATTTTATTGATCTAGAGGTCATCATGATGGTGTGGTTCAAGTTTCATATCATTATGATGTTCCATGGATTACATATGATCATTTAGAGGTTCATGTTACTTAGTACACATTAAAGGATCAAAGAGTCATAATAGAGTAATCAAGGTAAAAGATTATCAATGAAGAAGGGCCAAGCATAAAGGATGGTTTTAGATTAGCAACACTTGGTCATTAGAAACACATAACAAGATTAGCAATTTAGGGCAAAGTTCAACATTAAAGTCCAAACTAAGCACAAATGTGCAATGGAGGTCATTCCTGAACAATGGGTCGATTAGGGTCCTCATTAGTGTTACAAGAGCAAAAGAACTACTGATTTGATGCTTAGGAGGATATAAGTATATCAAAGATTCAAACTTCATCATAATCATGCATTAAAGTCCATGGACAAGCTACAACATGCATTAGGGACAACCATGGATCAAAAGGGGATCTTAAGAGCTCAACTTGGTTCAAGGTGAATAAATATTACTGATTTCATGATTATGAGAGTGAAAAGTCATTAAAGATGCAAGATTCGATCATAATAGTGAATAAAAGTGCTCAAACATGACTAATGTTATCATTTTCCAGAAATCAAGGGAGTAAACATTAGATTTAGGATCAGGAACTATGCCCAATTGGTAGGTCTCGTCGAGCTGATCAATTTGGTATATTTATTTGTCTAATTTGGCCTTAGGAGTTGGAAGATGTCATTTTTACAATGTTTACATTGAAAACTATAGTGGATATCATAGAGGGCGTTACCATTTATTTCTTTGTCATCCTGGGCCGTTGATGGGCGACTGGACGGCTCCTATGCGTGCGCCAATCTCGGGCCCCAGGTGTTTGGGCCTCGACCAGGCCGATTTTCCCTGATCCAGTAGCCTCCCAGCCCAAACGAGCCGTCCGCCCTCCCGTGTCGCGATTCCCCTGTTGGATGTGTTGGAACAGGGTAGGAACAGGGGAACCCCGTCCTTCCTTCTCCGATTACCCACAGGCTGCAGCAGCACCCGTAAGATCTCGGGGTAGTGCTAAGGGGGGTCGGCGCAGCGCACACTGCCATCATCCGCCGCCCTCAACTCTCACGCTGGCCGGATGGGAGGTGGTGTATGGACGAGCTTTCTATCCTCCCCAGCAGGTCCATGGTTGGCGGCAACCAGGTAGAAGAAGAGGGGAAATAAGAAGGAAAGTGGATGGAGCAAGGCGGCGGCTGGAGATGGCTAGGGCAAAAGCATAACGAGGCAGACACGGGGGTTATAAATAAGCCAGAGATCTAGGGTTTGAAACCCAAGCCAAGCCACTGTGAGCATTACTCCATTTCCCGATTTGGCAAGAGGTTACAGAAGAATTTTCCAACCTGCAATTTTTCCAAAAAAAAGGGGGGAGAGGGCAAGCAACTGGGCCCGGATTGTATATTTGGGGCCCACTAAGGGTCAAATTGAAACTAAAACAACTAATTCAAGTGAGAAACTAGTCATTTTTGAAAAGGCACAACTCGCACTACAAATGTCCGAATAGGCTGAATTTTGCACTACTGGACTCGTTGTTGAAAACTCTGCATCATGATTTATATTGGAAAGAATAAAGATTATTGAAATGAGGATCAACATATATATTAAGATGGTGACATATTGAAGTTTGGAACATAGCTCAAAAAGGCAAATTAATGTCAAACATCTCAACTAATCATTGGTGCGACTAACAGGAAATATAATCACACTCACACTATGCAATTGATATTCAATTGAGTATAAGTCACCTGATGAGAGAGAATCAATACAATAAAAGAGATAGAAAATCAAGGTTGTCACACTTCTTCTTTGACGTTTACCTAAAAACATTGGATCCCACGGGGGTGAGACAATTGTAAATTGCCCCAGCGGGAGATATAACTCTCTGCCAGAACATTGTTACAGCAGTTTACTATAGCTAAAACTAAACAGGAGTTCTTATAAATTAACAACAACATTAATCATTGAATAAATAGAGTAAAGTAATATCTTTTCCTAAGGAGAGCATTGTATCTACTCATGGTGGATTTATATTTCACATATCTACTTGCATTGATTGTAAAGAGATATGTATAACATTTATCAACTAGGGATGCACAAAAAGAAATATAACATCAGCCAATTAATTTTCGTATTCAATCCTTAAGCAAACATGCTATATGCCTGATTACATTTTACAATCACATTTATTCCCTGAGGAGATGATTTATACCGCTCATACTCTGACCAACCATTGTGAAGTCAAAATTGGTACCATACAAGGTCAAAGGTAGAGCCGGCTACCAAGACCTCCCATATCTCGGTCAGTGCAAGATTACATGAAGGACATCTTGTGTCTCTTCTGTATATAGCTTTCCAGGGTATACTGGCAACTTCGCTATTAGAGTTATAGTGTCGTTTTGTACTCTCTTCACGATCGTGAGATTTGATGTTTAACTCCATCGATCTAGCATTAACATTATTGGGAGATGTGTATTGCATCTATCCCAATCATCGGGGGATTCGTGATACATCCATCCCAGTACAAGTAATGAAGGATTGAGAGGTTTGTTGTTTACCTTTCATCAATTCCCTCACTAGGACGTTAGGATATATTCGCCCATTACCCCCACATATTCAAAATATACGTTTCGGGTTTTGCCGCGGAGAACTCGTTTTACCATCACCTATTACTGACGATGATGGATCTATGGTCAGGGCTCTACATGATATGATTTCACTTAATTAATTAAGTACAATAGCATATTCTTTTAGCATCAGTCAAGTTCTCAAACATAACTTATTCAGACAAATGCTATAAGGAAACATGTACTATTTTCACCAATCACTTTCTCAGTCCTTATAGGACATTGGGATCTCAGTCCCTCATTTCATTTCTTTTGGAAGTTCACATCCCCCAACTACATCATTATCATACTTATCAGCTTTGGGTATTCATACCCTCAATTCATCACTATCACTATTACCACTTGTTAGGTAACCATTACCTCCAGGTCCTCAGATCGAGGTATGCATAATACTTGTAACACAAGTATCTCACATGGCTCTCAAATCCTATTAAATGTTTTGCCACCCTTCACTAGGCAACAACTTACTCATGGAACTCATAAAGTTCATGCACATTTTGTTACTTTTACTGAGCAACAACAACATTAGGCACATAAGGCCATACAACATGTTTATTATATGAAAGTCATAGCTCATATATGGCTATGTTCATCATCTCATGATGTCTACATGATTAATAAACATGATAAAAATCATGTAAGTCATTTGTCACATCATATGAAACATTAGTAACACCACCAACCTTTATCAGGATTAGGGTTATCTATCAATTAGGGCTTTTCATTCCCTTTACCCAAAATTAGGGTTAGGGTTTCCCATCATGATTTAATTAGGGTTTCATTCTCACATTATTAATTCAACCCTAATGTATTGCTCCACAGCTTTGGGAGTATTTAAAAATATCATAAGTATTTGCTTATGATCAATATTCTCATCATATATCATTAATGATAATCAATTCAAGGTATGAGTTCATTTCTCATCCTTGTCATGGTATGATTGCATCACACTTATTAATTTGGCTTAGTCCCATTCTCAAGGTTTATTAATCAACATTTATCCAAGTACATTGAGTTCATTACATCTTTATTGTAACAATTATATATATTACACACTCCATGTGTTTCCGATGCGATGATTTTGAGTCGCATTTATAGACCTGTTTTATATGTGGTTTGTGCTCTTATTAGTCATTTTTATGGATAATATTGCATAATTCACTCATTTCGATCTTTTCCATCATTTTATGTCAAATCCCCTTAGTTTTATCATTTCGAGCATTATTTATCACATTATCATAATTTGTGTGGATTTATTTGATCTGGTCTTTAAATTTCAGGAAAAACAAGTATCTACTTCCGTCGATACTATCGACGGGAGTCGATACCATCGACTTGACCGCATGTTGCCAGCCGAAAGGAGCAGCAAAGAGTCGATACCATCGACGCTGATGTCGATGGTATCGAGACGTCTTCAGATTGCTGGCGAAGGAGCAGTCGATAGTATCGACACCAAGTCGATACCATCGACACATGGAGGCTACAGCGTCGCTTAATGACAGAACCGACGCCAAAAAGGGAGGGTCGATACCATCGACCCGCGTCGATGGTATCGACGCCGACAGATATGCGTTGGATTCATTTCGATCTCAATCGGATGGCTGGAGTTAATTGACGACCTAATTAGGGACTTATACCTAATGACGGCCGCCCAGACAAGATCATCATCTAATTTGTCATTGCACAAGTGCCGAGGAGCGAGAGAAAGGAGAACGGAGGCCAGAAGTTCATCCCTGTCGATCCGGACGCTGCGGAAGACGAATTTCACCACCGAGAGGCGGGAAAGCTCGTGTTCTACGCAAAGGATCCACCGGTTCTCCTCCGTTCAGGGGTTTTCCCATTTGATTCACGTTTTTCATATGATTTCCCCTATTTCTACCATGTATTTGTGCGAGATGAACATGCGGGGCTAATCCCCTCCATCTTTAGGACTGGGAGTAGCCCGGGAATGCATTGTATGACAGTTTTATATTAATAATTCATATTTTCTCTCTTAAATCCGTGGTATAGTTTCGTTTTCTCCATATATTGTTATGCTTGATCACCATAATAATAACTTAATGCCCTTAATCACTTCGACAGAAGGATTAACGGTTGAAAAGAGATGAAACCTACATTAATCGATAAATCCCTTGACAAAGGAGGTGTAAAATTAATGGTGGAAACTGAGAGATCGTTCGTAATGCACGTAGTTTAGGGGAATGATTACTACGATGGTGGAATCAACCTAAACCTAAGCAGTGAATTACACCACGACAGTGGGTAATTCTGTTTTCAGGCCACTACCCAGAAAGAGAGAGAAGATTGAGGAGTTATATGAAACCTAATGCAATGTTGACCCGCGGTGAAACCGAAATCCTAAAGATACCTTTTTGAATTGATTAAATTAACCTTTAATCGATTGTTTGCTTTGTTTCATTTTTTTATTTTCTTTTAATTTTGACAACAAACCCCAATTTGTTATTCGGCTTAGCTGATCGCAAATAGTTAGTAGGAGTCTCCGACAATTCAACGTATCCCTGTGTTCGACTCGGGCCTCACACGGCCTGTACTACTCGACGCGTATACTTGCGTTTTAGCGCGTAGTAAAATACACGTCAAGTTTTTGGCGCCGTTGCCGGGGATACGGCGAAATTGTTGGCACTTCGAGTGCTACGAGCGGCCACTCTAGGCCCCATTTTTTTTTTATAATTTTTTATTCAACTTCAAATATTTTCATTCTATTGTTCGTTCATTTTTATACTCGTCAAAGCATTGTACTGAACTCGAATTTTCCTATTTCAGGTACTGTGTATAGTGCATACACGTAGTACAGATTACGCCAATCGCACACCCGAGGTTCCGTTTCCGGGACCTGGAGACGAGGAGCATTCTGAGCACGAGTACCAAGAAGAGATAGACTCTGAATCTGAAGCAGAAGACATGGCCGAGCCACAGACTATATGGGAGAAGATCAAAGCTTCTTCCTCATCAGCTTCAAAGGGGCCTATAAAAAAGTAGGCGATCAACATACCGACATACAAGATCGATCCAGCGTTGATTAACATGGTAAAATCAAATGCATTTCATGGGTTGAAGAACGAGGATCCTGTTGCACATATCAGCCAGTTCGTCGAAAACTGTGACATGGTGAAGATAGATAGGTTTCCACAAGATGCTTTGTACCTCAAGCTGTTCCCAAGTTCCTTGGCAGGGGCAGCAAGAGAGTGGCTACATAACCTCGATGACAAATTTGTGGAGTCTTGGGATCATATGGTGGAGGTTTTCTTCGAGAGGTTTTTCCCTCCTGAGAAGACCAACGACATGATTAGGAAGATTCACAATTTCACCCAACAGGCGGGTGAAACATATTCTGAAACCTGGGAGCGATTTCAGGTTATGTTGAGGAGATGTCCGCATCATGGTTTGGACAAAGAGACACAGGTAAAAATCTTCTATTTTGCTCTCTCCGAGCATGATAGGAGTAATTTGGACTCAGCCGGGTCGGGATTTTTCCTAAATAACACTGACACTAGATGCTGGGAAATACTCAAGAACATGGCGAGAAAGCAGTCCTGGGGGGAAAGAGAGAGAGGTCCAGTTGAGCAAGCACGAGTCGCTAGTGAATCAAAGGCAATGAGAGAGCTGAATGAGAAGATGGATCTTCTCGCAAAGAAGTTTCTGCAAAAAGAAGAAAATGAGTCCGAGGATGAGGCTCAAGTCAAGTACATGAGACAACAACAAGGGTATAGGAACAATGACTACTCATGGCGTAAGGACAAAAAGTTCTCATGGAAGGATCCGAACAATTTTCTGCAGGATCCGGATGCCAAGCCTGCACCAACCACAGAGGATAAGAGCACAGAGTTTCTCAATCAGGTTATCAAGCAAAACCAGGAGTTAATGAACACATTCGGGCAACAAATCAAGCAATAGGGTGAATACATGAACCAATTTGGGTAGACTTTGCAGAGCCACGGGGCTCAAATGAGGACCATAGAGACCTCCATGGCGCAGATGGCAGCTGAAATTGCAAGTTTGAAGAAGCCAGCGCATCCGGGTTTTTCGGGGAACACCAATGTTCCCGGGGGAAACCAGCAGGCCAAGGCCATCTTACTGAGAAGCGGCAAGAAGGTGTTGAATCCAAGGACGAATGACACAAGCACACCGTAGGATAAAGTTGAAGATGCAACCACTAAGGAGCAGCCCACACCTGTCATAGGGCAAGCTGAAGATATAGCTGGGGATGGTAGTGAAGAACAAGCTGCTGAGGAGGAACCACAGAAATTGACGCCTTATGTGCCACCTCATCAAAGGGCACATGCCGTTCCGGTCCCCTATCTGAATAGCGCAAAGGCAAGGAAGGTAGATGCACAATTCAAGAAATTCTTGGACAGCTTTAGGAAGCTTTCGGTCAATATTCCGTTGTTGGAAGCGATTGAGCAGATCTCGTCATACGGGAAGTTTCTAAAAGATGTCATCACCAAGAAGAGGAAAATACCAGACACAGAGGTCGTGGTGTTGAAGGAGCAAGTGAGTGCTTTCATCATGGGCACTCTACTGCCAAAGAGACAGGATCCCGGGTGTTTCAACATTTCTTGTTTTATCGGGAAGTGCAAATTCGGAGAGGCATTATGTGATTCTGGGGCAAGCATCAATTTGATGCCCCTTTCTACATTTAAAAAGCTGGGATTAAAGGATTCAAGGCCGAGCAATATGACTATCCAATTGGCCGATAATTCTGTGGTGAAACCTTATGGAATCTGCGAAGATGCCTTGGTAAAGGTGGACCAATTTGTTTTTCCAGCTGATTTTGTGGTTATGGAAATGCAGGATGAGCATGGTAATGAGCTGCTACTTGGACGTCCATTCCAAGCTACAACCTACATGATCTTGGAGATGGGCAGAGGTCGCTTGACCTTGGGCATAGCAGATGATCGCTTTGAGATGGTCATGCCCACTAGCACTGCGTCTACTAAAGCTAAAGAACATTGTAACATGGTGAAACATGTGGATCACAACATCTCACTTTGCCTTGGGAAACCATTCTTGGACATGGCTCATGTGATGAGCAAGATGGATAATGGAACCTTAGTTGTGGACATCATGGAGCAAACTAAAGTTGTCTCTTTATGCAAAGCTGTTGGGTTTCCGAATGATGAGAATGAGGACATTCCACCTTCTTGGGAGGATGATGTGATTACTACTTCAGTTGTTGATGCATATCCGGAATTGCCGTTGGAGGCGTGTTTGTTGAATGTCACCTATAATTGGATGTGGAGTAAATCACTCAAGGAGTGTGCCAAAATGCTTCATATGCTTCCATGTTTCTACACGAGGCACTATGAAGATTTAGGTACACTTCCCCCACCGCTGCAATCATCTCTTATTTGCCCGCCTGAGTTGGAACTGAAGCCGCTGCCCCCGCATCTTAAGTATGTCTTTCTAGCTGAGAAGGACAAGTTACCGGTGATTGTATCTGCCTACTTGAGTGTGGATGAGGAGGAGCAACTACTGATAGTGCTCAAGAACCACCGTGGAGCTTTTGGGTGGTCTGTTGCAGACATCAAGGGGATCTCCCCTACACTTTGCCAGCATAAGATTCGGCTCGAGGAGAGAGCCAAGCCAGTCATTCAGCCTCAAAGACATCTAAATCCGAGCATGATGGAGGTTGTGAAGAAGGAAGTCATAAAACTTCTTGCTGTAGGTATTATATATGCCATATCAGACTCGACGTGGGTGAGTCCCACACAGGTAGTCCCTAAGAAGGGGGGAATTATTGTTACTAAAAATCTGTTGAATGAACCTGTCACCACCCGATTGGTAACCGGGTGGCGAGTTTGCATTGATTACCACCGACTGAATGCCGCCACTCTTAAAGATCATTTTCCTTTGCCATTTATCGATCAGATTTTGGAACGTCTTGTCGGTCGGTCGCATTTTTGTTTTCTGGATGGGTATTCGGGGTATAACCAGATTTCGATTGATCCTTTGGATCAAGAGAAATCTACGTTCACCTGTCCCTATGGGACTTTTGCTTACCGACGTATGTCGTTTGGATTATGTAATGCACCGGCGACGTTTCAACGCTGCATGCTTGCCATATTCTCTGACATGGTGGAGCGTTGTCTAGAGGTTTTCATGGACGATTTCTCGGTTTATGGGGTGTCTTTTGATGAGTGTCTATATAACTTGGACAAGGTGCTGCAGCGTTGTGAGGACACACACTTGGTCCTCAATTGGGAGAAATGTCACATGATGGTGACGGAGGGAATAGTGCTAGGACACAAGGTGTCTAGCAAGGGTCTTGAGGTAGACCTAGTGAAAATTGAAGTGATTTCTAGGCTACCCCCACCAAATTCTGTAAAAGGGGTGAGAAGCTCTTTGGGACACGCCGGGTTTTATCGGCGATTCATTAAGGATTTTTCTAAAATTGCAAAACCTTTATCCGAATTGTTGGAAAAAGATGCGGTTTTTGATTTCAACGATAAGTGTCTTCACGCATTCGAAGTTTTGAAAGAAAAATTGATTTCGGCTCCGGTTGTTCAAACGCCGGATTGGACAAAACCATTCGAATTAATGTGTGACGCTTCAGATTATGCAGTAGGAGCCGTTTTGGGGCAAAGGGTAGATAATAAGCCCGCTGTGATTTTCTACGCTTCCAAAACGCTTAATGATGCTCAATTGAACTATACAACTACAGAAAAAGAATTACTTGCCGTTGTGTTTGCTTTTGAAAAATTTCGGCAGTATTTAGTGGGATCCAATATAGTTGTATGGACCGATCATGCTGCGATAAAATATTTGATGGAGAAAAAGGATGCAAAGCCTAGACTCATTAGGTGGATTTTGCTTTTACAAGAATTTGATATTGAACTCAAGGACAAGTCCGGAATTGAAAATGTGGTGGCTGATCATTTGTCTAGGTTAGACAGGGTAGATGAAAAAGATTTACACATACCCATAACCGAGACGTTTCCCGATGAACAACTTTTAAAAATTAATTCTAAAGAACCGTGGTTTGCTGAAATTGTTAACTATTTGGCTTGCGGGATCATCCCGGAAGACTGGTCTTATCAAGAGAAAAAGAAATTCTTTCATTCTTTGAGATACTATTTTTGGGATGACCCAATTCTTTTGAAGCAGTGCAGGGATGGTATTCTACGCAGGTGTGTGCCGGAGGTGGAGTACGAAAGTGTTCTCCACCATTGCCATGCGTCGCCTACGGGAGGGCACCATGCTAGTTCGCGGACAGCAGCCAAAGTGTTGGAAAGCGGCCTTTATTGGCAAACTTTGTTTCGGGATGCCTACGATTTTGTGAGGCAATGTGACCCATGTCAGCGAGCAGGTAACATTTCAAGGAGACAAGAAATGCCCCTGAATGTATTTCAGGAAGTTGAGGTATTTGACCTGTGGGGCATAGACTTCATGGGACCCTTTGTGTCCTCAAATTCAAATTTATATATCTTGCTATCTGTTGACTATGTTTCGAAGTGGGTGGAAGCAATCCCCACGAGGAGTAATGATTCTAATGTAGTGTGCAGGTTTGTGAAGGAAAATATATTCTACAGGTTCGGGATACCCCGAATGATAATAAGTGATGGGGGCACACACTTCCGGAATCAGAAATTTTCGACACTTTTGTAGAAATATGGGGTCAAGCACAACATCGGCACCCCATATCATCCACAGACGCAAGGCCAAGTGGAGGTCTCAAATCGGGAAATCAAGAAGATTTTAGAACGGACAGTGGCATACACAAGGAAAAATTGGAGTGCCCTACTACCGGATACACTTTGGGCATATAGAACGGCGTACAAAACACCTATAGGCACCATGCCTTTTAGGTTGGCGTATGGCCGGGCTTGCCACCTTCCGGTGGAGTTGGAGCACAAGGCCCATTGGGTGCTTAGAAGGCTGAATTTGAGTTATGATGAAGCTGGGAGAAAGAGGATGTTCGAGTTGAATGAAATAGATGAGTTGCGCATGACGGCATATGAGAATGCCCGCATATACAAGGAGCGCACAAAACTGATCCACGATCGCCATATCGAGCTGCGCACATTCATGAAGGGAGATAGCGTTCTGTTGTTTAACTCCCGACTCAAGTTGCATCCCGGGAAGCTGAAGTCCCAGTGGAGTGGACCATTCGTGGTGGAAGAGGTTAAACCGCACAGTGCGATTCTGGTGTGTGATGGAGATGCCACGTTCGTGGTGAATGGACAGAGGTTAAAGCTGTATTTTGGTGAAAATTACAAGAAAAAAGTAAATGAGGTCAAACTCATTACATTTGTGGACGAATGAGATGCTGGGAAGCCGTCTAGCCTAAGACGTTAAATAAGGGCGCTTGTTGGGAGGCAACCCAACCATCGGTACATTAGGATAGTTTAATTATAGTCATAGATTGCTTTCATTTCGTTTAAATTTTGATGTAAAGAAGATACCTTGATCTGTTTGTTCATTGTGCAGGCTGAGGCAGGGTCGATACCATCGACACACTGGTCGATGGTATCGACATAGGTTCAGGTTGACAACTGCAAGATTCGTGCTGCGTCGATACTATCGACGGCCTCGTCGATGGTATCGACACACCTACAGGCAGGTCGCGGAACAACTGTCGATAGTATCGACACAGCAGTCGATACCATCGAGATCTCTGGAGAAGTTCAGAGCAATTTGTCTCAGTCAACTCGATACCATCGACGGCCTCATCGATGGTATCGACATGGTCACAGGTTGAAGTGAAAAAGTGGCAGTGTCGCAATGAAGCCAAGTCGATACCATCGACTCCTGTCGATGGTATCGACCAGCCATGTCACCGATCCGCGCAACGACATCGACGGCGATCGCGAAGTCCACGTCAGCGATCCGGGTGCTGCGTCGATACTATCGACTCGTGTCGATGGTATCGACAGGTCAGCAATCCGGGTTTCACGATCCAGCAATCGTCAGCCGTCGATACTCACGAGGGAGGCGGATAGCATCGAGACGTGTCGATACCATCGACCCGCGTCGATGGTATCGACGGGTCTACAGTAGCGCCGGCCAAGTCTATATAAGGAGAGTTATTACGTCATTTGACGTCACACCTTCAGAGTGAACTTCCTCCTTCACGCCGAGCACTCCCCCAAGCCATCCAAGATCGAAGAGCAGCAACATCGAGCAAAGATCTTCACCAAGTGGAGAATCAAGTCTCCATCTTCCCCGAGCTCTTCTTCTTCAACCCCTTTCTTGTCGCCACCATGGTGCATACAGCCGGAGAATCGTCCTCACACGCAACTCCGACGGAATTCATCCCACCACCAACGGCATCAGTTTCTCATCCCCGACTCATCCATCCTTCCCCGGAGATTCGAAAGATCTACGAGGAGATAATGAGGAGGAAGATCGAGCCCACCCGTTATGTGGAACAGGAGATGGTACGCAATCTGGGATTCGAGGCCAACTTGGCCTATGTGCTTAATGGACAGGCCCGTAACACTAGAATAAGGCCTGGTGAACTCGAGCGTCATCAAGATGGCCAGCCGTTCTTTAGTGACTGGCCGACATACAAAGAGCTGGTAGCTGAGTTCATGGCGTCGTTGGACGTCTGCATCTATCCCAACGACATCAATGCTACTGACCGAGAGTGGATTCAGGGCCGGGTATCTTTCCGGCTGTACAACCACGACTACGTCCTCACGCTGTGGCAGTTCAAAATTTTTTTCAAGTGGAATCATTCCCAGTATGACCACCGGAGGCCGGACCAACACACCGATTACGACATGATCTTCTCCGAGTTGGTGACGGTGCCACAAGGGAGGTCGGTTAGCTACCACAACGCAGCGGTAGCCGACTTCGAGCACCCCTTCGTCCGGGTTTTGCATCGGATGCTGAGTTCTACTGTTTTTGCGTGGGGTGATCTGGCCCTTAGCAAATTTCAAGGCTCCGATCTCTTCTTTCTATACAAGCTTCTGAAGAGACAAGAATGCAATTGGGGTGCATTCTTTTTGCATCGGATCCACGTGCTATCTAGTGTAACTGTGGATGTCGTAAATGTGTGTCATCTTGCTGTTTGTTCATGGGAAATTTAAGGGAAATTTAAAAAAAAATTGTGTCTTTGGATAGCTTGCTTTGGTTGACCGTGGGGAACACATCCTATGAAAATGATTGATTATGTCAACTTTAAAACAACATTTCACACCTGTACTCCTATGGATTCATGCAAAGTGGAAAGTAATGGTTGTTTGAGCCTAACCTAACCAAATGGTAATGAGACCTTAATTGGATGTAAGAGAGAGAACCTTCTAAACCACTACACAGGTCAGTAAGGAGGGACACATAATATCTTTCTAAGGTTCAGTCATTTAATCTTGTGATCATTCCACTTCATTTTTCCATAATCCACCTAAGAATTGGAAGTAAAGTGCAGTTTTAATTCCTTCTTGTGTGCATAGCATTTAGATAGGACTCGCATTGATATTTCTCCATACTTGTGCATAAAAAGAAAAAATATAGGGATTCATGCACATTACCTTTAAGTGCATGCCATGTAGTTGCACTCATGATATTCATGCATAAAATACACCATGTATCTCATTTTTTTCCTCAAAGGTGAATTAAACTGTTCCATAACTTCTAAATATTGCAAAGATTTCCAAGCATGAAGAAAATATCTCAATAAACTTGTCCTTAAGAAATTATGGATATGTGGGCTAAAGAAAAAAATTTCTGAAAATCTGAAAAAAGAAAAGAAAAAAAAAAGAGAGAATTCAGAAGGAAGTGAAATAAGAGGGAGAAAGGAACAGGATATCACTCGCATTACAGGAAATTGAGTACATGATGTAATTTGATTAGATGTCCATCTCATTTTGAGGAGGAAGGTTAGTGCATGCATCACTTCACCCAATTTTAGGCATTAGGGTATTTTCAATGTGCATTGGCATCATTTAGGACATTTTTGTATTATGCATGTTGAAACTGTACAATATTTCCAAATTCTTCCATGAGCCACCCATTTTCATCCACCCGTTGCTCGGATTGGTAGGCCACCGTGAATTTCTCCTCACTAATGATTATCAGGAGAACGGCTTCCATGTAGATGGTAGTTAGGGCGAGCAACGTAGTATAGGCGATCACAAGATGCACCAATGTTGAATCAGCGAATTGTATTATGTTAACTGCCTTATGTGATAGTGTTCATCTGTTTGGAGGATAATTTCTTTTATTGATGATTATTATCGCCTTTAGGGTAATTACCGTTCTGTGGTTAGAGAAGGCCGGTTTGAGAACGTTTAGTGGGAGTCACATGGGATGTTGGGTTGGTGTGTTGTTTTTCAGTTGACATTTGCAATTCTATTCTAAGGATTAGTTTCTCGAGGGCAAGCAACGTTCAAGCTTAGGGGAGTTTGATGCGATGATTTTGAGTCACATTTATAGACCTGTTTTATATGTGGTTTGTGCTCTTATTAGTCATTTTTATGGATAATATTGCATAATTCACTCATTTCGGTCTTTGCCATCATTTTATGTCAAATCCCCTTAGTTTTATCATTTTGAGCATTATTTATCACATTATCATAATTTGTGTGGATTTATTTGATCTGGTCTTTAAATTTCAGGAAAAACAAGTATCTACTTCCGTCGATACTATCGACGGGAGTCGATACCATCGACTTGACCGCAGGTTGCCAGTCAAAAGGAGCAGCAAAGAGTCGATACCATCGATGTTCATGTCGATGGTATCGAGACGTCTTCAGATTGCTGGCGAAGGAGCAGTCGATAGTATCGACACCAAGTCGATACCATGGACACATGGAGGCTACATCGTCGCTTAATGACAGAACCGATGCCAAAAAGGGAGGGTCGATACCATCGACCCGCGTCGATGGTATCGACGCCGACAGATATGCGTTGGATTCATTTCGATCTCAATCAGACGGTTGGAGTTAATTGACGACCTAATTAGGGACTTATACCTAATGACGGCCGCCCAGACGAGATCATCAGCTAATTTGTCATTGCACAAGTGCCGAGGAGCGAGAGAAAGGAGAACGGAGGCCAGAAGTTCATCCCTGTCGATCCGGACGCTGCGGAAGACGAATTTCACCACCGAGAGGCGGGAAAGCTCGTGTTCTACGCAAAGGATCCACCAATCTCCTCCGTTCAGGGGTTTTCCCATTTGATTCACATTTTTCATATATTTCCCCTATTTCTACCATGTATTTGTGCGAGATGAACATGCGGGGCTAATCCCCTCCATCTTTAGGACCGGGAGTAGCCCGAGAATGCATTGCATGACAGTTTTATATTAATAATTCATATTTTCTCTCTTAAATCCGTGGTATAGTTTCGTTTTCTCCATATATTGTTATGCTTGATCACCATAATAATAACTTAATGCCCTTAATCACTTCGACAGAAGGATTAACGGTTGAAAAGAGACGAAACCTACATTAATCGATAAATCCCTTGACAAAGGAGGTGTAAAATTAATGGTGGAAACTGAGAGATCGTTCGTAATGCGTGTAGTTTAGGGGGATGATTACTACGACGGTGGAATCAACCTAAACCTAAGTAGTGAATTACACCACGACAGTGGGTAATTCTATTTTCAGGCCACTACCCGGAAAGAGAGAGAAGATTGAGGAGTTATATGAAACCTAATGCAATGTTGACCCGCGGTGAAACCGAAATCCTAAAGATACCTTTTTGAATTGATTGAATTAACCTTTAATCGATTGTTTGCTTTGTTTCATTTTTTTATTTTCTTTTAATTTTGACAACAAACCCCAATTTGTTATTCGGCTTAGCAGATCGCAAATAGTTAGTAGGAGTCTCCGACAATTCAACGTATCCCTGTGTTTGACTCGGGCCTCACACGGCCTGTACTACTCGACGCGTATACTTGTGTTTTAGCGCGTAGTAAAATACACGTCAGTTTCTTATCCAAGGATATTGGATTAGAGGTTCATCAAGGAATGTCTACCCTGAAATGTTGAATGTGATATCTATCATGTCATAATGTATCACTTTCTTCTCATTTACATCTTACTTAAATAGATCAACTAACCTTGTATTAAGGTATTTCCCTCTTATTACTTTATCCTCTAACTTGTCACTTTATTCATATGGTGCATATATATTACTCATTGGGATTGTCCAACTATCTTTAATGATATGGACTTATCCAATGTTTAGACATTGTTGATATAGAATAAATCATTATCAACCACTTTATGTATCTCAACCCATAGGATGTTATTCACTCCATTGTATAATATTGCATACATCACTCCTAAGAGTTTCATATCCTTATCTTTTTAAGATGTATAGGATTGGTACACATACATGAAATTAGATATATAATGATCTAGGTATCATCTTGTCCTTTAGATCCTTATTCATTAGGGTATCAACACTATCATTCATGTAGTTCATCAACTTTACCCTTCATTGTTATAACATCCTCATCTTACTTGATTATAAATACCACTTCTACTTTAGTATATTGGCCATTATACCATGACTATGGTTGCACATATCATTATATGTCAACATCCTGGATTTAAGTCTCACTTCACATCATTCTTCATGGTTTCCATAATGCTACTCTTAATTAGGGCTTCACATGACATTGCCCTAGATTAAGGTTTCTCATAACATTAATCTTAATTAAGGATTCTCATAACATCACTCTCAATTAGGATTTCTCATGGATTCACCCTCAATTAGGGTTTCGATCCAAAAATCCACAATTAGGGTTTACTATTCACTCCAAGTAGGAGTGATCATCAAAGTACCCTGAATTAGGGTTTCTCATGTCATTACCATGAATTAAGATCCTACCATCATCATATATTAGGGTTTCACCTATCAATGCCCTCATTTACGGTTATGGTTCATTAACCTTCATAATTAGGGTTTCATGATCTCACTATCATGGATCATACCCCAATTAGACATACTTCCATAATGCTAGTCCACTACATGATTATCATTCATGTAGGAAGTCTTCTCTTTCATCTTCTACAAGATGATGTTTGCTTTAGATTTGATTAGGCTAAGTCAACTCAACTTAAAAGAAGAATTGACATCATGGGTTATGTCATCATCACCATGATCGTTATTACTTGATTGTTTAAAGGGTACTAATCACCCTATCTTATTAGGATACAACACTATAATAATCTTTGATTACATCATGTATTAGTCAAATTGATCAACTTGTCCTTTGACCACTTTAAGTACTCATGCGGTTTTGGTTGATTATCCACCAAATGGTATTGGGTACATAGACCCCAAACGGTCTTTCTCAAAAACCTCCAAACGGTTTTGCACAAACCACTGAGACCGTTTTCCAAAGCTGACTTTTTGAAACCGCATGAACTCAACCGGTTTTGAAACTGCATGCACCTAAATAGTTTGGGATCGTTTGGTCCCAAACGGTCTTAAGACCGTTTGGACTCAAACGGTCTTGAGACCGTTTGGTCTAAACCTCCTTAAAACTGCAAGGACTAAAAAGGGTCTCAACCACTCCAACTAAATTAGGGTTTCCAATGTTGGTTCCTTCAACCATTGAATACATGTAACCAATCATCAATTGGACCTATCACCATGCTTCAAATGAGTTAATTAGGTCATCCTTCAACTGATTTGACCCTCAATTAGTCATCAATTAGGGTTTGAATCAATTGGGTTAGGGTTTGGAAACGTTGATCCTTCAATGTTGATTATTTTGAAACAATTACTTTGAAACTATTGGATTACCATCCAAATTGGGCATGACCTGACCCCAAACGGTCTTGAGGTCGTTTGGATGACCTACAAATGGTGTAAAAGGGGTGAGAAGCTTTTTGGGACACGCCCGGTTTTATCGGCGATTCATTAAGGATTTTTCTAAAATTGCAAAACCTTATCCGAATTGTTGGAAAAAGATGCGGTTTTTTATTTCAACGATAAGTGTCTTCACGCATTCAAAGTGTTGAAAGAAAAATTGATTTCGGCTCCGGTTGTTCAAATGCCGGATTGGACAAAACCATTCGAATTAATGTGTGACGCTTCAGATTATGTAGTAGGAGCCGTTTTGGGGCAAAGGGTAGATAATAAGCCCGCTGTGATTTTCTACGCTTCCAAAACGCTTAATGATGCTCAATTGAACTATACAACTACAAAAAAAGAATTACTTGCCGTTGTGTTTGCTTTTGAAAAATTTCGGCAGTATTTAGTGGGATCCAAAGTAGTTGTATGGACCGATCATGCTGCGATAAAATATTTGATGGAGAAAAAGGATGCAAAGCCTAGACTCATTAGGTGGATTTTGCTTTTACAAGAATTTGATATTGAAATCAAGGACAAGTCCAGAATTGAAAATGTGGTGGCTGATCATTTGTCTAGGTTAGACAGGGTAGATGAAAAAGATTTACACATACCCATAACCGAGACGTTTCCCGATGAACAGCTTTTAAAAATTAATTCTAAAGAACCGTGGTTTGCTAAAATTGTTAACTATTTGGCTTGCGGGATCATCCCGCAAGACTGGTCTTATCAAGAGAAAAAGAAATTCTTTCATTCTTTGAGATACTATTTCTGGGATGACCCAATTCTTTTGAAGCAGTGCAGGGATGGTATTCTACACAGGTGTGTGCCGGAGGTGGAGTACGAAAGTGTTCTCCACCATTGCCATGTGTCGCCTACGGGAGGGCACCATGCTAGTTCGCGGACAGCAACCAAAGTGTTGGAAAGCGGCCTTTATTGGCCAACTTTGTTTCGGGATGCCTACGATTTTGTGAGGCAATGTGACCCATGTCAGCGAGCAGGTAACATTTCAAGGAGACAAGAAATGCCCCTGAATGTATTTCAGGAAGTTGAGGTATTTGACCTGTGGGGCATAGACTTCATGGGACCCTTTGTGTCCTGAAATTCAAATTTATATATCTTGCTAGCTGTTGACTATGTGTCAAAGTGGGTGGAAGCAATCCCCACGAGGACTAATGATTCTAATGTAGTATGCAGGTTTGTGAAGGAAAATATATTCTGCATGTTCGGGATACCCCGAATGATAATAAGTGATGGGGGCACACACTTCCGGAATCAGAAATTTTCGACACTTTTGAAGAAATATGGGGTCAAGCACAACATCGGCACACCATATCATCCACAGACGCAAGGCCAAGTGGATGTCTCAAATTGGGAAATCAAGAAGATTCTAGAACGGACAGTGGCATCCACAAGGAAAAATTGGAGTGCCCTACTACCAGACACACTTTGGGCGTATAGAACGGCGTACAAAACACCTATAGGCACCACGCCTTTTAGGTTGGCGTATGGCCGGGCTTGCCACCTTCCGGTGGAGTTGGAGCACAAGGCCCATTGGGTGCTTAGAAGGCTGAATTTGAGTTATGATGAAGCTGGGAGAAAGAGGATGTTCGAGTTGAATGAACTAGATGAGTTGTGCATGACGGCATATGAGAATGCCCGCATATACAAGGAGCGCACAAAACTGATCCACGATTGCCATATCGAGCTGCGCACGTTCAAGAAGGGAGATAGCGTTCTGTTGTTTAACTCCCAACTCAAGTTGCATCCCGGGAAGCTGAAGTTCCGGTGGAGTGGACCATTCGTGGTGGAAGAGGTTAAACCGCACAGTGCGATTCTGGTGTGTGATGGAGATGCCACGTTCTTGGTGAATGGACAGAGGTTAAAGCTGTATTTTGGTGAAAATTACAAGAAAAAAGTGAATGAGGTCAAACTCATTACATTTGTGGACGAATGAGATGCTGGGAAGCCGTCTAGCCTAAGACGTTAAATAAGGGCGCTTGTTGGGAGGCAACCCAACCATCGGTACATTAGGATAGTTTAATTATAGTCATAGATTGCTTTCATTTCGTTTAAATTTTGATGTAAAGAAGATACCTTGATCCATTTGTTCATTGTGCAGGCTGAGGCAGGGTCGATACCATCGACACACTGGTCGATGGTATCGACATAGATTCAGGTTGACAACTGCAAGATTCGTGCTGCGTCGATACTATCGATGGCCTCATCGATGGTATCGACACACCTACAGGCAGGTCGCGGAACAACTGTCGATAGTATCGACACAGTAGTCGATACCATCGAGATCTCTGGAGAAGTTCAGAGCAATTTGTCTCAGTCAACTCGATACCATCGATGGCCTCGTCGATGGTATCGACATGGTCACAGGTTGAAGTGAAAAATTGGCGGTGTCACAATGAAGCCAAGTCGATACCATCGACTCCTGTCGATGGTATCGACCAGCCATGTCACCGATTCGCGCAACGACATCGACGACGATCGCGAAGTCCACGTCAGCGATCCGGGTGCTGCGTCGATACTATCGACTCGCGTCGATGGTATCGACAGGTCAGCAATCCGGGTTTCACGATCCAGCAATCGTCAGCCGTCGATACTCGCGAGGGAGGCAGATAGCATCGAGACGTGTCGATACCATCGACCCGCGTCGATGGTATCGACGGGTCTACAGTAGCGCCGGCCAAGTCTATATAAGGAGAGTTATTACGTCATTTGACGTCACACCTTGAGAGTGAACTTCCTCCTTCACGCCGAGCACTCCCCCGAGCCATCCAAGATCGAAGAGCAGCAACATCGAGCAAAGATCTTCACCAAGCAGAGAATCAAGTCTCCATGTTCCCCGAGCTCTTCTTCTTCAACCCCTTTCTCGTCGCCACCATGGTGCATACAGCCGGAGAATCGTCCTCACACGCAACTCTGACAGAATTCATCCCACCACCAACGGCATCAGTTTCTCGTCCCCGACTCATCCATCCTTCCGCGGAGATTCGAAAGATCTACTAGGAGATAATGAGAAGGAAGATCGAGCCCACCCGTTATGTGGACTGGGAGATGGTACGCGATCTGGGATTCGAGGCCAACTTGGCCTATGTGCTTAACGGACAGGCCCGTAACACTAGAATAAGGCCTGGCGAACTGGAGCATCATCAAGATGGCCAACCGTTCTTTAGTGACTGGCCGACATACAAAGAGCTGGTAGCCGAGTTTATGGCGTCGTTGGACGTCTGCATCTATCCCAACGACATCAATGCTACTGACCGAGAGTGGATTCAGGGCCGGGTATCTTTCCGGCTGTACAACCACGACTACGTCCTCACGCTGTGGCAGTTCAAAAAAAATTTCAAGTGGAATCATTCCCAGTATGACCACCGGAGGCCGGACCAACACACCGATTACGACATGATCTTCTCCGAGTTGGTGACGGTGCCATAAGGGAGGTCGGTTAGCTACCACAACGCAGCGGTAGCCGACTTCGAGCACCCCTTCATACGGGTTTTGCATCGGATGCTGAGTTCTACTATTTTTGCGCGGGGTGATCTGGCCCTTAGCAAATTTCAAGGCTCCGATCTCTTCTTTCTATACAAGCTTCTGAAGAGACAAGAATGCAATTGGGGTACATTCTTTTTGCAGCGTGTGATGGATGTAAAGAGGAGTACGAGGAAAGTGCCGATTCACTTCGGTGGGCTCATCACCAAACTGGCGTCGTACTTGGGACTGAATTTCCAAACCCTCACTCCTCTTTCTACAAGAAGCAAGGTCAACTTGCAACATCTTCACCGGGCCAACTTAATTCTTCTTCGGGATGGCGCGGCATTTGCACATTGCCATGTGAATCAAGCGTACCAGGAGTGCGCACTGCCGGATCCCGTCTTCAACATCGAGGGCGCACAACATTTCAGATGGCCGATCATAGCCATCGATCCGATGAGGAAGAAGGCGGCGATGAAGGCGGCAACGACGGACAAGAAGGAGAGGCTGAGGAGGAAGAGGAGGCATTCACACCTCTTCATGCACGGGTAGCACCCCGGAAGCGTCCTCGGATGCATCCGGGTGCGTCTTCATCATCACAGCCCCCGCCGCCATCACCACAGCCCTCGCAGCCACGCGAGGATGTCTACTCCATGCAAGGCATGTACACGATGCTGCAGGACATCCATCAGACACAGCAGCAGCATCTAGAGATGTATACCGGTATTCAGGATACTACGAACCGGTTACTTGACAACCAAAGGGCGATGTTCGAGAATGAATGTCTCCTCCTCGACAACCAACATCAGATACACAACCGGTTGCACCGGATGGAGATGCAACAGGAGCCCTTCTACGACCACTACTGGAGTCAGAGCTACTTTGGAGGCTATCCACAGCCTCCGCCGAGGACCCATTACGATCCGAGCTTCCAGGGGGAGTATCCTTCGTGGGATCCTACGGCCCCACAGTACCCACCTCCGCCTCCACAAGACTGATCGGGTATCTCTGTTCCACTCTTAAGTTTGTTTTTGACTATGAGGCCATAGTCGAATTCAAGCTTAGGGGGGTAGTTGGAACATCTCTATCTTTTATTATTTTAGTTTTTAGCATTGTTATTTGTTTCTTGCATCTTTAGTTTTTGTAGGATCCACGTGCTATCTAGTGTAACTGTGGATGTCGTAAATGTGTGTCATCTTGTTGTTTGTTCATGGGAAATTTAAGGGAAATTTAAAAAAAATTTGTGTCTTTGGATAGCTTGCTTTGGTTGACCGTGGGGAACACATCCTACGAAAATGATTGATTATGTCAACTTTAAAACAACATTTCACACATGTACTCCTATGGATTCATGCAAAGTGGACAGTAATGGTTGTTTGAGCCTAACCTAACCAAATAGTAATGAGACCTTAATTGGATGTAAGAGAGAGAACCTTCTAAACCACTACACAGGTCAGTAAGGAGGGACACATAATATCTTTCTAAGGTTCAGTCATTTAATCTTGTGATCATTCCACTTCATTTTTCCATAATCCACCTAAGAATTGGAAGTAAAGTGCAGTTTTAATTCCTTCTTGTGTGCATAGCATTTAGATAGGACTCACATTGATATTTCTCCATACGTGTGCATAAAAAGAAAAAATATAGGGATTCATGCACATTACCTTTAAGTGCATGCCATGTAGTTGCACTCATGATATTCATGCATAAAATACACCATGTATCTCAATTTTTTCCTCAAAGGTGAATTAAACTGTTACATAACTTCTAAATATTGCAAAAATTTCCAAGCATGAAGAAAATAGCTCAATAAACTTGTCCTTAAGCAATTATGGATATGTGGGCTAAAGAAAAAAATTTCTGAAAATCTGAAAAAAGAAAAGAAAAAAAAAGAGAGAATTCAGAAGGAAGTGAAATAAGAGGGAGAAAGGAACAGGATATCACTCGCATTACAGGAAATTGAGTACATGATGTAATTTGATTAGACGTCCATCTCATTTTGAGGAGGAAGGTTAGTGAATGCATCACTTCACCCAATTTTAGGCATTAGGGTATTTTCAATGTGCATTGGCATCATTTAGGACATTTTTGTATTATGCATGTTGAAACTGTACAATATTTCCAAATTCTTCCAAGAGCCACCTATTTTCATCCACCCGTTGCTCGGATTGGTAGGCCACCGTGAATTTCTCCTCACTAATGATTATCAGGAGAACGACTTCCATGTAGATGGTAGTTAGGGCGAGCAACGTAGTATAGGCGATCACAAGATGCACCAATGTTGAATCGGCGAATTGTATTATGTTAACTGCCTTATGTGATAGTGTTCATCTGTTTGGAGGATAATTTCTTTTATTGATGATTACTGTCGCCTTTAGGGTAATTACCGTTCTGTGGTTAGAGAAGGCCGGTTTGAGAACGTTCAGTGGGAGTCACATGGGATGTTGGGTTGGTGTGTTGTTTTTCATTTGACATTTGCAATTCTATTCTAAGGATTAGTTGCTCGAGGGCAAGCAACGTTCAAGCTTAGGGGAGTTTGATGCGATGATTTTGAGTCGCATTTATAGAGCTGTTTTATATGTGGTTTGTGCTCTTATTAGTCATTTTTATGGATAATATTGCATAATTCACTCATTTCGGTCTTTTCCATCATTTTATGTCAAATCCCCTTAGTTTTATCATTTCGAGCATTATTTATCACATTATCATAATTTGTGTGGATTTATTTGATCTGGTCTTTAAATTTCAGGAAAAACAAGTATCTACTTCCGTCGATACTATCAACGGGAGTCGATACCATCGACTTGACCGCAGGTTGCAATCCGAAAGGAGCAGCAAAGAGTCGATACCATCGACGCTGATGTCGATGGTATCGAGACGTCTTCAGATTGCTGGCGAAGGAGCAGTCGATAGTATCGACACCATGTCGATACCATCGACACATGGAGGGTACAGCGTCGCTTAATGACAGAACCGACGCCAAAAAGGGAGGGTCGATACCATCGACCCGCGTCGATGGTATCGACACCGACGGATATGCGTTGGATTCATTTTGATCTCAATCGGACGACTGGAGTTAATTGACGACCTAATTAGGGACTTATACCTAATGACGGCCGCCCAGACAAGATCATCATCTAATTTGTCATTTCACAAGTGTCGAGGAGCAAGAGAAAGGAGAACGGAGGCCATAAGTTCATCCCTGTCGATCCGGACGCTGCGGAAGACAAATTTCACCACCGAGAGGCGGGAAAGCTCGTGTTCTACACAAAGGATCCACCGGTTCTCCTCCGTTCAGGGGTTTTCCCATTTGATTCACATTTTTCATATGATTTCCCCTATTTCTACCATGTATTTGTGCGAGATGAACATGCGGGGCTAATCCCCACCATCTTTAGGACCGGGAGTAGCCCGGGAATGCATTGTATGACAGTTTTATATTAATAATTCATATTTTCTCTCTTAAATCTGTGGTATAGTTTCGTTTTCTCCATATATTGTTATGCTTGATCACCATAATAATAACTTAATGCCCTTAATCACTTTGACAGAAGGATTAACGGTTGAAAAGAGACGAAACCTACATTAATCAATAAATCCCTTGACAAAGGAGGTGTAAAATTAATGGTGGAAACTGAGAGATCGTTCGTAATGCGCGTAGTTTAGGGGAATGATTACTACGACGGTGGAATCAACCTAAACATAAGTAGTGAATTACACCACGACAGTGGGTAATTCTGTTTTCAGGCCACTACCCAGAAAGACAGAGAAGATTGAGGAGTTATATGAAACCTAATGCAATGTTGATCCGCGGTGAAACCGAAATCCTAAAGATACCTTTTTGAATTGATTAAATTAACCTTTAATCGATTGTTTGCTTTGTTTCATTTTTTTATTTTCTTTTAATTTTGACAACAAACCCCAATTTGTTATTCGGCTTAGCTGATCGCAAATAGTTAGTAGGAGTCTCCGACAATTCAACGTATCCCTGTGTTCGACTCGGGCCTCACACGGCCTGTACTACTCGACGTGTATACTTGCGTTTTAGCGCGTAGTAAAATACACGTCAGTTTCTTATCCAAGGATATTGGATTAGAGGTTCATCAAGGAATGTCTACCCTGAAATGTTGAATGTGATATCTATCATGTCATAATGTATCACTTTCTTCTCATTTACATCTTACTTAAATAGATCAACTAACCTTGTATTAAGGTATTTCCCTCTTATTACTTTATCCTCTAACTTTTCACTTTCTTCATATGGTGCATATATATTAATCATTGGGATTGTCCAACTATCTTTAATGATATTGACTTATCCAATGTTTAGACATTGTTGATATAGAATAAATCATTATCAACCACTTTATGTATCTCAACCCATAGGATGTTATTCACTCCATTGTATAATATTGCATACATCACTCCTAAGATTTTCATATCCTTATCTTTTTAAGATGTATAGGATTGGTACACATACATGAAATTAGATATATAATGATCTAGGTATCATCTTGTCATTTAGATCCTTATCCATTAGGGTATCAACACTATCATTCATGTAGTTCATCAACTTTACCCTTCATTGTTATAACATCCTCATCTTACTTGATTATAAATACCACTTCTACTTTAGTATATTGGCCATTATACCATGACTATGGTTGCACATATCATTATATGGCAACATCCTGGATTTAAGTCTCACTTCACATCATTCTTCATGGTTTCCATAATGCTACTCTTAATTAGGGCTTCACATGACATTGCCCTAGATTAAGGTTTCTCATAACATTAATTTTAATTAAGGATTCTCATAACATCACTCTCAATTAGGATTTCTCATGGATTCACCCTCAATTAGGGTTTATATTCAAAAATCCACAATTAGGGTTTACTATTCACTCCAAGTAGGAGTGATCATCAAAGTACCCTGAATTATGGTTTCTCATGTCATTACCATGAATTAAGATCCTACCATCATCATATATTAGGGTTTCACCTATCAATGCCCTCATTTAGGGTTATGGTTCATTAACCTTCATAATTAGGGTTTCATGATCTCACTATCATGGATCATACCCCAATTAGACATACTTCCATAATGCTAGTCCACTACATGATTATCATTCATGTAGGAAGTCTTCTCTTTCATCTTCTACAAGATGATGTTTGCTTTAGATTTGATTAGGGTAAGTCAACTCAACTTAAAAGAAGAATTGACATCATGGGTTATGTCATCATCACCATGATCGTTATTACTTGATAGTTTAAAGGGTACTAATCACCCTATCTTATTAGGATACAACACTATAATCATCTTTGATTACATCATGTATTAGTCAAATTGATCAACTTGTCCTTTGACCACTTTAAGTACTCATGCGGTTTTGGTTGATTATCCACCAAATGGTATTGGGTACATAGACCCCAAACAGTCTTTCTCAAAAACCTCCAAACGGTTTTGCACAAACCACTGAGACCGTTTGCCAAAGCTGACTTTTTGAAACCGCATGAACTCAACCGGTTTTGAAACTGCATGCACCTAAATAGTTTGGGATCGTTTGGTCCCAAACGGTCTTGAGACCGTTTGGACTCAAATGGTCTTGAGACCGTTTGGTCCAAACCTCCTTAAAACTGCAAGGACTAAAAAGTGTCTCAACCACTCCAACTAAATTAGGGTTTCCAATGTTGGTTCCTTCAACCATTGAATACATGTAACCAATCATCAATTGGACCTATCACCATGCTTCAAATGAGTTAATTAGGTCATCCTTCAACTGATTTGACCCTCAATTAGTCATCAATTAGGGTTTGAATCAATTGGGTTAGGGTTTGGAAACGTTGATCCTTCAATGTTGATTATTGTTGAACCAATTACTTTGAAACTATTGGATTACCATCCAAATTGGGCATGACCTGACCCCAAACGGTCTTGAGGTCGTTTGGATGACCTACAAATGGTCTTGAGACCGTTTTCCCATATAAACATAAAAATCCAAGTCAACCAATTAGAGTTTGGATCATTGGATTGATCACCAAATCAGCATTTGATTTCACTTCAACTTAGTACCTTTGGATCTTCAAAGACCTAACCATGGTCAACCCTAGACCTCCAAACGGTCTTGGGTGACCCCCAAACGGTCTTGGGATCATTTGGATGACCTCAAAACGGTCTTGAGACCGTTTTCCCATCACATCATCATTAACCATGTCATTCAATTAGGGTTTGGATCCTAGGATTGCTCACCAAATCAGCAATTGATTATACTTCAAATTAATATCTTTGGACATTCAATTGCTCAACCATACCTAACCCTAGACCTCCAAACAGTCTTGGGTGATCACCAAATGGTATTGAGACTGTTTGGGTGATCCCCAAACGGTCTTGAAACCGTTTGGGTCAATCAACCCAAAGCATCAACTTATTCAATTGCAAAATCAGCACTTAACTTATTAGGGTTTATACCATGTGTTTGAATCTTCCAATACCTAACCATACTCAACCCTAGACCTCCAAACGGTCTTGGTTGACCTCCAAACGGTCTTGAGACCGTTTGGGTGATTCCCAAATGGTTTGGAAACCGTTTGGGTCAATCAACCCAAGTTTCAAATTCAATCACTTATGAAATCAGCATTCAACCCGATTAGGGTTTAGGTGATTGATGGCCCTTCAACTCATGAACCAATTGGAGTTAATCAATAATAATTGATGGTTCATTAACCTAGATTATTATGAACAAATCCCCAAATGGTCAACACTGTTCAACATCACCAAACGGTCTTAAACCGTTTGCTTCTATGCGGTTTAGTGAAACTATTTCATTCCAAACGGTTTGAAACCGTTTACTCCCAAATAGTTTGGGAAACCGTTTGAGGAACTCCTTTGAAACCGTTTGCCTTAGATATTTAGCGAGGTGTGTACTTATCATATTCAATCTCTAAAATCATGAAACCTCCATGGTGATTGCATCCATCAACCAAATCAATTATTGTAAATGTGAAAATGATCATTATTTGATAAGGAATTGAATGCAATAACAAAATCAAGGGTTCAAGTTATAAAACCTGCCTCCAATTGAGCTCCAAAGCTCCAATCTCATGGAAACAATGGTGGATGAAGCTTTTTCAACTCCCCTTAGGTTCGTCCTCAAGCTTTTGGTTGAAAAGATTAGCTAGGGTTGAAGAGGAGATCGAAATAAGAAGAAATCCATAATTTATTTTGGATTTCCACCATGGAATCAAGGTGAAATGGATCAAGAAGCTTACCAACAGATTGGGGGTCGTCCTCCTAGTCCTCCCTAGCTTCCTTTGTCGGTTTGCAAGCAAGGAGAAGAAGTGGGGTTGAAAAAGCCTTTGTTTGGGCTAGGAAAGGGTCTTTTTATAAGATATTCAATGAGAGAGAAAATGTTTTATAAAAGTCTTTTAATTCCAAAATTATTGCCACCTTCTCCCCCTTGGTTTCTTGTATACAAAGGCATATCTATCCCCACCTATCTCCATTCCATTATCCAAGAATAAAGGGAAAATAAATTAATCACCTTAACCCTTATAATATTAATATCCATTTTTGAGTGGAATTTCTTTTTCTTATAATAATGGTGAGTGGAATTTCACCTCCTTAGGATATGCCCATGCCTTTGCAAGGATTAAGCTCTTCCACACACATATGAATCCAACCATTTTAATTTTGGTTGAAAGTCCTTCAAATTATTTTATTTATTTTTGCATTAAATCGAATTAGGGTTTCAATTAGGCTTAAATCTTGATTATTTTAATATCAAGATTCTCTCTCCTCGAACTTAATTCAAATGAGGCACCCCTCTCATTTTCTTTGCTCTAAATGATGTCAAGAAACATTAGGGACCTTATTAAAGTGGTAATTTTCATATTGAACCCTAGGCTTTGGGTAAATTGCACTTTACACCAAAACTAGGTTTTAATGCACAAACATTGCTCTACAAGCTTTATCTTGCTGCCCAAGCTTTTGGAAACCATACCAATACATCATATTCATTCTTATGATGTCTCAACATCAGAGGAACATATTTTTATGTAACATTTGCAAGCTAACCCTTAATTTAGGTAATTTGCACATTAGTCCAAAATAAGCAAACATTGCTTCAACATTATTCAAACAAGAGCAAAATTGAAACATAATCTCTTATTGAGCCTTAATTACTTTTCACCAAATAATATTAAGCATATAACCATCTTTATTAATCAAAACTCCTAGGGCTAAAGCATAACCCAGGTCAGGGATGTTACAAATTATAAACCCCTAACATGGATTTTGTCCCCGAAATCCCAGATATAGGGAAATAGATATTATTCATGCATCATATCATCATGTCATCACATAACATCTCATTGTTATGGAGTCACCATAGAGTTTTGATCAATATAAAGTTATCCCACACAAGGTTTTCACAAAATCTTTTATACATGACAGTTACTCCATAGTTCTTTATTATTGATTGTGGAGTAAATTTCATGTCAAGTAAAACTTTCCTTATTACTTGCACTACCTATTTCATTAGTTGTATATTTTAATATCATAAGGAAAGGTTATATCAGTCAAGAACTTTTCTCAAAGATATCTTCAATTGTTATGTTTATGAAAAACATAACCCCTAACATGTGATGTTCATATTATTTTACATGTTTAATTTGATTTCATGGTTGACCATTCCAGATAACTTACATAAATCATATGATATTTCTTTAGATACCATGATTTCTTACCTTGGTACCTATTACATGTGTTAACAACACATTACATATTTATCTTCCTTCCATCTAAGGACATTACTTATTACATATATCTTTTCCTTGAAACCAAGGTCCAAGGTAAATTGATACTTTTCTAAGTATCCATCACATGAACATTTTTATCTTATGAACATCAAGTGTCCTTAGACCCACTTGATTGCCATGTCCCTGAAAGGAAAGAAAACAAGGATTCATACTCCTCTTTTTAATTCATGTATTTTCAATTATTCATGAACCTTTTATTCTTTATCTCATCCTAGGTTCCTTGCCCTCAATATAGGAATTCATAAGGATGATTACATAACATAATTCATTTCTTTATTATTATTTAACATGTTTATGATCATCTCATGATCTCATCATATTTTCCCAATTATTCATTATGGGAATGGTCTTTATTATACTTACATCTTTATCGGACAAGGATCATTTCCCTTAGTCCCATTCTTATCTTATGAGGAATATACTTTTATTTCCTCATACAAACATGCTCATCTGAGGTTATCTCAAATTTTCTCTTTCTCATACTTAGGACAGGACAAATTTATTTATTCCATATTTCTTATTTCATGATACTCATTAGATTGTATCAAAATGACTACTTGATCAGAGCAATCAAAAAGATTACAATCTAAGAGTTTCCATACTCACTCTATCAACAATAGTTGTATACCTGGGCAGGGTATATAAATACTGAGATAAGGTAGTATGCACTTATTTACTATCATATTCCCTCCTTTTCATATTATCACAAGCATAAGACTTAACATTACTGGATTTTATCCAGACATCTCTTCAATACCTCATCTTTTTCTCATAGAGGTAAGAACAACATAAAACATTTATAATGTTTATTATGCAAAATACAAGTCCTCATAGGACTAATCAAGGAAAGTTCAATCAATTACTTTCTTAATTTAATCTAGGAAATCATAAAAAAACATATAAGAATGACATTTATTTTGTCTAACTTGTCATGATTTGTGGATTATTCAATGCCTCAGGCTGACTCTGCCTCAGAGGTTGATTCACCATAACATTTCTAACTGAACAATTTCTTGCTAGATGTCCTACTTGTCAACATTGATAGCAAATCCTGGGTGCTAGATGTGGTTTAGAGGCTTCTTTCCTCTTTCTAGATAACCATTGCCATGGAGCACTAGGCCCTGGTTGTACTGGTGGTACCAAAAACTTCTTCTTTTTGGAACTACCAGACCTTTGTTCCTGGATTTGGATAGGCCTTTTCTCAATTCTTCCTTTATATTCCTTTTCTGGACAATTAGGTCTTATATGTCCAGGTTTCCTACACATATGGTAGATCCTAGTTTCAGATTGTATCCTATTTCTTTCATCATTATTCATTGCTCCAATAGGTTGAGGATGAGCAGGTAACCTATTGGAGTTCAACACTTCATCATTAGAGGTTGGTATTGTGGGTTGCATTGCTAATGCACGATCTACTATATGAATCATAGCTGTTCTAAATTGCTCAAACATAGCAAGGAAAGATGGGCTCTCTATCATGACTAGATCAAACTGGGGATGTGCAGGTGTATGTTCTTCTCTGATGTGATCGCCTGCATCCCTTCTTGATGCAACTTTGCTGCTTTTTGCAGCAAACTCCTCATGTGACCCAGTCATCTTCAAGTTCTTCTTCTCCTATAAGAGTAGAAGACACTATCAGATACACTGGGAGACACTAGAACAGACTCTACTACCTTAGTCCTATGTCTCTGTAGACTCAGCGAACCTAGAGCTCTGATACCACTAAATTGTGATGAACCACTCACGAAAACACAAGATTAACAAAAGCGAAAGCAAATCATTAACATCGGATTACAGAAAATAACTAAAAATTAAAATTTTTTGCAAAGAGATCCAAACATAGGTAACTCTTACAATAAGAACCGTAGTATAACATTTACATCCTGGTTCCAAAGTACATGACCTGCACTATCTCTTCTTGAAGATTACATCTTCAGCTGCCCTATAACATTTTATATAGACAACATAAAACATCAAGGCATCAAGCCAAAATCTCAAATCGATTCATTTAAAACACTGACTACTGACTCCGAGCACCTGCGAGTACAGAGACGACACATAGGACTACTATCTATACAAAACATAGCAGCCAGTTCCTCCACTTGAGTCATCACTGTAGTCTTTGATACTGCTGTAGCCTTTCCCTTATTGTAGGGTTCCTGCTTCTTGTTCTGCGTTTACCTAAAAACATTGGATCCCACGGGGGTGAGACAATTGTAAATTTCCCCAGCGGGAGATATAACTCTCCGCCAGAACATTGTTATAGCAGTTTACTATAATTAAAACTAAATAGGAGTTCTTATAAATTAACAACAACATTAATCATTGAATAAACAGAGTAAAGTAATATCTTTTCCTAAGGAGAGCATTGTATCTACTCATGGTAGATTTATATTTCACATATCTACTTATATTGATTGTAAAGAGATATGAATAACATTTATCAACTAGGGATGCACAAAAGAAATATAACATCAGCCAATGAATTTCCGTATTCAATCCTTAAGCAAACATGCTATACGGATGATTACATTTTACAATCACATTTATGCCCTGAGGAGATGAGGTATACCGTTCATACTCCAACCGACCATTGCGAAGTCAAAATTGGTACCATACAAGGTCAAAGGTAGAGTCGGCTACCAAGACCTCCCATATCTCGATCAACACGAGATTACATGCAGGACATCTCGTGTCTCTGCTATATATAGCTTTCAATGGTATACTGGCAACTTCGCTATTAGAGTTACAGTGGCGTGTTGTACTCTCTTCGTGATCGTGATATTTCATGTTTATCTCCATCGATTCGGCATTACCATTATTGGGAGATGTGTACTGCATCTATCCCAATCATCGGGGGATTCATGATACATCCATCCCGATACAAGTAATGAAGGATTGAAAGGTTTGTTGTTTACCTTTCATCAATTCCCTCACTAGGACGTCAGGATATATTCACCCATTACCCCCACATATTCAAAATATGCATTCCGGGTTTTGCCGCAGAGCACCCGTTTTACCATCACCTATTGCTGACGATGATGGATCTATGGTCAGGGATCTACATGATATGATTTCACATAATTAAATAATTACATTAGCATATTCTTTTAGCATCAGTCAAGTTCTCAAACATAACTTATTTAGACAAATGCTATAAGGAAACATGTACTATTTTCACCAATCACTTTCTCAGTCCTTATAGGACATTGGGATCTCAGTCCCTCATTTCATTTCTTTTGGAAGTTCACATCCCTCAACTAAATCATTATCATACTTATCAGCTTTGGGTATTCATACCCTCAATTCATCACTATCACTATTACCACTTGTTAGGTAACCATTACCTCCAGGTCCTCAGACCGAGGTATGCATAATACTTGTTACACAAGTATATCACATGGCTCTCAAAGCCTATTAAATGTTTTGCCACCCTTCACTAGGTAACAACTTACTCATGGAACTCATAAGGTTCATGCACATTTTGTTACTTTTACTAAGAAACAACAAAATTATGAACATAAGGCCATACAACATGTTTATTATATGAAGGTCATAGCTCATATCTGGCTATGTTCATCATCTCATGATGTCAACATGATTAATAGACATGATAACAATCATGTAAGTCATTTGTCACATCATATGAAACATTAGTAACACCACCATCCTTTATCAGGATTAGGGTTATCTATCAATTAGGGCTTTTCATTCCCTTTACCCAAAATTAGGGTTAGGCTTTCCCATCATGCTTTAATTAGGGTTTCATGCTCACATTATTAGTTCAACCCTAATGTATTGCTCCACACCTCTGGGAGTATTTAAAGATATCATCAGTATTTGCTTATGATCAATATTCTCATCATATATCATTAATGATTATCAATTCAAGGTCTGAGTTCATTTCTAATCCTTGTTATGGTATGATTGCATCACACTCATTGATTTGACTTAGTGCCATTCTCAAGGTTTATTAATCAACATTTATCAAAGTACATTGAGTTCATTACATATTTATTGTAACAATTATATATATTACACACTCCATGTGTTTCTTATCCATAGATATTGGATTAGAGGTTCATCAAGGAATGTCTACCATAAAATGTTGAATGTGATATCTATCATGTCATAATGTATCACTTTCTTTTCATTTACATCTTACTTAAATAGATAAACTAACCTTGTATTAATGTATTTCTCTCTTATTACTTTATCCTCTAACTTGTCACTTTCTTCATATGGTGTATATATATTACTCATTGGAATTGTCCAAATATCTTTAATGATATGGACTTATTCAACGGTTAGACATTGTTGATATAGAATAAATCATTATCAACCACTTTAGGTATCTCTACCCATAGGATGTTATTCACTCCATTGTATAATATTGCATACATCACTCCTAAGAGTTTCATATCCTTATCTTTGTAAGATGTATAGCATTGTTACGCATACATGAAATTAGATATATAATGATCTAGGTATCATCTTGTCCTTTAGATCCTTATTCATTAGGGTATCAACACTATCATTCATGTAGTTCATCAACTTTACCCTTCATGGTTATAACATCCTCATCTTACTTGATTATAAATACCACTTCCTACTTTAGTATATTGGCCATTATACCATGACTATGGTTGCACATATCATTATATGGCAACATCCTAGATTTAAGTCTCACTTCACATCATTCTTCAGGGTTTCCATAATGCTACTCTTAATTAGGGCTTCACATGACATTGCCCTAGGTTAAGGTTTCTCATAACATTAATCTTAATTAAGGATTCTCATAACATCACTCTCAATTATGATTTCTCATGGATTCACCCTCAATTAGGGTTTATATTCAACAATCCAAAATTAGGGTTTACTATTCACTCCAAGTAGGATTGATCATCAAAGTACCCTGAATTAGGGTTTTTCATGTCCACTACATGATTATCATTCATGTAGGAAGTCTTCTCTTTCATCTTCTACAAGATGATGTTTGCTTTAGCTTTGATTAGGCTAAGTCAACTCAACTTAAAAGAAGAATTGACATCATTAGTTATGTCATCATCACCATGATCGTTATTAATTCATTATTTAAAGGTTACTAATCACCCTATCTTATTAGGATACAACACTATAATCATCTTTGATTACATCATGTATTAGTCAAATTGATCAACTTGTCCTTTGACTACTTTAAGTACTCATGTGGTTTTGGTTGATTATCCACCAAACGGTCTTGGGTAGATAGACCCCAAATGGTCTTGCACAAAAACCTCCAAATGGTCTAAGACTGTTTAGACCTCCAAACGGTCTTGCACAAACTACTGAGACCATTTACCAAAGCTGACTTTTTGAAACCGCATGAACACAACCGGTTTTGAAACCGCGTGCACCTAAACGGTTTAGGTTCGTTTGGTCCCAAACGGTCTTGAGACTGTTTAGTCCAAACCTCCTCAAAACTGTAAGGACCAAAAAGGGTCTCAACCACTCCAATTAAATTAGGGTTTCCAATGTTGGTTCCTTCAACCATTCAATACATGTAACCAATCAACAATTGGACCTATCACCATGCTTCAAATGAGTTAATTAGGACATCCTTCAACTCATTTGACCCTCAATTGACCCTCAGTTAGTCATCAATTAGGGTTTGAATCAATTGGATTAGGGTTTGGTAATGTTGATCCTTCTATGTTGATTATTGTTGAACCAATTACTTTGAAACTATTGGATTACCATCCAAATTGGGCATGACTTGACCCCAAACGGTCTTGAGGTCGTTTGGATGACCTCCAAACGATCTTGAGACCGTTTTCCCTTATCAACATCAAAATCCAAATCAACCAATTAGAGTTTGGATCATTGGATTGATCACCAAATCATCATTTGATTATACTTCAACTTAGTACCTTTGGATCTTCAAACACCTAACCATGGTCAACCCTAGACCTCCAAACGGTCTTGGGTGACCCCCAAACGGTCGTGGGATCATTTGGATGACCTACAAATGGTCTTGAGACCGTTTTCCCATCACATCATCATTAACCATGTCATTCAATTATGGTTTGGATCCTAGGATTGGTCACCAAATCAGCAATTGATTATACTTGAACTTAATATCTTTGGACCTTCAATTGCTCAACCATTTCTAACCCTAGACCTCCAAATGGTCTTGGGTGATCACCAAATGGTCTTCAGACCATTTGTCTGATCCCCAAATGGTCTTGAAACCGTTTGGGTCAATCAACCCAAAGCATCCACTTATTCAATTGCAAAATCAACACTTAGCCGATAAGGGTTGATACCATATGTTTGAATGTTCAAATACCTAACCATACTCAACCCTAGACCTCCAAATAGTCTTGGTTGACCTCTAAACGGTCTTGAGACCATTTGGGAGATTCCCAAACGGTTTTGAAACCATTTGGGTCAATGAACCCAAGTTTCAAACTCAATCACTTATGAAATCAGCACTCAACCCGATTAGGGTTTAGGTGATTAATGGCCCTTCAACTCATGAAGCAATTGGAGTTAATCAATAATAATTGATGGGTCATTAACCTAGATCATTATGAACAAATCCCCGAATGGTCAACCCTGGTCAGCATCACCAAACGGTCTTAAACCGTTTGCTTCTATGCGGTTTAGTGAAACTGTTTCATTCCAAACGGTTTGAAACCGTTTACTCCCAAACGGTTTGGGAAACCATTTGAGGAACTCCTTTGAAACTGCTTGCTTTAGATATTTAGAGAGGTGTGTTCTTATCATCTTCAAGATATAAACTCATGAAGCCTATTGTGGTTTCCATGGTGATTGCATCCATCAACCAAATCAATTATCGTAAATGTGAAAATGATCATTATTTGATAAGGAATTGAATGCAATAACAAAATCAAGGGTTCAAGTTATAAAACCCTCCACCAATTGAGCTCCAAAGCTCCAAGATCATGGAAAAAATGGTGGATGAAGCTTTTGCAACTCCCCTTAGGCTCTTCCTCAAGCTTTTGGTTGAAAAGATTAGCTAGGGTTGAAGAGGAGATCGAAATGAGAAGAAATACATAATTTATTTTCGATTTCCACCATGGAATCAAGGTGAAATGGATCAAGAACCTTACCAAAAGGTTGGGGGTCGTCCTCCTGGTCCTCCCTAGCTTCCTTGGTCGGTTTGCAAGCAAAGAGAAGAAGTGGGGTCGAAAAATCCTTTGTTTGGGCTAGGAAAGGGTCTTTTTATAAGATATTCAATGAGAGAGAAAATGTTTTATAAAAGTCTTTTAATTCCAAAATTATTGCCACCTTATCCCCCTTAGTTTCTTGTATACAAAGGCATATCTATCCACACCGAGATACCTTCCATTATCCAAGAATAAAGGGAAAAGAAATTAAGCACCTTAACCCTTATAATATTAATATCCATTTTTGAGTGGAATTGTTTTTCTTATAATAATGGTGAGTGGAATTTCACCTCCTTAGGATATGCTCGTGCCTTTGCAAGGCTTAATCTCATACACAAACATCTGAATCCAACCATATTAATTTTAGTTCAAGGTCCTTCAAATTATTTTATTTATTTTTGCATTAAATCGAATTAGGGTTTCAATTAGGCTTAAATCTTGATTATTTTAATATCAAGATTCTCTCTCCTCCAACTTAATTCAAATGAGGCGTCCCTCTCATTTTATTTTCTCTAAATGATGTCAAGAAACATTAGGGACCTTATTGAAGTGGTTATTTTCATATTGAACACTGGGTTTTGGGTAAATTGCACTTTACACAAAAACTAGGTTTTAATGCACAAACATTGCTCTACAAGCTTTATCTTGGTGCCCAAGCTTGTGGAAATCATAACACTACATCATATTCATTCTTATGATGTATCAACTTCAGAGGAACATATTTTTATGTAACACTTACAAGTTAACCCCTTAATTTAGGTAATTTGCACATTAGTCAAAAATAAGCAAACATTGCTTCAACATTATTCAAACAGGACCAAATTGAAACATAAGCTCCTCTTGAGCCTTAATTACTTTTCACCAAATAAGATTAAGCATATAACCATCTTTCTTAATCAAAACTCCTAGGGTTAAAGCATAACCCAGGTCAGGGATGTTACAATTGAGGGCATAATTTGAATAAAAAAATTTGTAGGAGAGAGAAAAATATATAGAAAAACTCACTCTGTCACATTCTCCCCTCATTATAAGAATTTTGTACCCAAAATTCAAGCATCCTGAAAAACATGTGGATATTTCTTCTCGACCTCGTTCTTTATCTCCCAGGTGGCATCAGTCTCATCATGGTGGCTCCAGAGAACTTTCACCATTTCTATACGTCGATTATTGTGAAGCTCCTTTGACTTAAAGTCGAGAATTCTGATTGGGGACTCATCATATGACAGATCATCCTTCAACTCGAGAGGCTCACGATTCAGAATGTGATTGGGGTCTTTGACATAAGGTTTCAGATTAGATACATGAAATACATTATGAATGGCACTATACTAAGGTGGAAAAGTGAGATGATAGGCACATTCACCAACCCTTTCCATAACCTCAAATGGTCCAAGATAATGAGGACTGATCTTTCCTTTGTTCTTGGCCAAAGCTCGAATAGGCCTAATTTTTAGAAAAATATGGTGACCTTTTTTGAACTGACATTCGTGTCGGTGAGCATCTGCATACGACTTCTACCTATCATGTGCCCACTCCATCCTCTGCCTGATTTGTGCAACTTTATCAGTATACAACTGCATCTCCTCTAATTTCATCAGGGTATGCTCTTTGACGTCATCCCAGTGTAACGGAGATCTGCATGGTTGGCCATAGAGAGCTTCATAGGGAGGCATTCTGATGCTTGCGTGATAGCTATTATTATAGGCAAACTCAGCTAAAGGCAAGTAGTAGTCACATGAGCCTTCCCAATCCAGAACACAAGCTCACAGAAGATCCTCCATAATCTACATTGTACGCTCTGATTGCCCATCTGTCTGTGGATGGTAGGTTGTACTGAAGTTCAATTTGGTGCCCAATTCTTCTTGGACCTATTTCCACAGCTTTGAAGTGAACTTTGGGTCTCTGTCTGAGACAATGGACGCTGGAACTCCATGTAGACATACAATCTCCCATATGTAGAGGTCGGCCAACTTAGAAACTTTTGCAGTAGTCTTTATAGGGGAAAAATGAGCTGACTTGGTGAGAAGATCCATGATGACCCATGCAGTGTCGTATCACTTCCTGGTCCTGGGTAATCCCACCATGAAGTCCATGGTTATGTGTTCCCATTTACATTCTGAAATCTCAAGGGGTTGTACTAGACCGTCTAGTTTCTGATGCTCGGCCTTGATTCTTTAGCATGTCAGACACCTAGACACAAAATTGACAATATCAAGCTTCATGCCCCTCCACCAGAACTGACGTTGTAGGTATTTGTAGATCTTCTTTATTCCATGATGAATTGTGTATTTTGACCCACATGCCTCATTGAGAATCGTTGTCTTTACAACTGACTACTCAGGAACCCACATACGGTTCTTGTATCAAAGACCACCATCAAGACCCATAGACAGATGTCCTTGAGGCTTCGACAGAAGAGAGGAGAGCTTTACAATATTAGGACTAGCCTTCTGTTCCTCAAGAAGTTCGAAATGCAAGTTGGACATGATGGACATGTTACTAACATGCACACGATCAGACAGAAACTGCAGCTTCCAGCATACTAGATCCTCCATATTCTTTTATTCAGGAATAGATAGAGATGCACACACTACCCTTTTCCTAATAAGGGCATCAACAACTATATTTGCCTTACGTGGATGATATGCAATAGTGAAATCATAGTCCTTTAGATATTCAATCCATCAGCGTTGACACAGATTCAATTCCTTCTGAGTCAGGATGTACTTCAAGATTTTGTGGTCGGTGAAGATGTCGAACGTTGCCCCGTACAAGTAGTGCCTCCTGATTTTGAGAGCATGAATGATTGTAGCTAATTCGAAATCATGTGTGGGATACTTAAGTTCATTGGGTTTTAGCTATCTCGATGCAAAGGACACTACCTTTCCATTCTGCTACAGGACACATCCTAACACATTCCTCAAAGCATCAGTGAATATCACAAACCCTTCGTTGCCAGAGGGTAGAACAAGAACAGGAGTCAACGTTAACTTTTGCTTTAATTGTTGGAAATTGGACTCACATGCAGCTAACCAGATGAAGTGCTCTTTCTTCTGAGTAAGATTAGTCATAGGAAGTGCCACTTTGGAGAAATTTAGAATAAAGTGATGATAATATCTAGCCAGACCCAAGAAACTCCAGATTTCAAAAGGATTCTGAGGAGGTTGCCAATCACGTACATCAGAGACTTTGCGTGATCAACAGATATATTACCCCCATAAATGACATGGCCAAGAAACATGACTTTGTCAATCTAGAATTCACATTTAGAAAGCTTGCCATAGAATTTTTGGCCTCGCAGAATCTCAAGAACTACCCTCAAGTATTCCTAATGTTTCTCTATGGAATCAGATTAGATCAGAATATCATCAATAAACACGACCACAAACTCGTCGACATAAGTTTGGAAGACTTTGTTCATCATATTTATAAATACACCAGGTTCATTGGTCAACCCGAATGGCATCACCAGAAATTCCTAATGCCCATAACGAGTTGAAAAAGGAGTTTTAGAAATATCAGATTCCTTGACTTTAAGTTGATGGTAGCCAGAATGAAGATCAATCTTTGAGAAAACTTTAGTAGTATGAAGCTAATCAAATAGGTCATAAATACAAGGGAGAGGATAGTTGTTTTTAATAGTAGCTTGGTTCAACATGCGGTAGTCAATACACGTATGCATATAACTATCTTTCTTTTTGACAAAAAGAACAGGAGCACCCCAAGGGGAAACACTAGGATGAATCAAACCTTTGTCAAGAAGTTCTTGCAACTATTTCTTCAACACCATAAGCTCAGCAGGAGCCATCACATACAGTGCACTAGAAATTGGAGTGGTTCCAGGAAGAAGATCTATGGAGAACTCAATGTCTCTATTTGGAGGCAGCCCAAGAAGCTCCTCCGGAAATACGTCAGGGAAGTCACGTACCACCTCCAGACTTTCTACAAGCCCGCTACTAGGATTGGTCTCTAAGACTAATGCGAGGAAGACTTTACATCCTTGAGAAATGAGCTTTTTAGATTTAAGAGAGGAAATTATAATATTATTATAGAATTTGCTTCCCCCTAGGGATTTTCACAAGACAAGAATGAGGTTGAGAGAGGACTACCATCTTGCTTCTACAATAAATGTGAGCATGGTATGTGTATATCCAGTCCATGCCAAGTATAACATCAAAGTCTTCCATAGTTAAAGAATGAATTCAAAGGGCATATCATGATTTTCGAATTTAAGAGAGAGGACATCAGTTTTCTATAGGGTTGTGAGTATTTTTCCACTAGGAGTAGACACATCTAGAATACATCCCAAGTCCCTTATATGAAGATGTAATATAGATGCCAAAGTTTGGGAAATAAACATATTTGTAGATCTAGAGTCAAACAAAGCTTTAACAGGATGACCATTTAATAATACAATGCCTACACATGATAATTGAGTTATGAATAATTTGCAGGCTTGAATAAGATATTAAATTCTGAAAAGAATTTAGGTTACCTTCATAAAGCTGGTTGGGATTTGCCTTAGCCTCTTCTACATTCACTGCATATACACTGCCATTGCGGTGCCCCTGAGGTTGTGGAGCACCTACTGTAGGATTGAAAAAGACGGAGGGAGTGGGGCACTTGGTGACAAAATGGCCCTCCTTCTTGTAGTTATAGCAGACCGGCTTGGTATGGAGGCATACCCTACCATGGAAACACCCACAAGTCTTGCACTTGGGATTATTCATCCTCGGTTGGTTCTGGTGGCTTTTCTATCCTCCCTTTCCTGAACCTCCTTGTTTCCCTGATCCCTTCTTGTTATGGCCAGGATTGAACTTTCTAGAATTATCTTCCCCAGTTGTGGTTAACCCTAAGTAGCCCATGCTGGAAGGTTTTTGCCTGCCCTTCTCTCTCTCGTACTTGAGGGCCATGTCTAGGGATTCATCTATGCTTCTGGGATGGGAGGCTATGACTAGGGTTTTTAGGTGAGCGGAAAGGCAATCAACATAATGCCCGGTAAGGCGGTCTCCAGTCCTGATGGGTGCATAATGCTCCAAAAGCCTAAACTTTTGGGTGTAGTCAGCTACTGAGAAACTACCCTACCTTAGCTCCATGTACATCTTCTCCTTCCTCTTCCTCTCGGCTATAGGCATGAAATGGTCGGTGAAGAGGATTTTGAAAGATTCCCACCCCATGGCATCTACTTCTTCTCCCCTATTCCCACCATACTTCTCCCACCAGATTTTAGTCCCTCCCTTATGTAGATGGGTGGTGAACTTGACCTTCTTCTCAATGGGTACTTCTAGGGTATGGAAACTGTTCTCCATGAAGGGGATCCAGGCCTCAGACTTATCCATGACCTCAGGCTGATCTTCCCCCTAAAACGTATCAGGGTTGAGTTTAATGAAATCTATCACCATTACTTCCTTTATCCTAGAGGTACTAGTTTCAGGGGTTCCTCTTGTGGGAAGGATTTCCATAAAGTCTAGAAGGATTTTCTTCTGTTCCTCCCACCTTTCCTTGGCCGCGATATCGAGATTAGGTACTTCAGAGGTTTCAGCCCCTTTCCTCTTCTTAGAGGATGATTCCTCAGAGGCCTTTGAGTTGCAAGTCTTAGGAGGCATCCTGAAATTAGGTGGACATATTAGATTTATCACTCAGCAATTATTTTCATTATTATTATTATTTTATCACATAGTATTTCATTATTCTCCTTTATTAATTATTAATGTTCTTAATGTTATGATTTGTGGAGGATACCCTAAAATCCTTATTACTCAGTCCTTAAGACTTTCTAAATAGAGAGACTCTTTTCCTAACCTTATATCATAAAGGTAAGGGGGAATTATTCAAAAAATGGAGATAAGAGGGAAATTTTTCCTATAGAAGAGATGAGAGGGAATTTCAATAGAAGAGAAGGATCTTAATTAAGGTATGCCCAAGAAGTAGTGCACATTTAGGATATCAGCCAGGTAAACTAACACTACCATATACGTAGCCTCATGATTGCCAAGCAAAGTGGCTTAGAGACTTTAGCGAAACCCATGGCATATGATATCCTAGTCACCTCAACCCTTCACATCCCTAACTCAAGGACTACCCTAGACTCATAATAGGGTGAATGAAGTCCATGTGACTATGATGTGTGAACATTGGCTTTGATACCAACTGTGACGACCCCAATTTCTATATACTTTCCTCAGTGACATTCATAGATATGAGTGCACTCATATCTATAAATGTCAGAAGGAAAAATACAAGAAATTAAGATAGTCAACTAAAATCAGAGAAATGAGCCAAGATCATTTTTCACATCATCATGAATACCCACACAAACATTCATTCATTGAAGATAAATAAAGTCATTACATACTTATTATTTGAGAAGGAAGAATGAATAGTTGTATAAGAATGGAAATTATGATTATTACATAGGATTTAGAACATCCTATTACAACATCTAGAAGAAAAAAAAACTATCTAGCTGAAAATAGGATAAAATAAGAGATGAAGATCTATCTAAATATCCTCCATGTACATTATTTATTTGCTTCTTGTACTTTGAAGTGCATCATATGTTCCTTGTACCTAGAAAAAATGAAAAACATAAACATCAAAAAAAGTTGGTATGTGGAATTAAAATGCTATACTATGCTAGCATATTGAAAATACTTGAAAAAGAAGAAAGAGAAAGAAACATTATTTAGTGGTGGAAAATTAGGTAATCCCAAGTTATTAATCACATTTCAAATGAATATGCATTACTGCGGTGGACTTAGCAATAACCTAAATTGATTGGGCCCTATCCCCACATACCATGGGATCTCCCTGCGTACCTTGTACCATTAGGGAGGTGCTAGTCAACATTAATTTTTTCCCTCTCTAATAGGGAGATTAATGAGCACCACTAGTAACTACATTTCATTTCTCATTCATTTATGTTCTTGAATGTTCAATGCAGAAAATGACAATTGTAATGACCCCGCCTCCCGGTAACCCTCAATTAAGGGAGACCGAAAGGTCGGTGTCATTATCCAATTAACAAGACCAAAGGTTCGAAAAATAATCAATAATAATTATGAAATTCTACTAACTAAACTGAAATTTGGGTATAAAATTAAATCTTTACTTACCTTTGAAAAACTTTGGAAATCTATCTACCCAGAGCTTGAATCTACTTTATCTAATCCTCCTTGCACTTTATGTTTTAATTTCACAATGTGTCACTTTACCGTTTGTTCCTTTCAGGGTTGTACCTAAAATGCCGACAAACAAAACGTCAGTCAGTATATCGAAATATACTAGTATGTGGGGACAACCAAATGTTTGCACATAAGGATAACAATCTAATTATCACAATCATGTTAATTAACAAGCCAATTTACACTTTCTAGTATAACATTATCCACTGCTTTTGCCCTAACCCTAGCATACCCACCTTAGGGTTTCCTTTGACAATGACTTAAGGCCACCTTCTCAATCCCGAGGTTGGTGCCTGGGGGTCACCACTCATAGTGCCCACTAGTCATGCAATATCATAGGCCACCTTCTCATTCCCGAGCTTGGTGCCTGGGGTCACCACTCAAGGTGTCCATTGGTCTACCCATCTGGGCCTGACCTTTGGCATCATCCATCTGGGTGGCATGTAAGTGAGAGAATCCATACTTCTATTATTAATGTGATAATCATAGTGACTTTATAGTTTGCAAGTATGAACATCCAAACTGATAATTTGCATTCAATGCGATTAACCATCTAGAAAATCCTCAAGAAACTAAGACGGTTATTCATAATTAACCACATTCCTGTCAAGATGTCTTGAGTGCAGAGTTAATCCAAAAAATCAAGTAATCCAGAGTAAATCAAGCAAGCACAATTCAATCCTGAAATATTCATCCAATATTTTCTATCATGGTTCATGGTATACAAAACTAATAGGCCTAATCGTGCCCTAAGGTTACTAGCCCTTTTTTGGGTTTTGACTATAATTAGGGTTTCACTTCCTTTTTACCACTTTTACTTTATTTTTATCAACATATCCCTAATTATCTTAGTTGGTTTCCCATTAAGATATTAAGATCATATTTGTATCACAAAAACCCTAATTTTCAGATTATTATATCCTTTCTTCCCTTTTTCCTCACTTTAGGGTTTCTAAGGGTTTTAATTACAACATTAGGTTTAAAACTCTAATTCTTGCAATTCCATCATCAAAATAGGTTAAAATCTAACTTTATCATTAAACAAGTTAACCATGCTTGAATTAACCTAATTGTAATATTAAATCTATCCTTGATTAACAATTAGGGTTTCTATCTACAAATTAACACCCTTTTCATGAAAATAATACAATTTTATTAAAAGAGATTGATTTAGGCATTCAAACCATTTTCAACTTATTCTTCGTATTTTTTTGATCATTTTTCATGTATATACTTTTCCCATCCGAGTTTCCTAGCAAGAGTTATGATTTTTGTAAGAAAACCTTTTTTTATCAATTTAATTACTAACTTCAGAAAAATGATGGTCGTCTAATTCATGGTCCGTTTGTCCACTCAGGATCCAACGGTCAAGGATATGCACGCATGTTCTTTGCGATTAAAAGAAAGTGAAATACAAATCTGCCCTTACCTTCGTTCATAGACATCGGGGGCAACAAGGTCTTTTCCCCTTCTCTTCTTCTTCCTTACGATGAATCTCGCGTGCAACACAGGGTCGACGATGTGGTCAACAACGGCGTTGACTTAGAGCTCCCACTTCTCCACTCTTGAAATGACACGCCACCCTCCATCGACAGATCCTTTTGGACTCACCTACACCTCCAATCTCCCCGTACATGCGCCGCTTGCTCGGGTCCTGAAGAAGCACCTCCGGTGTGGTTCAGGTGAATCAGCGATGGATTCCAGAGGGAAGAGTAGCTCCTCGAAGGAGGGGAAAGGATGAGGGAGGCAGTGCAGAGTCTTTAGAACATGAGGGAGATCTCACAGTGAGATTTTACCTTGTATATATAGGGATGGCCGCGAAGGGTGGTTGGGGGATTCTCCCACCGCTTCCTAAAGATAGCCAACCCAGGCTCATTACGTTTGGCTTCCCAATCTGAACCTGATGGAAAGATTTCCAAGAGCCCTTGTCAACCAGGGATAGAGAAACTCAGAGGGGGAAATAGGCAATTGGGCTATTTCCTTTTACAGTCTAACCCAGTCTGTCCCAAGCTAGGTGACAAACGGAAATCCTCAGATCCCGATCCTAGGGCCAGGAATGCGAGCTAAATAGTAGCCTGATTGCCCAAATCGTGACATGTATATCAAAAATCCATTATCCTTCACACTTTAGGATAACTTCAAAATTCCATATCCTAAAATATGTGCATCATTTTTGAACCAAATTTTATGGGAAATTTCCTTTTGCCCATATCTATACGCATGCCAAAAATGTGTCCCAAATTCCAAAGGAAAAGGGTTTTTTCATTAGAAGCAAGTTATTCTTTAATAAGACTTATTTAATTGATATTTCCTCTTCCTTTTGTCATTATCTTATCATCTTGGACTCATTGGACCTCAAGGAATCCTAAAGGCATGGATTTCCACATTGGATAAATATCTTCTTGCTTTTATCTTTTTATTTGTGTTTATTTCACATATTCTCCTTATCTTTTTATTTCTTCATTAAAATATCTCTTTTTGAGGAATTCTCTTTATTTCTCTCTTATTTTACTCATTGGTATTCCTTTTATCATTAGGAATCCTTGGGATACGAAATTCCACCAAGGATAACTCAATTATACCTCTTTCCACTTATTTCCCACATTTATCATTGTTTTCAATTTCTTTCTTAATAAATTAATACTTAATTGATCTTTTCTTTTCTTATTGCATTTCCTTTGCATATTTGGACTCCTTGGAACCCAAGTAACCCAAGAGGCACGAAATTGACCTTTGGATTATATTCGATTGCCTTCTATAGGTTTCTACACCTTTCTTTTCTCAAATTCTCAATAATTCATTAATTAATTGAATTTCCTTGTTATTGGGCCCAATAGCCCATAAAGCCCAAAAGACAATCAACAAGGCTATTGTAATCGAAATCCATTTATTCAAAATAGATTATATCATTATTTCTCCAAATATCATTAATGTGAAAAATTACATTTCTCACCCAATGAACCCAAGAATTGGGGTTATAACATCCTTCCCCTCTTATAAGAATTTTGTCCTCAAAATTCCATCAAGCAAACAAACAATTTAGGATAAGCCTTTATTATGTCCATCAGGGCTCCCATGTGGCTTCACCCTTCCCATGGTGCTTCCCAAGAACCTTCATCATCTCATATTCTTCCATCTGAGTTCTTTCTTACCTTGGTATATCGTACCCCCATAGGTGACTCAGGACATTTCAGCTTTTCAAAAGTTGAATAGGTTCTGGGCTCAACATATGGCTTGGGTACCTCACATAGTGCTTTAGATCAGACTCATGGAACACATTATACGTCATGTTATACTAAGGGGTAAGGTTAAACACAGCCATCTCCACCAATCCATCTTAATGGACCCATATATCGGGGATTCAACTTTCACAACTGTAGCTTAGAAGGGTCGGATTTTCACATCACATATTCTCCGCCAGTGAACTGCATGTCAGTCTGCTTTGCATCAGCTCGTACCCCATGTCACCACTGGGCTTTCTCATAGCCATTGCACAATCAAAGCGACTTCATCTGCACAACTGTGGTTCTTTTCTGACCTTCATGAGGCCTCATGCACCAACATAATCTTAATGAAGTGGTGGCTGACACAACCTCCTTCTAGAACTTCTTTCATCCCGATAAAGGCTAAGGTGGTTATCATCACATCTTACAAAGGACAATAAATGTCTCTATGTATCACCCTGAATGAGCACACATGCTCTCAGCAGACCCTCTAGTCTGGATCATACTACCCATTAGTTAGGGGTAATAAGCGGTACTGACACCGAGTTCTTCATGTACCTACTTCCACCTTATGGAAGTGAACCTTGAGGTCATACTCAAGAACTTTTGAACTCGTATCATGGTGCAGTTGAACTGTCTCTCTCACGTGTAGTTCAACCTGATCTGTCCCTTGACAATACTCTTTCTTTCTCATGTCATCTAGGTAAGGCAGTCTACAATAACCTATTTTGCATATTGACCTTCCTTGGTCAAGGGGAGACTCACAACATCCACAGTGATGAACTCCCATTCCCTTTCGGGAACTCTATATACTTTATATCCATGCATTGGGTTACTGGTGTTCGTCCTTCACCTCCTTACTTGCAAGGCCACATGCTACATGCAATTTCATATTAAGAATCTCAAGTACTACTATCACTAACTATCTTAGTAGTATCACGGTGTTTGGTGATCTTAAACCATGATCTCCTATATGTCATGATTCCTCAAGATCGATTCCTCTGAAACCCTAAACCACTCTTATCAGGGTTTTATTACTTCTTATCCAAAGAAGTGTATCTGAGGTTCTTTCACTATATCAAGGACTAAACTGGCTAACCAAACAACAAACATCTCTTGTTACATCTATGTGTTAGCCAAAACCCATCTTCTTTCCAAACTTAGGGTTAGTCGAACAACCGAAACTTCTTCTAGCCTCTATCTAAACTAGGCAGCTATATCTCAACCAGAGCATTCATTACCACTTCACATTCTTAGGTGTCAAGACATACACCTCCGTGTATTCCACTCATCATCTCATCTCAACTCTAAGTTTGTCTTCATCAAGAAAATCTGAGCTCATCCTCATGGTGATTCAACTCAACTTTGCATAACTTGCAAATTCCACATAACTCATGATAAAACATCCTCACAAGATGATTTCCTTGATACTCTTAGTGTTTGTAAACCATCCATGTATCATTCACTCCACACAGGTATGTTATCATCTCTATCCTCATAGATCATAGCAATGTTCCATCTCGCATCATCTTTTATCCTTGGTGTATGGCATGCGTACTGTCCCATCTCTGACTCCCATAACAAGAGGAAATAAGCATTTGGCGGTCGTCGAAACACAAAGTTCTTCCTGTTCCAAGAGTAGAGTTGGTACATCCCACATTTCCAGTACACCTTCGAATCTAAGTTGAAACATGCCACACATGTCGTTACATCACAAACATCATGATATCAAAATTACCTCCATGGAGAACTGGTCTCGAACCTACTTGGGTTACTACACAATCCTTGGTCATCTCCTCTAGGTATATAGGGTACCAGAACTTTTGGGGTCATCCCTCTTCCCTCATGCATCCAGAGAGTGCCCTACTCATCTGCCCTTTGGGTCCCATGAGTTCATGAAGGTGATCAATCTCCTAACCCATGGCCCTCTAACAATGATAGTTGTTACCTCCCGACCCTATGGTCATGTGCAACTAAGGAATTAGGCAACTCCTACTTCCATCGGTCTTATCCCAACCTGACCCTTGGATAGACTTAGGATTCTAACATAGTACATGTTCAACTTAGAACCTTACCCAATCCTTAATCATCTCTCTCTGCATTCATGACTGACTTTCATCCCTTCATAGGGGTAATGGCAACCTGCCTACCTTGGTCAGGCCCCATACCGGTTACCTCCATGGTAACACATCCACATGCACTTAGAGATGGTTATCTATGGGTCTACATGTTCATTCTCATACCATGTAATTTTCACTTAACTTCTCAAGATCCTATGAGACCTCTTTAGTTTACCGCAAAAACCAACAAAATTGGTATACACCCTACAAAAGGGTCCCTCTCCCAGGATGGAAGAAAACTACACCTTGATAAAAGCGGTCACAAACGTCCTTATGTTTAGGGTATGCATCCACATGAGCATGCTTAGCGCTAGAAATATACTAAGGCACAAGAAGACACTTACAAAACCATGCTAGGTCACACTTGTTCTCATCCTCAACATTAGACCAACTTAGTTGTGAGGGGTTCATCAAACATACCTTTAACTAAAAGGGGTTTCCTTTACCTCTACACATGAGGAGTATCATGCTCAAAACTATAGAGACTCAAACCTCATCATGAGCATCGGATACACTGCTTCCCCTCTTAGGCCTAGGATCCCTAGGTTCACCTTCGGGTGTCCAACTGCATGCTCAATCCCTTCACCATGAATCAAGCATGTCCAAGATATGTCATGTACTTCCATGATCCTTCTACTCAAGCAACACTTCCGAGTTGAGTCCTCTTCCAGTACAACCAACTAGGTATAAGGCCTCACATACTTCTACTAAACCTCTCCAAGTCTAAGAAACTCTTCTCCCTATCTAAGGAGGAAAACACCTATACCATAAGCACAAAGGTACCAGTGAACTCATCCATTCTCTAGGGTTTGGTTCCTCTCATGGAAATCAAGACATCATCAAACTTCAAGGGTCAAGCATACGACACCCACTATCATCCACTTAGGCCGCATCATCCTCAACTCCCACTGTTCCCCAAGTTTTGGGGTTTTAGGCTTCTAACTTTCTTGCCCGAGGTCCACTCTCTCTCTCTAGAGCTAATCCTACAACCAACCTCTCTATAAGAGGTCCTTTCTTCATGAAGGATCAAGCTCATAAGCATGCCCCTACCTGAGTGAATCCTATGCTCGAACTTATGTTTACTCAAGATTATCCATAACCCCTTATGCTTATCTCATCAGCCATCCATTATGATTTCTTGTCCAGGGTTTCATCCTACTGTTAGCACTACTGACGTACTATGGGTGCAATCTATACCCTACTTGCACAAGCCCCATAGAGTTCTATAGGTTCTTCTCTAACTCCAACCATGAAGGAGCTATCCTTCGCTCAAACATGCATGACCCTTCCCTGGGTTGGGTTGCCAAAGGTACTCGGTCATCAACTTCTCATGGCTCATATGGCATCTAAGACATGTCTATCCAAACACCTAGTCTACCATGACATCTAACTCATCATGTCACCTCTCTCTCTAAACTTCACTTAGGGTTACGATTAACATCTTCCTCAGAGGATGTGCTAGGTCTCTACTTGTAATGGAGATCTCTATCTCCAAGACTCACTCTCTTTACTTACCCTCCTTACAAGAAGGTCCAACCTCATGTCTCTCCTGAGGGCATGACAACTCGTGTCATACGACCTAAGCATGTATCTATTCTTTTACGCTTACTCTATTAAGTTTATGTCCATCACATCTTATTTACATGCTTTTCATTAATTTGGTGGAGGATCCCTTAATCCTTATCAACCTTACCCATACCTCAAGAGGGTGAGGGAAAGAAAGAAAACCCTAATCCTTAAGGTCCTTAATAGAATTTGAGTTGAGAAGGGATGAACATGATGAGAGAGTCCTAAAGGTATCTTATTTCGAGTCATATCCAAATACATCGGCCAGACAGTCACACAAACCGGGAGTCCTCGTGTCCCAACTAGCAGTGCGGAGGAAAATATTGCTAGCCCCCAGACGTGATCCTTTTCTAGACACCTCAGTCTTTCAGACAATCCTCTAATAACTCCCTTGGATTCTATAGAGTTTGTAAAATTTAATAATTATTAAAGATTAATTGAGGAACCTATGCTCTGATACCAATTGTAATGACCCCGCCTCCCGGTAACCCCCAATTAAGGGAGACTGAAAGGTTGATGCCGTTATCCAATTAACAGGATCAAAGGTTCGGCAAATAATCAATAATAATTATGAAATTCCACTAACTAAACTGAAATTTGGGTATAAAATTAAATCTTTACTTACCTTTGAAAAACTTTGGAAATCTATCTACCCAGAGCTTGAATCTACTTTATCTATTCCTCCTGGAACTTTATGTTTTAATTTCACAATGTGTCACATTACCGTTTGTTCTTTTTAGGGTTGTACCTAAAATTCTGACAAACAAAACATCGTTCAGTATATCAACATATACTGGTATGTGGGGACAACCAAAAGTTTGCACATAAGGATAACAATCTAATTATCACAATCAAGTTAATTAACAAGTCAATTTACACTTTTCAGTATGACATTCTCCACCGCTTTTTCCCTAACCCTGGCATACACACCTTAGGGTTTCCTTTGCTAATGACTTAAGGCCACCTTCTCAATCCCGAGCTTGGTGCCTGGGGGTCACCACTCATAGTGCCCACTAGTCATGCAATATCATAGGAAACCTTCTCATTCCCGAGCTTGGTGTCTGGGGTCACCACTCAAGGTGTCCATTGGTCTACCCATCTGGGCCTAACCTTTGGCATCATCCATCAGGGTGGCATGTAAGTGCGAGAATCCATACTTCTATTATTAATGTGATAATCATAGTGACTTTATAGGTTGCAAGTATGAACATCCAAACTGATAATTTTCATTCAATGCGATTAACCATCCGGAAAATCCTTGGGAAACTAAGGCGGTTATTCATAATTAACCACATACCTGTCAAGCTGCCTTGAGTGCAGAGTTAATCCAAACAATCAAGTAATCCAGAGTAAATCAAGCAAGCACAATTCAATCCTGAAATATTCATCCAATATTTTCTATCATGGTTCATGGTATACAAAACTAATAGGCCTAATCGAGCCCTAGGGTTACTAGCCCTTTTTAGGGTTTTGACTATAATTAGGGTTTCACTTCCTTTTTACCACTTTTACTTTATTTTTATCAACATATCCCTAATTATCTCAGTTGGTTTCCCATTAAGATGTTAAGATCAGATTTGTATCACAAAAACCCTAATTTTCAGATTATTGTATCCTTTCTTCCCTTTTTCGTCACTTTAGGGTTTCTAAGGGTTTTAATTACAACATTAGGTTTAAAACCCTAATTCTTGCAATTCCATCATAAAAACAAGTTAAAATCCAACTTTATCATTAAATAAATTTACCATGCTTGAATTAACCTAATTGCAATATTAAATCTATCCTTGATTAACAATTAGGGTTTCTATCTACAAATTAACACCCTTTTCATCAAAATAATACACTTTTGTTAAAAGAGACAAATTTAGGCTTTCAAACCATTTTTAACTTATTCCTCGTATTTTTCTTATCATTTTTTATGTATATACTTTTCCCATCCAAGTTTCCTAGCAAGAGTTATGATTTTTGAAAGAAAACCCTTTTTTTATCGATTTAATTACTAACTTCAGAAAAATGATGGCCGTCTGATTCGTGGTTTGTTGGTCCACTCAGTATCCAACGGTCAAGGATATGCACACCTATTCTTTGCGATTAAAAGAAAGTGAAATACAAATTTGCCCTTAACTTCCTTCATAGACATCGGGGGCAACAAGGTCTTTTCCCCTTCTCTTCTTCTTCCTTGCAATGAATCTCGTGTGCAGCACAGGGTCAACACTGCAGTCAACAACTGGGTTGACTTCGAGCTCCCGCTTCTCCACTCTTGAAATGACACGCCACCCTCTGTCGATAGGTCCTTTTGGACTCACCTACACCTCCAATCTCCCCGTACATGTGCCGCTTGCTCGGGTCCTGAAGAAGCACCTCTGGTGGTGGTTCAGGTGAATCAACGATGAAATCTAGAGGGAAGAGTAGCTCCTCGAGGGCGGGGAAAGGATGAGGGAGGCAGTGAAGAGTCTTTAGAACATGAGGGAGATCTCACGGTGAGACTCTACCCTATATATATAGGGATGGCCATGAAGAGTGGTTGGCAGAAGTCCTGGAGGTTGGGGGATTCTCCCACCACTTCCTAAAGATAGGCAAACCAAGGCTCGTTGAGTTCGGCTTCCCGATCCGAACCTGATGGAAAGATTTCCAAGAGCCCTTGTCAACTAGGGAGAGAGAAACTCAGAGGGGAAAATAGGCAAATGGGCTATTTCCTTTTACAATCTGTCCCAATCTGTCCCAAGCTAGGTGACAAACGGAAATCCTTAGATCTCGATCCTAGGGCCAGGAATGCGAGCTAAATAGTAGCCTGATTGCCCAAATCGTGACATGTATATCAAAAATCCATAATCCTTCACACTTTAGGATAACTTCAAAATTCCATATCCTGAAATCTTTGCATCTTTTTTCAACCAAATTTTATGGGAAATTTCCTTTTGCCCTTATCTATACGCATGCCAAAAATGCGTCCCAAATTCCAAAGGAAAAAGGCCTTTTCATTAAAAGCAAGTTATTCTTTAATAAGACTTATTTAATTGATATTTCCTCTTCCTTTTGTCATTATCTTATCATCTTGGACTCATTGGACCTCAAGGAATCCTAAAGGCACGGATTTCCACATTGGAGAAATATCTTCTTGCTTTTATCTTTTTATTTCTGTTTATTTCACATATTCTCCTTATCTTTTTATTTCTTCATTAAAATATCTCTTTTTGAGGAATTCTCTTTATTTCTCTCTTGTTTTACTCATTGGTATTCCATTTATCATTATGAATCCTTGGGATACGAAATTCCACCAAGGATAACTCAATTATACCTCTTTCCATTTATTTCCCACATTTATCATTGTTTTCAATTTCTTTCTTAATAAATAAATACTTAATTGATCTTTTCTTTTCTTATTGCATTTCCTTTGCAACTTTGGACTCCTTGGAACCCAAGGAACCCAAGAGGCATGAAATTGACCTTTGGATTATATTCCATTACCTTCTACAGGTTTCTACACCTTTCTTATCTCAAATTCTCAATAATTCATTAATTAATTGAATTTACTTGTTATTGGGCCCAATATCTCATAAAGCCCACAACACAATCAACAAGGCTACTGTAATCAAAATCCATTTATTCAAAACAGATTATATCATTATTTTTCAAAATATCATTAATGTGAGAAATTACATTTCTCACCCAATGAACCCAAGAATTGGGGTTATAACAACAAAACTCATATATTTACATCCAACAATGTACTCAAATACATGCAAGCAAACACTTATATTTGACATCCAGCAAAAACTAGTCATATAATTATATCCACCTACCTTTGATCTCAGATCTGAAATTCAACAAGTCTAGATTAAGAGAGAGAGTAGATCACCCTGAAACGAAATCAAGGGTATACTTGTTATTATTGGTCCATATGACCCATGACTAAGGTTGGTTCTTTAGGTATGATTGCTTTCATGTTTTTATGCTTAGATCAGGAATTATCTGTGACTGCTATTTTACTTTTGGAGTTACAAAATCATCCCTTCTTATTAGGGTTTCATTTATTTGAAGATACCTATTTTATCCCAAAAAGGGGAGCATTTATATTTAGGATTTCCATTATGGGTTAGATCATTAAGGGTATCTCTTTAGGATACATATGATTCGAGAGATCAGAGTTGGATTCTAAGGTTTCATGGTCATTCCAAGTCATTTAGTGTCATTTACTAGTTAGGGTTTGACATAATGTTGCATAAGGTATACACCATTAGAGAGAGAAACTAGAATTTAGGGTTTTTTACAACTATTGAGTCAAATATCCCACTTTGATTAGGGTTTCGAGTAACATGATGATAAGGGACCCAAAATCGAGTTTAGGATGTCCACAAGACAGATCTAAATCAAGGATGACTATTATTGCAAAATATATATATATTAAAAGGTCATTAGGGCTTGTAGGCCATATTATTTTGAAAAGGGCTCAGATCTAGGTCCTGATTATATTTTATTTGGACAGTTCACATTTTTTTGATGAAAATGGTATATAGGTTTACTATAATCCTACATTTCTAGCATTTTCTAGGATTTTTCTAAGATAATCACGACCGAATCTGACTGGATCGACGACTCTCATTGATCCCAAGCTTTGCGTGTGGTGGATCAGATCATTGACGCGACTCATTGGGATTGGTCCATGTCAGACTCGCGATCTCGTTGCCCTGGTTGACTCACGCCATTGCTACTAAGTTGGCAGTTGTGGATTCATCCACCCTGGCTCCAACTGGCACCATGTGTATGAGTCCCTTCTTGCTCGAGCAGTTCATGATAGAGAGTGGGTGTGGAAGACAGCTCACCGGCAAGAGGAAGGGAAGGTGCAGTAGGATACGAAAGCTAATTAGGATGTGCCTCCCAGATCTAGAAAGCTTTGGTGAATTGAGGGAAGAAACCAATTGAGAGGGAGGAAGGCGAGATAGAGGAGAACGCCCAACATGCAATGTGTCAGTGCCACTGACATTTGAAGGTTGGGTAGGGGTCTCCGGTGTCGATGAGGGTCGGGAATCAGAGGGTTAAGGTAAAGGAGGGTGGCGGCGACGTCAAGGGGGTCTTTTTATAGGCCCTTGGTGTGATAACCTAACCTTTTCTCTCTCCTCAAGTGATATGTTCCTCTCTCATAAAGTGGCCCATTACTGAATTTGATGTCAATTTTATAATTGGAGGGTTGAGATTTTCTAATTTTGGCCACTATAATGACCAATTTCACAATGTGTACATTTGATTTGCTCTCTTGATCTAAATTTCACTATTAAATGATTCACTATTTTGTAAATAATCTTGAACCTGATTAGTATGATCACCTTGCTCTATAATATGTTTCAAAATATCGAGTGTTCATTTATCTTCCCAACGGTACAAAAATTACCTCATTTGGACCATCCTAGCCCATGATATGGGTATTTGAAAATTTACCCAAATTGTACATGTTTTAATTACTTTTGTGAGTTTGGGGCTTAATGGGCCTAGTTAGGCATGCGACCCATGCTTTACCCTTGTGCCTTGCTGACCCCCTTTCCCTTTCGGGAAACCATCGACGGGAAGGGGTTTCTCCTCTTTTCTTTCCCTCTCCAAATCGAGTATCAGAGGGAGTTGAGAACCCTAGATGGATGCTTCTTTTTAAACCCCCTTGGTTTGCCCCGTCTTCTTTCCCCTCTTTTGCTCCAGCCATCAGCCCTCTTCCCCCTCCCTTTCTTCTTCTTCTTCTTTCTTTCTCCTTTCCTCTAGTCCTATAGCAGCGGCATAATGCTTGCCTACCCCTCATGCTCCCGGCGCCAAGCAAGTTGATGGCTTCCCACATGTTGATGGCATACCAGAGGTAGGCACGATGAGGGAGCCTCAAGTGAGGATGATAGTGTGCCCCAGAATCCTTACGGTTGTCGACCATCTTCCTCAATCTTCCTTCCCCATCGCCTACTCCAGAATGACTCCAACTCCATCCTAGCAGTCTTCTCTGGGCTGATTGCAGTGGCCAAGGGTGCAGGCAAGGAGGCGGGCCAGGCATACCACTGACAACACTACTGACATCCATCTGATGTCTAGCCCCTCATTTCCTACTCGTATCCGGCAGGTTTTGACACCTCCACCTCAACCCCTATTTCTCCCCTGTTCAGAACAGGGAGATCAGATAATGCGGCCACTAGGGTGAGATAGGGAGAGCCATCCCAGGCACAGGTGAACCAAGATCGAACCAGATCTGGTCGAGGCTTCATGTGAACTGGCCGTAACATGATGACCTTTATCATGGTAATACTCAATCAAGTTTTTATATGGTTCCTATTTGAAACTTCAAAAAATGATAATTCCTAGACCCAAAGTCCAAAATACATGATCTAATATATCAATTTGTTCCTTTTGAAAAGATCTACAATTTGGGCATGATTTTAGACCCTAGTTTCACTTCGTTTTTCCCTTTTGCCTAAAAGATGGGTGCTTTGATTATCTTGAGTATAATGGATGTATATTGATGATAAGATTTGGATGCTTATTACCTAAACCACTCTCATATCTTGATTAGTGATCTTGTGATGTTGCGTGATAATAATGCCTAAGGTTAGACACTCATAACCTATGATGGTGTGTATAACCCTAAGTACCCTACAAGTTACTTATTTGAATTTTATCACTTACTTGTTTTCCTTGTGCTCAAAATGTGATATGGATCCTATCCCTTGTCCTTCCCATTGTAAATAAGGAAATCCTTTCTCACATTTATACCTTGGATGAGTATGTTCTACCTAAGTCAGATCTTTAACCTTGATGGCCTATATATGAACTATGTTGATGGTTGAATGTATGTGAATATGTTGATGATACCATGTTGGTTGTGTGGTGCCCAGACTCTAGGGATATCCACCTATCTTTCAATAAGATTCTTATGACACTACTTTGCTGATATAAACCATATCTTATGATTGGTCCTCTTACCTCGATATATCTTGGCCATGTTTCCTCTACTATGGATCCTTTGACCCTAATATGCAAGCGACTCAAACCTTGAAATTCTCTTATAAAATGAACGGAACCTCAAAATGACTTGAAACCCGAACCCCACCATCATGATGACCTCTAAATCAGTACAAGATCATCTAATGAACTAATAAGAAACTTGGAACCTATCTTGGCCAAAACCCTAAAATGCATCTAATTAGGGTTAATGATGAGAATCTAATGCATATATGTAATCTTGTTATTCATCAGGTTTGGCATATGGCTAGATGATGAAGGATAAGTTAGGTTATGTATCTCTGAATTAGGTATGGGCCTTATCTAGTTATATGAATATCACTTTCTTTCTTGAAATGACATGTATTGTATGCTTGTTTGTTTACTTGCTCAAATATTGCCACGTAGTATTACTATGTCTTACTCGATGTTTGCCTCGTCGGCTTTATAACTTGAACACATATATATATAGAACTCCATTATAATAATGTTGATAAAGGGTTATCTCTTGGCTATGGCCTTGAGGTCCCTCTCATATAAAAGGGTTATCTAATCTTGAGCACCCTTACATACCCTTTTGGTGGGAAGATGGTAAAAGGCCTTAAACATGCTTGATATTGTTGGTATAATGGAGTGAAATTACCAAAAATATGGTTTTGCATTTTGTCAAACAGTTAACATGTTTATTCTTAATCGTTTAGTCTTGAAATCTTTTCAAATTATGCAAATCTTATACATATATATGTATCTTTCAGCCCCATACTCAATACCTCGTGTGTTGACCCGTTTCTCATATTTTGTTTTTAGGTTCAGAGATGACTAGAAGGTTGATGGGCTTGGTGAGCTATGTTGGGTGTACTTGTTGTAAGATCCAGATTTAGTGCACATGAATGACTTGTACCTTGACTCTGGAAATATGTAACTGAATTCATGAATATAATGCATTTTGTATAATTTATACTTGTTGAATGTTGAGACTATGTTGGTGCCTTTATCTTGTTATCTGTTCATGTGTGCTAAGCTTTACGCATCCGCATGTCGCCTTTGGTATACGTTTGGTTCATGGGACCGGGATTTCAGTTATGTGACACTTGGGTAGGTTTAGGGTTGGTTGGGGTTTCATGACCTCTCAACCACCGTCAGAGTGAGAAGCACAGAGATGGTGGGTGTGGTTCTCCCCGATCTGAGGTTGAGGGAAATCGGGTGTGGGCTTGTTGACCACATTTTGGCAAGACGAATCTATTCATTCAGACCAATTTTCACGAGCAGCGGTGAGGTGATGCCTGGATGAGGCTCGTGCCTTCTCTCTTTTCCCCACCTTTTACGTAAGGTTGAAGATGGGTCCTTGACCCTTGGATCCCTATGTGGATCCGTGGCCATCAAATTGGATTTTTGGGATTGATTCCCCAGTTAAGTGATCTGTGCCTATATGTAAAGGGGCGCGTGACACATGTTTGTCCCATTAAAATAAAAACCTCAGGTTCTAGACTCAAATGTTGATGAAAAATGTACATAATTTCAATAGGTCATATCTCCTCATTGGTTGACCCAATTGTAATTAAATTTTCGAAGTAGCTTTACAATGTCACCATGTAGCCATGGTATAAATTTGGGGTTCAAATTTGAAATTTTGACATGGTTATTAACTAGATATGTTTATACCTATAGTTATCCTTTATGTGACACTTAGGGTTTTGTATTATGTGAAATTGATAGTCCATTTAATCAATTTAGTGAGAGAGATGGTTGACGGAATAATTAGAATAAAAGAAATTGTAGGAGAGAGAAAAATATATGGAAAAACTCACTCTATCACACCTTTCTACATAAGAAAAATCCTAGTGTTCTTATTATTGAAGAACTAGATGAATTATATTGAAAATTATATGATCTAAGTACGATGAGGAAGTAATCTAATGGTAGAATGTGATAATTGAATGTAAATCATATTATTTTTGTGAATATCATGACCTTCCATAATACCTGTGTTGGTAAGGGTTCATGTGTCCTTCCTTGAAATGAAATCCATCTATTGAATGGTGAATTGAAGTGGATTAGATCATGAGGACCAATCTATGGATGGTTTGCAAGACCAACCTAGGTGGTAAGGGGGTAACCTCACTAACTTGGATTGTCTAAAAAAGGATTTCATGATAGATACCTCAATCCATGGATGTGGAATGTGAATTAAATGTTGTGTTATATGTGACATATGTTATGTGACGAGGTACAACCCATGATTTTAATGATGTATGGGAATGAAAAGGAAGAGAGATTGTAAGATCATGCCTATACCAGTGTAACTCCTAGCCCGATTATATGGTTTGAGGGTGGTTGGCTAGATGCTATGCCATGGACATTGAGTCAAGGACATGAGGAAAATATGGTAATTTATATTGAGCTACATAAAAAATGAAAATATCATATCCATATGCATTTCTTGTTACTTGTATTCTTTATGTTTCATGATATACCTACAAAACTAAAAACTATAATGATAAGATTAGATTTCACGCATAGTGAAAGATAATTTAGAATCATACCAGCTTTTTTAAGGAATTCATGACACATTTTTTTCATACTATTCTTCTTGTATAGGAAAAACATAATGACTTGGTATAAGAAGCTAATGAAACTCAATTTATTCTAGTAGAATTACAACCATTATAGGTTTCAATGACTACACTTCTTCCTAAAATATTTAGATTGTTGATATAATGATTAATTAAAAAAATATTTCTAGGTTTCAACTTACTAAGCTATCTACAAGGGTATTGACATTTCTACCAATGTTGTGTATATTTACCTCCCACTCTAACATAGGAAACTTCTTGATCATGAAAACGAATGCGGTCACCATAAAGGACAAACCCAAAAGATTGTGTATAGAACTTTTTTTGTGGTAATGTCTATCTTTATCCTTATTCTCTTGAATATAACTTGTCTTGTAACTTCAAGAGTAATATGTATCACAACAAATTCCCCCTCAAGCATATGTTTGACCCTACATCATATGCTCCATCCTTCCAACTAGTTCCTTATGTGATCCAGGGACATCATAGCAAGGCCATGTTTCTTCTTTGTCACTAAACATTCATGGTGAAGCTAACACAATGAAAGGAAACAATTTTCAAGGCTGGCTAGCAGTAACAATTTTGACCTCCAGTTGGTGTACTTTCTACTTCCAATCTATGTTGACCTTGTCGAATTTGGTCTTGATGATAATAACTTGGTTGTTGGCAACAAGTACTTTGTGTTCAAAATGAATATATTCTTTGCCTTCCATATGATCCAATGAATTTTCATAAAGAGAAAATGGTGTCAATCACCGAACTTCCATGCATGCTAATTGTTTTGAATATGTAGTTGATGTCAAGAGAAATTCTTATTATAAGAGAATCATGGTTAGAGAGAGTTGTATATATTTAGTTCTCAAGGTATGATACACTAGATACACAACATATCATAAACTAAACCAATGCTAATGGGCTTAAGTAGAGGAAGCCCCATTATATAATACAATGAGAACAAATAACATCAAACACCACCAACACTCCTAAATCATGAACATACACATCATTCATCCCTTCTTCCCACATATATAGATGAAGGATGTAGGTGGAAGAGGCTTAGTGAAAGAACCAATATTTTGTGTTGTGGTATTTATATCGTGAATTGAAGTTCTTGTCATGAGTAAGGTTTCTCACTATGTGGCACTCAACCTCAATGTGCTTGAAATGCACATGAAAAACTTGATTATTGGCTATATGAGCAGTTTCTTGATTATCACATTTGAGTGTTATTGGAGATAAGAGAGGAAAATGTAATTCTTGAAGTATAGAAGTCACCCATTGAATTTCACAATAAGAGTGTACCATGGCATGATATTATGCCTCAATGCTAGAACAAGCCATTAAATATTGCTTATTACTCCTCCAACTGATGAGATAACCACCCAATAGAACACAAAAGCAACAAGTAGATCTCCTATCATCACATCTATAACCCAATTGGCATCTGCATACCAGGTCAAACATATAAGGGGAGATCGTGGTTTCTTGTAGAAAATGTTGGGTTTTAGGGGAGACAGAGAAGGCAATAGAAACAAAAAAATTTCTTCTCCCAAACCCAGAATAAAGGAATCACATCAATGTCTATACAATAGGAAGGATGGTTTTTAGAGCCGTAACTTGTCCCGAGGCTTGCTCGGCGATGTTACCTCGTGGCTTGCACGGTCTTCACCTCCAGTCTTGGACAATGTCTGTGAAGCTCCTGGTCTCAACGGGACTGTCAGGATTGACAGTTGTCCTCCGAGCGGCAGAAGTCTCCTGCCTCTGAAGTAGTCCAAACGGACCACCTAGAACTCCGATCTCCTTGTCCCACAATGAATCGGAAGGAGTCACACCCTCCTATCGGTGTACTAGTCACCGACACACTCTCCTACAACCAGTTGATTTTCTATAATTGTCTTTCCCTTGTTGTGCCTCCTTTATCAGGTAGCACTTGCTCCGGCTCTCTTGGTTACCAAAACCAGAGAGAATGACAACATTGTAGAGCAATTAGTGTTCTGAGTTTTTGTTCCTGAGAAGCCCCCACTACCCCTATATATATAGGAGGGTCATTGGATAGGGTTCTCTATCTTGGGCAATGCGGGATTAAAGCATGAGTAGAAGGGTTCCAGATTTTCCATAAAATAACCAACTACACCACCTGAACCGACTGTTTCATACATGAAACGGTTGGTTGGGGAGTTGAGTCGATCGATTCACACCTTAACCGATTGGTTGGGGCACCTGATCCAATCAGTTCACTTCTGAGTCGATCGGTTCATGATTCTGGTCCAACTCAAATTGACTTTTGTATTTGTTTCCGATTAATCAAATATTAATCCTTGATCAAATCGAATTTGTACAAGTGAAACAAATTGAATTTGCAAAATAGTCTTCTGACTTTCCAAACTAGCTCGGTTGGACCAGTTGAGCCGATCGATTCAACCCTTGAACCGGTTGGTTCACCCACTCCTAAGTCGATCAGTTCACCAAGCTGAGCCGATCGGTTGGGAGTGTAGACTGTGCAAAATTAGTCAATTGTAGTTTCAATCAATCTGATACAATAATCAATTGGTCCAACAACTTGAACACTATGATACTGAGCTATCAATTGATTAAGTGTTTAATTAAACTACTAAACTCCTTTAGTAATCAATCTAAACATCGTTTGTGGAGAAACTCCTCTTCCAGGTTAAATCCTATGTGTGTGACCCTACAGGCCCATTTCACGTTGGCAGTGAAAGTCCATAACACTTATGACTTCACAAGCAAAGAGCGGTGCCTAGTCGCACATCAGTGGTACCCAAGTCAAATAGAAAATTGGAGAACAACTTTTAATCCTACAATATGTCAATGGTGTTACAGCGAATGTATAATTCCTTTATCACTGATATCCCGAATGAACTCAAGGCATGGAACAATCATCCTGTCAACGCTCATTCACTTTCTTTATCTCAGAGTAGATTGGAGGAGATATGTATGACATCAATATCACATACTTATTCACACATGCGTGTGCACCCCTATATCAATCCTACTCATCAAGTGTCCATGGATATCAAACACCCTCAGGAGGGACAAATCCCATATCTATCACTCACCCCTCAAAAGCCCCATCTGTCAAAGTCACCCAATCATCACCTTTATAACAACCCATATTTCAGGACTGTGTTTGATGATGTCAAAGTGTATCCAATGACATGTGTTGAGTGTAGTGATTTCAGGTCAAAGAATCACACTCACCACCATCACTATGAGAACTGAATGTGACTACCATGTCATGGTTCCATGTGTCAAACTCACGGTGGGTCTGTCCGGTACACTTGTTCTCTAACAAGTACCTATGTGTTTGGTTTGATCTCTCCATATCATGACTAATGAGATTCTATCATCAACCAACACCACAATCTAGTATTGTGTGTCATTGTTGTCTATCTACCTTCCACAATGACATCTGACTAGGGACATAATAAGAATATACAAACTCTTAGCATCCATATGATCTCATCGTTCAGGTCCTTAACCTGAAAGCATACGTCATTGAGTATTGTCATTCCTTAGACATTCAATATGTTCTCTCATTATCTCATATGACTGAACCAGAAAGAATTGGAAGCTTTGCTTTTATGTTTATCAAATCAATCTTAATTTATCCCACCAATAATCCCATGATTGGCTCTCAGGGCATACATACCAACAAACTCCCACTTGCTCTGCGAGCCAATCACCATTGAATCATATTCATAATGATCTTCAAACATGTCCTACATGTTTTTGTGCTCTAGTACTGACATAGTGAGTTATGGCAACACCTTGCCAAAGTCAGTATTAACTACATGTCTCTCATTTCTTCACTGCACATCACACGTATGAGATGGAGTTGCCGTAATATGCGATCTAGTATTCCTTTTCTAACCTTTATCCACATTGCATGACCAAGCACTCCTAACTTGTCATCAATGACCAAAATAACTATAAGTTCATCTCATGAACTTCCAGATCCATGTAGTATCCACTAATGTTCTCTAACACATGGATACTCAGCTTTTTCCTTTTAAACGGCTTACTTGGAACGTTTCCATTAACAAACATTCACTTATATATATATATATCATATATATATTGTGATTAATGTTCAGTCCTTTTTGAAAGTTCGCATCAGTGTAACTCTTTATAGTGAACCCTTCCTTATTTCGATAGAACTAGTACTTCTCAAGTACTTATCAAGTTCTTATGGTATTCTAGTAACCCTAACTGGAACTAGACAGACATCCACAGATCATGTCCCACATACGAGTTATCAAGATGAGCACATCATATTGTCATGTCCTACATACAAGATGATGAATGCACTTTATTTTTCTATGTCCATACATGCAAGATAATGGGATCATTACATACACGATAGATCCATATCTATTCTTAGTGTTCCCATTCTTCATAAGAATTGGATACTTGGCCTTGGAATACCAACTCCATGTAACATGGACAATTTTTCTCCCACTGAATCCGTGCACACTGAACCCTTCAGTATAGATTGCCAATGTATGCTCTCCCTTTTTAGTTCAAGAGGTTTTCGAGAACTATCCCTATAGATCTCTGTTCCTATCACATAGGAAACATCTCTATCTTCCTTAAAGATAATTTCCACTTTGGATTTCCATTCTAGAACATTTCCATTTCACATCAACATGTGGAATGTGAATACGCTCCCACTAAATCATAGATCTCTCTTTATCTTTGACATATCATTCAAACCTTTGACTATATCATCAAAGTAAAGATCACAGTTCTGAGTTGCTTGTACTCAATCAATCACATTGATTAGTCCATTCTAAGTTATAGACTTCATTTGCATTGATGGATTCATAAACCTTATAGGTTGTGTCACGTACACATCCTTGTTTTATTTCTCATAGGAATGCAGTTTCAGTATCCGTATGCCAAATGTCTTAGTCATTAAGTTGCAATCAACAAGCATCAAACTTCTCAAAATGTTATCCATGTGTCTTAACACTTAAGACTGATTTGCACTTATGGATTTCATCCCAATGGGTGCTACCATCAAGGTCATACCTTATGGTTCACATGGAAGTCATTTAGGATGTAATGGTCATAAACCATAACTCAAAATCTGGTTCCTCATATTTATCTAGATAGTTGTCTCATCACATGACCAACTCATCACATAGATAATCGAGGTGTATCTGTCAAGGATATAAGAACTCACAACTCCTTGTGATTCTTATTGTCCTTTATTAGTGTGGGGTATTCATTATTTAAAAATAAATTAGTTATTTAATAATCATCCTCTAACTCCTTAGAGTATGACTCCTTTTGATTTAGACATCACCATGCCTTAATCATGAGTTAACTATCATAATCACTCATAAGGTTCTCAAACATTTGGTTCAAGTATTTCATTCATTGATCTCATTAAGAATAAACACTTTTCCAAATTCGTACTTCATCTATGATATTCTTGAGCACTTTAAGATATTCATATTGGTATTTCTCTAAACACCATTTGAAGTATTGGAATTTGCTCCAATAGGTATGTAAATACATCACATGTATTATACCTAATAGGATAATCATTCTCCCACTACCACTAGTGAAGATTGATTAATCATGTCTAAGAGATTCATGTCTCTTACTGGTTCTCTAACCAAAAGAGTCTAGTTTATCCATCATATGGAAACTAGAAATGAATTTCTCATGATAATGCTAATTTGATTGTTTGAGTTATCAATAACTTTTAGGTATCATTTTATCTTATGCATACCAAGTACCACAAGATAAACAAGGCATTTCCATAAAGATCATATCTTTTGAAATTGAAACACCAACTTTATTAATTCCTATCATTATCATACAACATACCAATTAATGTGTTTCTATCCATTAGCAAATATGAAATAGCAGTTCATAACTCTATTACATGCCTTCACGGCTGAAAATAAACTAAAGTACTCCTATCTATGGCGGCAACACTTGCCCCATGTATTGAGTACTTTACACTTTACATCTTGGTATCATATACCTTAAAAGTGTTATAAGTTTATTTCATGACACCTTCAGGTGGAGACATCCATTGCCTCCTTCTTCTTTAGTTCTTCCAGATAGAGTGGAAAATTCCTTTTCCAATGTCCTGGCTTTTGATAATGGTGGAAATTGCCTCTCTTGGTCACGCCTCCCTTGACCTTGAGAGTTGAAGACGACTTGGGGTGCTGGCTAGCATCAGAACCTTTCTTAGCTTTTCCCTTGCCCTTGCGCTTGGACTTGCCTTTGTTGCTGATCATCATCATAGACTTGGGCTTTTCCTTCTTCATCTATGTCTCAACTATCCTAAATATGCCTAACAACTTTGTCAACAACTTGTCAAAGTTGTTCATTTTGTAGTTCATCACAAACTGACTGTAGGATTCTGGCAACGATTGCAGTATCACATCAGTAGCCAACTCTTGGCTCATGGGAAATCCCAATCTTGTCAGGTTCTCCACATACCCAATCATCTTGAGTGTGTGAGGACCAACTGGATCTCCTTCTGTCATGACACACTTAAACAACGCCCTGGAGATATCATATCTCTCTTGTCATGCTTGATCTTCATACATGTTCTTGAGATGTTGAATCATCTCAATGACACCCATGTTCTCATGTTGTCTCTACAAGTCGTAGTTCATGGAGCACAACATCAAACACTTTGCAGTAATGGCATCATCATAATGCTTCTTATAAGCATCCCTTTCTACCTTTGGTGTGTGACATGAATTTACCGTGTGTAGAAACACAAGTGAACTCATCGAAGTAATATAGGCCTTTGTAAGGCCCGAGTCGAACTCAGGGATACATGAAATTGTCAGAGAATCCTACTAACTACTCACGATCAGCTAGACCGATTAAATAGTTGAGAGTTGTTGTTAAAATTAAAAGAAAATAAAAATAAAACAAAACAAAGGAATCGATTAAATGTTTCGTTTAATCAATTCAAAATGAGATCTTTAGGATTGCAGTTTCACCGCGGGTTTTCATTGTATTAAATTCTATTTAGTCATCCAAATTTATCTCTCTATCCGGGTAGTGGCCTGAAATCAGAATTACCCACTGTTGTGGTACAATACACTACCTACGTCTAGGTTGGTTCCACCGTCGTAGTAACCTATACCCTAAACTAGGTGCATTAAAAACGATCTCTCGGTATCCACCATTAACCTTACACCACCTTGTTCAAGGGATTTGTCAATTGATGTAAACTCTGTCTCTTTTCAACCATTAATTCTTCTCTCAAAGCAATTAAGGGCATTAGATTATTATTATGGTGATCAAGCATAACAATATAATTGAGAAAATGGAATTATACCATAGATTTAAGAGATAAGATATGAATTACTATGATACAATTGTCATACAATGAATTCCCGGGCAACTCCCAGTCCTAAAAATTAAGGGGATTAGCCCCGCATGTTCATCTCAAAGAAAAATGTGGAGTAGAAAAAGGGAAACATAGAGAAAAACGTGATTGAGTGGTGAAACCCCTGACCGGAGAAGATCCAAGTGATCCTTGGCGTGGAATATGCGTTCTCCCACCTCTCAGTGGTGGAAATCATCTTCTTCGGCATCCAGATCGGCTGGGGCATGCTTCTGGGCTCCGTTCTTCTCTCCACACCTTCTCGGGACATGTGCAATGACTAATGATGTGATGATTCCCTCTTGGGCACCGTCATTAGGTATATTTCCCGAGTTAGGTCGCCAATTAATCACAGTCGTCCGATTAAGATCAATCTGAAGCAAACTCATATCTGACGGTGTCGATACCATCGACGCGGGTTGATGGTATCGACCTAGTGCGATATCGGCATTTCTTCTTTTCTTTTGTCTTTGTGCCTGCTGCCATCTCGATACCATCGATGCGGGTCGATGGTATCGACATTCTTAGGCATCGATTTTGTCCTTTTGTGTTGTTGTAGCTCTACTAGTCGATAGTATCGACATATGGGTTGATAGTATCGACTCACTTCTCGCCAGCAACCTGATGGTATCTCGATACCATCGACATCCCTGTCGATAGTATCAAGTTTCTTCTAGTCCTTGCGGCTGGCAACCTGTGGTCTGGTCGATGGTATCGACCACTGTCGATGGTATCGACAGTAGCAGATACTTTTTTTCCTGAAATTAACACACGAAATCACATAAGTCTACACAAAACGTATTCTTTTGATAAATTATACTCAAAATCCTAAAATAAGGGAAATTTGACATAAAGAAGTAGCATAGACCAAAGTAGATGAATTATGCAACATTAACCATGAAAATGACTAATAAATGCATAAAACACATATCAAACAAGTCTATAAATGCGACTCAAAATTATCACGTCAAACTCCCCTAAGCTTGAGCATTGCTCGCCCTCGAGCAACTAAACCTTAGAATAGAATTGCCAGAGTCAATTAAAGAACAAAGCATCACAACAAACATCCCATATGACTCCCACCGGACATTTGCATATCGGCCTTCGCTAACCACATAATGATAATTACCCTAAAGGCGACAGTAATCATCCATAAAAGATATCAACCTCACAACTGATGAACACTATCACATAAGGCAGTTAACATAATAAAATTCGCCGGTCCAGACTTAGTGCATCTTGTGATCTCCTATTCTACGTTGCTCGCCCTAACTACCATCTACATGGAAGTAGTTCTCCTAATATTCACAAGTGAGGAGAAAATCACGGTGGCCTACCAATTCAAGAAATGGGTGGATGGAATGGGTGGCTCCTGGCAGAAGTGGAAGCATTATACGATTTCAACATGCATAAAACAAAAATGCCCTAGATGATGCCAATGCACATGAAAAATACCCTAATGCCTAAGATTGGGTGGAGTGATGCATGCACTAACATTCCGTCTCAAAATGAGATGGATATCTAACTGAGCTACATCATGTACTCACTCATCTTAGAATGCAGGTGAAATTATGTTCCTTTCTCCTTCTTATTCTACTTGCTTCTAATGACTTTTTTTTCAATTTCATTTTTTTTCAGATTTTTTCTCTTTTTTTTTCCAGCCCTTATATCCATAATTGACAATGAATACTTTATTGGGCTTACTTTTTCTGCATAACTCGAAAATTTGCACTATTTAGGTATGGAACAATTTAATTCACCATTAAAGAATAAATGAGGTACATAATGTACTCTATGCATAAAAGTTATGAATGCAACTAAATGACATGCACCTAAGGGTATTGTGCATATATAATTGTTCTATTTTTTAATTTTCATGCAAAACATATGAAAGTGGTTGCATGCAAGTCCTATCTACATGACATGCAATCAAAAAGGTTAAAACTGTACTTTACTTCCAAATCTTGGTGGATTGTGAAAAGCAATGAGGTGGACAGATTACAAGACTAATTGACTGAACCTTTGAAAAATATTATGTGTCCCTCCTTACTGACCTGTGTAGTAGTTAAGAGGTTTCTCTCTCTTACTTCAAATTAGAGTCTCATTATCATTTGGTTAGTTTAGGCTCAAACAACCAATTTCGTCCACTTTCATGAATCATTAGGAATGTACAGTTGTGATTTTCTGTTTTAAAGTTGACAAAACCAATCATTTTCTTAAGTTAGGTGATCAAAGTTGAACAAGACTCAAGCTTGCAAACACTCAAAAATTATTAAGTTTCCCTTAATTCCCATGTACATGCAACTGAGATGACACAAGACTTAAGACATCCACGATTACACTAGATAGAATGTGGATCCTACAAACAAACTAATATTGCAAGAAACAAATAACAGGAACAAACGCAATAAAACTAAAACCAGAGAAAATAAAAGATAGAGCTGTTCCAACACCCCCCCAAGCTTGAATTGGACTATGGCCTCATAGTCAAAAACAATCTTAAAGGTTGGAATAGAGATACCGATTTACTCTTCAGGCGGAGGCAGGTACTGTGGAGCCATAGGGTCCCAAGATGGATACTCTCCCTGGAAGCTCGGATCAAACTGGGCCCTAGGTGGAGGTTGTGGATAGCCTCCAAAGAAGTTCTGGCTCCAATAGTGATCATAAAAGGGCTGCTGTTGCATCTCCATCCTATGCAATCGGTCATGAATCTGTTGTTGGTTGTCGAGGAGAAGACGCTCGTTCTCGAAGATCGCCCTTTGATTGTCTAGTAACCGGTTTGTAGTCCCCTCAATACCGGTATACATCGTCGTGTGATGTTGTTGTGTCTGTTGTATGTCCTGCAACAAAGCATACATGCCCTGCATTGAATAGACATCCTCGCATGGCTGCGAGGGCGGTGGCGGTGGTGGAGGTTGTGAAGATGAAGATGCACCCAGATGCATGCGAGGATGCTTCTGTGGTGTCACTCGTGCCCGAAGAGGAGTGTAGGCCTCCTCTTCCTCTTCAGCCTCGTCGTCATTGTTGTTGTCGTCGTCGTTGCCGCCGTCTTCATCACAGTCAGCAATGACTATGATAGGCCATTGGAAGTGTTGTGCCCCTTCGATGTTGAAGACCGGATCGGGAAGCGAGCATTCTTGGTAAGCATGGTTGACGTGGCAGTGTGCATACGCCAAGCCATCTCGAAGAAGGATGAGGTTGGAGCGGTGCAGATGTTGCAAGTTCACCTTTCTCCTATTGGAGAGAGGAACCCAAGGTAGGAGGCCAACTGGGTGATAAGCCTGCCAAAGTGAATTGGAGCTTTCTGTGTACTCCTCTTCACCGCCAAAACCCGCTGCAAAAAGAAAGCTCCCCAGTTGCATTCTTGGCGCTTCAGGAGTTTATACAAGAAAAATAGGTTCGTCTCCTTAAACTTGCTGAGAGCCAGATCACCCCTAGCAAACAACGTAGAACTCAACATCCGGTGGAGTATCCAGACAAATGGATGCTCAAAGTCGGCTACCACAGCATTGTGGTAACCCACTAACTTTCCCGGCGGCACCGTCACAAGCTCGGCAAAGATTGCATCGTAGTCGGTGCGGTTGTCCGGACGCCGGTAGTCAGACCACGAATGATTCCAGTTGAAGATCTTGTTGAACTACTGGAGTGTAATGGTGTAGTCATTGTTGTACAGCCGGAAAGACACCCGACCCTTGATCCACTCGCGGTCGGTGGCTATGACGTCATTGGGTACGACGCAGACATCAAGCGACGCCATAAACTCAGCCACCAGCTCCTTGTACGTAGGCCACTCGCTGAAGAACGGCTAGCCATCTGCATGAAACTCCAGCTCATCAGGCCGTCTTCCCGTGTGTCGGGCCTGTCCCTTCAGAATGTAGTCAAGGTTAGCTCTGAACCCCAAGTTGCAGATGGTTTCCCGTTCAACAAAACGGGTCGGATCGATCTTTCTCTTTAAGATCTCCTTGTATATCTTCTTGACCTCTACGGATGGATGAATCAGCCGTGGGCATGAAATTGACGCGGTAGGTGGTGGCACGAATTCTGGGATTTCCATCGGGTCGGCACGTGACGATGATGCACCAGCAACATGCACCGTGATCGCGACAGAAAGTGGAATAGAGAGAGAGCTCGGTGAAGATCGGAGAAAGAAATCTCCGCTTGATGAAGAACTTGCTCGGTGTTGCTCGTCGTCGGGCTCGGATCGCTCTGGAATATGCTCAACACAGGTGGAGGAGGATTGCTCTGGAGTTGTGATGTCATCTGACGACAATCCTTCTCATATATAGCTGTGGCCGGCGCTGCTGTATGCCCGTCGATACCATCGACGCGGGTCGATGGTATCGACATGGGTAGCACAATCCATACTGCCGCTAGTATCGACAATCGTCGATGGCTGGATCTGTGGGTCCCGGATTGCTGACGTGTCGATACTATTGACGCAAGTCGATGGTATCGACCCGTCCCCCAGATCGACTTCTTGATTGCTGTGATCGCCGTAGATCTTTCCTCACATATTGTTGATGTGGTGCGTCGATACTATCGACGGGAGTCGATAGTATCAACTCTCGGATTAGGGCAAACCCTCGCGAGGCCCGGCCGCCGCCTTCTGTGTGTGAATGCATCGATACCATCGACAGGCCCGTCGATGGTATCGACTTCACTAAGATGATTTCTTCTAAATATCTCCAGAGATGTCGATGGTATCGACTGGCATGTCGATACTATCGACCTCTGCTTGCGATCTACCTATTGGTATGTCGATACCATCGACGAGGCCGTCGATAGTATCGACGTAGTGTGATTTCTGCAGTCGCCAACCTATACCATGTCGATACCATCGACACAAGTGTCGATGGTATCGACTCTGCCTTACTCCTGCACATGTAGCAAATGATCACGGTATCTTTTTTTACACTAAAAACTAAGTTAAAACAAATCAAACTACGAATGTAAAGGAACTAAACTAAAGTACTAATGTTGGGTTGCCTCCCAACAAGCACCCTTATTTAACGTCTTAGGCTAGACGACTTGAAGCTTGTCATGCATCCGAAAGTGAAATGAGTTTGACCTCATTCATCTTCCTCGTGTAATCTTCACCAAAATACAACTTCAACCTTTGTCCATTCACCAAAAATGTAGTCTCACCATCGCACACCATGATTGTGCCATGTGGTCTGACCTCTTCTACTGTGAATGGTCCACTCCATCGGGATTTTAGCTTCGTGGGATGCAACTTCAGCCTCGAATTGAACAAAAACACACGATCTCCTTTCTTGAAGTTGCGCATCTGAATGTGGCGATCATGGATCAACTTTGTGCGCTCCTTGTATATCCAAGAGTTCTCATATGCATTCATTCGCAACTCATCAAGTTCATTTAATTCAAGTAATCTCTTCTTCCCCGCTTCATCATAACTCAAGTCGAGCTTTCTCAGTGCCCAATGTGCTTTGTGCTCTAATTCCACCAGTAAGTGATAGGCCCGACCGTACGCCAACATAAAAGGCGTGGTGCCTATAGGTGTCTTGTATGCCGTCTTGTATGCCCACAACGCATCTGGTAGTAAGGCACTCCAATTCTTCCTCGTGGAAGCCACAGTACGCTCCAAGATCTTTTTGATTTCTCGATTGGAGACCTCCACTTGTCCTTGAGTTTGCGGGTGATACGGGGTACCAATGTTATGTTTGACCCTGTATTTCCTCAATAGTGTCGATAACTTTTGATTCTGGAAGTGCGTACCCCCATCATTAATGATCATTCGGGGCACCCCAAACTTGTAGAAGATATTTTGCTTAACAAACCTGCACATTATAATGGAATCTTAGTCCTTGTGGGTATTGCTTCTACCCACTTGGACACATGATCAATAGCCAAAAGGATATACAAATTAGAATTTGAGGACACAAAGGGTCCCTTAAAATCTATACCCCATAAATCAAATACCTCAACCTCCTAGAAAACATTTAGGGGCATCTCTTGTCTCTTTGAAATGTTACCCGCCCTTTGGCAGGAATCACATTACCTCACGAACTCATAAGCGTCCCTAAACAAGGTAGGCCAGTATAGGCCCCTTTCCAGTACTTTGGCTGTCGTACGAGAGCTTGCATGGTGTTCGCCCGTTAGTAGTGTGTGGCAATGACGAAGAACACTCTCGTATTCCACCTCAGGTACACACCTGCGTAGGACACCATCCCTGCATTGCTTCAAAAGGATAGGGTCATCCCAAAAATAATATCGTAGAGAATGGAAGAATTTCTGCTTCTCTTAATACATCCAATCTTCCAGGATGATCCTGCAAGCAAGATAATTCACAATATATGAAAACCGCGAATCTTTAGAATTCACTTTCAAAAGTTGTTCATCTGGAAATTTCTCGGTAATGGGTATGTGTAAATCTTTTTCATCTACCCTCTCTAACCTAGACAAATGATCCGCTACAACATTTTCAATCCCCGCCTTGTCTTTGATTTCGATATCAAATTCCTGTAAAAGCAAGATCCACCTAATCAATCTAGGTTTGGCATATTTTTTCTCCATCAAATACTTAATAGCGGCATGGTCAGTCCAAACTACGACTTTCGATCCAACTAGATATTGCTGAAATTTTTCGAAAGCAAAAACAACGGCAAGCAATTCTTTCTCAGTAGTCATGTAATTGAGTTGTGCATCGTTCAAAGTCTTAGAAGCATAAAAAATCACAGTGGGTTTATTGTCCACTCGCTGTCCCAACACAGCTGCAACGGCGAAATCGGATGCATCACACATGAGTTCAAATGGCTTGGTCCAATCCGGTGTTTGCACAACCAGTGCGGAAATCAATTTTTCCTTAAGCACGTTGAACGCGTGTAAACATTTTTCATTAAAATAAAAAACAACATCCTTTTCTAGAAGCTCGGATAAAGGTTTGGTGATTTTTGAAAAATCTTTTATGAAACGATGATAGAAACTAGTGTGACCTAAGAAACGTCTTACCCCTTTCACCGAATTTGGTGGGGGCAATTTGGAAATTACTTCAATTTTTACCAGATCTACCTCCAAACCTTTGCTAGACACTTTATGTCCTAGGACTATCCCTTCACTCACCATCATATGACATTTTTCCCAGTTGAGGACCAAATGTGTGTCCTCGCAACGTTGTAACACCTTATCCAGATTGTAAAGGCATTCATCAAACGATGCACCATAAACCGAGAAATCATCCATAAAGACCTCTAAACAGTGTTCTACCATATCAGAAAAAATGGCGAGCATACAACATTGAAAGGTCGCCGATGTGTTACATAATCCAAAGGGCATGCGGCGGTACGCAAACGTTCCATAGGGACACATGAAGGTGGACTTCTCTTGGTCCTTAGGATCAATCGAAATCTGATTGTACCCCGAATACCCATCCAGAAAACAGAAATGTGATCGGACGGCTAAGCACTCTAAAATTTGATCAATAAACGAAAGAGGAAAGTGATCCTTTAGCGTAGCGGCATTCAGTCGTCGGTAATATATACAAACCCACCACCCGGTTACCAAGCGAGTGGTGACAGGTTCATTTAAGAGATTATGAGTAACAATTATTCCTCCCTTTTTAGGGACTACCTGCGTGGGACACACCCATGTCGAGTCTGAAATTGCATAGATGATACCTACGGAAAGAAGCTTAATCACCTCCTTCTTCACAACCTCCATCATGCTCGGATTCAGTTGATGTTGCGGTTGAATCACCGGCTTGGCTCCCTCCTCGAGCCGAATCTTATGCTGGCACAAAGTAGGGGAAATCCCCTTGATATCTACAACAGACCACCTAAATGCTCCCCGGTGGTTCTTCAACACTATCAACAACTGGTCCTCCTCCTCAGCACTCAGATGAGATGAAATAATCACAGGCAACTTATCTTCCTCAGCTAGAAATGCATACTTGAGGTGTGGTGGTAGCGGCTTCAATTCCAATTCCGGCGGGTTGATTAAGGATGATTGAAGTGGTGGTGGGAGTTCGCCTAAATCTTCATAGTGCCTCACATAGAAGAACGGCATCATCTGAAGCATCTTGGCACACTCCTTCACTGATTTGCCTCTCATCCAAAATATTGACTAAACATGCCTCAAGTGGTAATTCCGGATATGCATCAAAAACTGAATTTGCTATAGCCTCATCTTCAGTAGTGGGAGGAATGTCTTCCTCCTCATCGTTCGGAAAACCTACCGCCTTACAAAGGGATACCACCTTGGTCTGCTCCATGATGTCCACAGCCAAAGTCCTTTTTTCCACCTTGGTCATTACATGGGCCATATCTAAAAATGGCTTCCCTAGACAAAGTGATATATTGTGATCAAAATGTTTTACCATGTGGCATTGCTCCTTGGATTTAGGTGAAGTGGTGTTGGAAGGCATGACCATCTCAAATCGATCATCGGCTATACCTAAGGTCAAACGACCTCTCCCCATCTCAAGTATCATGTCAGCTGTAGCTTGAAAGGGTCGTCTAAGCAGTTGCTCATTGCCTTGTTCATCTTGCATCTCCATGACGACAAAATTTGCTGGAAATACAAATCGATCCACTTTCACTAGCACATCTTCACAAATCCCATATGGCTTTACCACTGAATTGTCTGCCAACTGGATTGTCATGTTGCTTGGTCGTGACTCTTTTAATCCCAACTTCTTGAATGTAGAGAGAGGCATCAAGTTAATGCTCGCCCCTGAGTCACATAGTGCTTCACCAAACTTAACTTTCCCAATGTAACATGAGATGTTAAAACAGCCCGGATCTTGCCTCTTTGGTGGCAATGTGCCCATGATGAAGGCACTCACCTGCTCCATAAGCACAACGACCTCTATGTCTAGAATTTTTCTCTTCTTGGTGATGATGTCTTTCAGAAATTTCCCGTAAGAAGGGATTTGATCAATAGCTTCCAATAAAGGGATGTTGACTGAAAGCTTTCTGAAACTGTCTAGAAACTTTTTAAATTGGGCATCCACTTTCCTTGCCTTAGCACTGTTTGGGTATGGAACCGGGATAGCCTGTGCCCTTTGATGCGGTGGCACATATGGTGTCCTTTTCTGTGGCTCCTCCTCCTCTACCATAGGATCTTTAGTAGCATCCACTGCTATGTCCGCCACTGGTTATGTGACCGGTATGGGCAGCTCCTCAGTGGTCTCACCTTCAATTTCTGCTTGGGGTTTGTTTGGTTCATCGGCTCTGGGGTTTAACAGTTTCTTGCCACTCCTTAGCAAGATGGCCTTTGCCTGCTGGTTTCCTCCTAGAACATTAGTATTACCCGAAAAACCTTGGTGCATCGTCTTCTTCAAATTGGCTATTTCCGCTGCCATTTGTGCCATGGACGTCTCTATTGTCCTCATTTGAGCCCCATGGCTCTGCAGTGTCTGTCTAAATTGGTTCATAAACTCCCCTTGTTGCTTTATTTGCTGGCCGAAAGTAGTCATGAGTTCTTGATTTTGCTTTATCACTTCATTGAGCAGCTCTGTGCTCTTATCCTCTGCTACTGGTTGGGGTTTTGCCTCTGGATTCTGCAAGAAGTTGTTTGGCTCCTTCTAGGAGAACTTCTTGTCTTTCCTCCATGAATAATCATTATTCTTATAGCCTTGTTGCTGCCTCATGAATTTAACTTGAGCCTCATCCTCGGACTCAGTATCCTCCTTTGCAAGTAGTTTCTTCGCGAGAAGATCCATCTTCTCATTCAGCTCCTTGATAGCTTTAGATTCCCCTGCCACTCGAACATGCTCCATGGCGTCTCTTTCGCCCCACGATTGCTTCTTGGCCATGTTCTTCAGGATTTCCCAACACCTAGTGTCTGTGTTGTTCAAGAAAAATCCTAAGCCGGCTGAATCGAGGTTGCTTCTATCATGCTCGAAGAGAGAAAAATAGAAGATCTTGACATGTATCTCCTTATCAAGCCTGTGATGCGGGCACCACCTGAGCATGATCTGAAACCTTTCCCAGGTCTCAGAGTAGGTCTCTCCTACTTTTTGGGTGAAGTTATGGATCTTCTTGATCATATCATTGGTCTTCTCGGGCGGGAAGAACCTCTCAAAGAAAACCTCCACCATGTGGTCCCACGATTCCACATATTAATCGTCCAGGTTATGTAACCACTCTCGTGCGTTTCCCCTAGAGAACTCGGGAAGAGCTTCAAGTAGAGAACATCTTGTGGAAATCTGTCTATTTTTATCATATCACAATTCTCCACAAATTGACTTATATGTGCGACGGGGTCTTCATTCTTGAGCCCATGGAAAGCATTCGACTTGAACAAGTTGATTAAAGCCGGATCAATCTTGTATGTCGGAATATTAACCGCCTGCTTCTTGATCGGTCCCTTGGAAGCCGATGAGGAAGAAGCCTTGATCTTATCCCATATTGTCTGTGTCTCTTCCATTTCTTCTTATTCGGATTCTGAATCTGTTTCTTCTAAATGGTCTTGATTGTGGCCTTCCTCGTCATCAGGTCCCATCAGTGGAACCTCTGGTGCTTGTTGTGTGTAGTCGGTACTACGCGTCTGCACCATGCACAGTACCTGCAAATAGAAAAATTTAATTTCAGTACAGTGCTTCATGATTGCAAATATTTAGAAAATAGACTATGAATTTTTAAAATGATAAAAAAAAATGTGGCCTAGAGTGGTCGCTTGCAGCACTCGTAGTGCCGACAACTTGTCGTATCCCCGGCAACGGCGCCAAAAACTTGACACGAATTTACCGTGTGTAGAAACGCAAGTGAAGGCATCAAAGTAATATAGGCCTTTGTGAGGCCCGAGTCGAACTCAGGGATACGTGAAATTGTCGGAGACTCCTACTAACTACTCATGATCAGCTAGACCGATTAAATAGTTGAGAGTTGTTGTTAAAATTAAAAGAAAATAAAAATAAACAAAACAAAGCAATCGATTAAATGTTTGGTTTAATCAATTCAAAATGAGATCTTTAGGATTGCAGTTTCACCGCGGGTTTTCATTGTATTAAATTCTATTCAGTCATCCAAATTTATCTCTCTATCCGGGTAGTGGCTTGAAATCAGAATTGCCCACTTTCGTGGTACAATTCACTACCTACGTCTAGGTTGGTTCCACCGTCGTAGTAACCTATACCCTAAACTAGGTGCATTATAAAATGATCTCTCGGTATCCACCATTAACCTTACACCACCTTGTTCAAGGGATTTGTCAATTGATGTAAACTTCATCTCTTTTCAACCATTAATTCTTCTCTCAAAGCAATTAAGGGCATTAGATTATTATTATGGTGATCAAGCATAACAATATAATTGAGAAAATGGAATTATACCACGGATTTAAGAGATAAGATATGAATTACTATGACAAAATTGTCATACAACGAATTCCCGTGCTACTCCTGATCCTAATGATTAAGGGGATTAGCCCTGCATGTTCATCTCAAAGCAAAATGTGGAGTAGAAAAAGGGAAACATAGATAAAAACGTGATTGAGTGGTGAAACCCCTGAACGGAGAAGATCCAAGCGATCCTTGGCATGGAATACACGTTCTCCCACCTCTCAGTGGTGGAAATTGTCTTCTTCAACTTTTAGATTGGCTGGGGCGTGCTTCTGGGCTCCGTTCTTCTCTCCACACCTTCTCGAGACGTGTGCAACGACTAATGACATGATGATTCCCTCTTGGGTTCCGTCATTAGGTATATTTCCCGAGTTAGGTCGCCAATTAATCAGAGCCGTCAGATTAAGATCAATCTGAAGCAAACTCATATCTGACGGTGTCGATACCATCGAAGCGGGTCGATTGTATCAACCTAGCGTGATATCGGTAGTTCTTCTTTTCTTTTGTCTTTGCGCCTACTGCCATCTCGATACCATCGACGCGGGTCGATGGTATCGACATTCTTAGGGGTCAGTTTTGTCCTTTTGTGTCGTTGTAGCTCCACTAGTCGATAGTATCGACATATGGGTCGATAGTATCGACTCACTTCTCGCCAGCAATCTGATGGTATCTCGATACCATCGACATCCCTGTCGATAGTATCGAGTTTCTTCTGGTCCTTGCGGCTGGCAACATGTGGTCTGGTCGATGGTATCGACCACTGTCGATGGTATCGACAGTAGCAGATACTTGTTTTTCCTGAAATTAACACACGAAACCGCATAAGTCTACACAAAACATATTCTTTTGATAAATTATACTCAAAATGCTGAAATAAGGGAAATTTGACATAAAGAAGTAGCATAGACCAAAGTAGATGAATTATGCAACATTAACCATGAAAATGACTAATAAATGCATAAAACACATATCAAACAAGTCTATAAATGTGACTCAAAATCATCGCATCAGTGTGGTAGGAGCAGGTTCCTCTAGAACTGGAGTATCGAGGACATAGAGCATTCACTCTTATGTGAGAACAATTCCGAATGTCCTAAACCAGTCATGGAAGTTAGTCCCATTCAGCTTTTCCTTTTCAAGGACCGATCACAATGAAAAGTGATTGTTATTTGTTGTCATTTGTACTACAAAAGGAAATATATGCAATTTAGTCCAAAACTCAATTTTGACTTATTTGATTGATTTGAAAAAGTTGACGATATAATTAGGTCTTTAATTAATTCTTGCTCCCACTATTTTGTTCAAATTGATAGCCCTCACCATCAATTTGGAAGATTGCAGCGTACAATCTTTTAGTCGGTCAAGATCCTAAAATCCTCTGAGTCATGGACCGGCTAGGGCTGTCACCCACAACTTAGATCTTCTAGGTAGGCAACTTTTGCCAATTGCATCATATGCAACTCTTGAAAGATGTCATATGCAACTCCTTGCCATGATCACCTCAATGCCTCAAGGTGCTAGATCCTATCTAGGTCACCTTGTTAAGTCTGACCCAAAGCCAACACGATGAATATACACATTGCTAGGGCAGACCCACATATCCATCCTTCACACTTCCACGAGATAGACAGTGTACCACGCTAGGGCGTGCCCACACTTGGCGGCCAATCAAGCTTTTCATGTGTGTCACATTTGGAAGGCATCTAAAACTTTAATATTTAATGAGGGATTTTGTTTTTATAGGTACATATACATATCCAATCACCACAATATATAGTATGTATCATATACATGCTATATCTCACAAAAAACATGTGAAATGATAAAAGCGATGATAATGGCCATCCTAATGTGATTCCTCGAGCCAAGAGAAATCACGGTCATCTAGGTCTACATCACATTCAACTTGTACAAGATGAAGTCTATGCTTTTCCTTTACTGGGTTTGATCAACTCATCTCCATGATTGATCGGCTCGCCATCAGGCCGGTCGTCTAGGTGCCACCAGTCGATCAGTTGGCTCCTCCAACTGATCGGTTCGCCTAGTCATCGTGCATCTCCTCATGGCTACCACCCGATTGTCTCTCTCCTCGAACCGGTCATCTAGATCGCCAACCGATCAGTTCACACTTTGAACTGATTGTTTCATTCGTCATCAGGTTGTCCACCATTCTTTGACATAAAAAGAAATAAAAGATCTATCCTATTTACATTTAAATTGGGAAACCCCGAGTTAGATTTGGGGGGAGAAAAGGTAGGAAAGAAATCTCGAGTAATCTTGAGTTACATTAGGAATAAGGAGGTAAGGAATCGGTGCGCATATCGAAATGCAAGTAACCACATACAAACAAGAACACATATATAGGGTTTATTGGCCATAACCATGCTATACATCCACCACAAAACTCGTTTAAGGGTGACACATATCGAGTGCATTCATATTACATATCATATATGTATAGTGGGATTTGTGGATTTAGGATTGGACATGCATAAAGCCAATTTTATTCACATCATATGCAATAAATAAAGGCGACAAACCAAAATCAATCATATCGATAATCCTAAAGTATAGAGCAGTTGACGTGGCTCTTATACCACTGTTGGGTTTTAGGGGAGATAGAGAAGGCAGCGGAAATAGAAATATTTCTTCTCCCAAACCTAGAATAAAGGAATCACGTCAACGTCTATACAATAGGAATGATGGTTTGTAGAGGTGTACCTTGTCCCGAGGCATGCTCATCGACGTTACCTCGTGGCTTGCACGGTCTTCACCTCCGATCTTGGATGGTGTCTATGCAGCTCCTGGTCTCACCGGGACTGTCAGGATTGACAGTTGTCCTCCGAGCGGCAGAAGTCTCCCGCCTCTGAAGTAGTCCACACGGACCACCTGGAACTCTGATCTCCTTGTCCCACAAGGAATCAGAAGGAGTCAAACCCTCCTTTTGACGTACTAGTCATCGACACACTCTTCTACAACTAGTTGCTTTTCTACTGTTGTCTTTCCCTTGTTGTGCCTCCCTTATTGGGTAGCACTTGCTCAGGCTCTCTCGGTTACCAAAACCAGAGAGAACGACAACTTTGCAGAGCAACTGGTGTTCTGAGTTGTTGTTCCTGAGAAGCCCCTACTACCCCTATATATAGGAGGGTCATGGGATAGGGTTCTCTATCCCGGGCAATGTAGGATTAAAGAAGGAGTAGAAGGGTTCATGATTTTCCACAAAACAACCAACTACGACACCTGAACCGATTGTTTCATACATGAAACGATCGGTTGGGGGGTTAATCCGATCGATTCACACCTAAACAAATCAGTTGGGGTACCTGATTCGATCAGTTCGTGATCCTGGTCCAACTCAAATTGACTTTTGTATTTGTCTCCGATTAATCAAATATTAATCCTTGTTCAGATAGAATTTGTACAAGTGAAAAAAATTTATTTGCAAAATAGTCTTCTGACTTTCCAAACTTGCTCGGTTGGACTAGTTTAGTCAATCGGTTCAACCCTTGAACCGATTGGTTCACCCTGTCCTGAGAGAATCAGTCATCTCATGAGCCAATCGGTTCACCAAGCTGAGCTGATCGATTCATCATATGAGCTGATCCGTTGGGAGTGCAGACTGTCCAAAATCAATCAATTGCAGTTTCAATCAATCTGATACTCTAATCAATTGGTCCAACACCATGAACACTATGATACTGAGCTATCAATTGATTAAGTGTTTATTTGAACTACCAAACTCCTTTAGTAATCAATCTAAACATCTTTTGTGGATAAACTCCTCTTCCAGGTTAAATCCTATGTGTGTGACCCTGCAGGCCCATTTCATGTTGGCAGTGAACGTCCATAACACTTATGACTTCACAAGCAAAGAGTGGTGCCTAGTCGCACATCAGTGCTACCCAAGTGAAATTGAAAGTTGGAGAACAACTTTCAATCATATAATCTATGAATGGTGTTACAACAAATGTATAATTCCTTTGTCACTGATATCCTGAATGAACTCAAGGCATGGAACAGTCATCCTGTCAACGTTCATTCACTTTCTTGATCTCAGAGTAGATTGAAGGAGATATGTATGACATGAATATCACATATTTATTCACACATGCATGTACATGCCTATCTCAATCCTACTCATCAAGTAGCCATGGATATCAAACTCCCTCAGGAGGGACAAATCCCATATCTATCACTCACCCCTCAAAAGCCCCATGTGTCAAAGTCACCCAATCATCACCTTTATAACAACCCATGTTTTAAGACTATATTTAATGATTTCAAAGTGTACCCAACGACATGTGTTGAGTGTAGTGATTTCAGGTCAAAGAATCACACTCACCACCATCACTGTGAGAACTGACTGTGACTACCATGTCATGGTTCCATGTGTCAAACTTACAGTGGGTCTGTCTGATACACTTGTTCTCTAACAAGTACCTATGTGTTTGGTTTGATATCTCCATATCATGACTAATGAGACTTTGTCATCAACAAACACCACAATCTAGTCTTGTGTGTCATTGTTGTCTATCTACCTTCCACAATGACATCTGACTAGGGACATAATAAGAATGTACAAACTCTTAGCATCTGTATGATCTCATAGTTCAGGTCCTAAACCTGAAAGCATACATCATTGAGTATTGTCATTCTCTAGACATTCAATCTATTCTATCATTATCTCATATGACTGAACCAGAAAGAATTTGAAGCTTGCCTTTGATGTTTATCAAATCAATCTTAATGTATCCCACCAATCATCCCATGATTGGCTCTCAGGGCATACATACCAGCAGAAAAGACCTCAGCTAGGTGCACTTTTCAGGTAATGTAGATACATTGCATCTAACTACAGTGACATGCAATAGGTTTAGCCATGTGTTGACAAGAAACACTAGAAACAAAGGCAATGTCTGCTTTAGTAATAGTACTATATATGATCTTCCCAACCATGCATATATATTGTACAAGATCACAAAAAGACTCCCCTTCAATTAGAGCTTTGTTGTGATAGCCCAAAGGTGAAGAAACATTTGTAGATTTCAGCATACTAGAGTCCTTCAAGAGGTTGAGGACGTACTTTCACTAAGATGTATAAGTGCCCTGATGAGAATGTAGAATCTCTATGCCCAAGAAGTATCAAAGTTATCTTGGGGTCCTTAGTATGAATTGTTTTATTGAATTTCTTATTTCACAATTGAAATCATTTGGCATCCATTACAGATCTAATGATACCATCAACATAGAAGACAAGAATGATGCTACCTTTCTGGGAAGAACTAGAGAAGAGACTATGCACACTGTACAATATGGAAAAACCTAGGGTAGAAAGAACTCCATTGATTTTTGTGAACCAGAGACTACTTTATTTTTTGAGGCCATACAAAGAGCATTTATGATGACAAACTCTTTGTAAAGTTGATTTGCTTTTAAATCAAAGTTATGTACAAAAGTAGTACACTCAAAAACATGCAATATATGATGAAAACCAATTTATGCAAGAAAAACAACCAAAAAGGGGGGATCCATTTTTTAAGAATGGATGATGGTTAATAATCGATAAGGTAGAAAATAGTGATAATAAACTCAAATTAATAGGGTATAGGTAATCTATCTGGAAACATAAGAGTATGATATATGTCAAGAAAGAGACAATTTCAATGTTTTGCAACCCCATTTTTTGTGGGGTGTGAGCACATGAACGTTGATGGATGGCTCTAGTTTTAGAGAAAAATGAAGAAACCTAAACAGAAACATACTTTAAACCATTTTCAGTCCAAATTATTTTAATGTTTGTATTAAATTGTGTTGAGATCAGTTTATGAAAATTTTAAATAGCAACAATCATTGCATCATGGGATTTCAATAGATAAAACTAAGCCATGTGATAGAAATAATGAATAAAGGTAATGAAACAACATAATCCATTAAAACTAGTGGTTCATAAAGGGCCACAAATGTCATTGTCTATAACATCAAAGTCTAATTTAGAATATAGATTAGTTTTTCTACAAAAAGAACTTCTATGATGCTTCCCAAATCCAAAAGCTTCATATAGGATACTTTTTAAAGTATATAAAGAAGGCTCCATGTGCTTCAAATTGTTAGGGGAGGTATGATCATAATGGTAGTGAAGTGAAAGTGGTGTAGTCGTAAGAATGGAAGAGGAAGGAACTCCATCACCAAGGTAATAAAGCTCACTAGATCTTGGTTCAATCTAATCATCATGAATGTATACGAGCCCTACATCTCAAAACCATGGCTGCCAAATGTGACATCTCATGTAAAGGCATCAACTAGCTTAGCAAAAAACACTAAATTAAAGGGGAAATGAGGAACATAGTAAAAATATTTGAGTTTGTTACTAGATGAGATACTTCCACTCCCACATTTCTAAACAATTTTTATAGAACCTCTTCTAGAGTGATTAATAAGGTAGGAATATGAGGTTCAATGGAAAAAAGGATTTCTCTCATACCAGTCATATGTTGAGTGGCCCTAGTGTCAACAATCTAGGAAAATCTAGATGGAAGCATCGAGGCCTTGGCATTGCCTTGTTTAGAGGCCAGATGAGTCAAATATGTCATAGAGGAATGCATGGTCACAGAATCCCCATAACTTGTGGATTATGGAGGAGCCTATAGAGAAGAATGCAAAAGTTCCTCATATACAACTATAAATATGGTGACAAAGGGATTTTCTAATCCTTGGGCAACAAGGGAAGTTCAAGTGCTACAACTTCGCCCATATGGATGTTTGTACTTCTGATATCATTTCTCCTCTAGGTGTCCCAACTTGTTTTAGAAACTACTTTTTGTCCTTGAGGGATGTCCATCGCTATTTCCATGAGCAACAAAAATAATTTCTAGTACTGATTTTGGGGGAATGGAAGACAAAAATCATACATCAGATTGTTGTAGACATGAGAAGAAATCTTCTAGAGTGGGAAAATTTTCACTTGCCATTCTAACTTTGCAGACTAGAGCATAATATAGATGAAGGTAGTTGAGCAATTTGGTTATGAAAAGATGGGATCTCTCTTTGGTTTCATCTTAGAAGAGATAGGATGAAAATAGTCAAAATTTTGAGGCAAGATGATGATGGAATCTAAGTACTCATCAAGGTACTATCACCTTGATTTTCACCAAAAAAATTTATACCATAATTTATAAAGTCTTAGGGAATTCTTTTCCTATGTATAGTGATTCTAGGCAGTGTCCCATAGTTCCTTTGTAGTTTTGTAAAATGTTTACATGGAGGCAATAGAAGGTTACATTATGCTCCATAGCCATCTTGGCTATTTTGTTATTTACATTCATGGGTATCCTCAATAGGTTCTTTTACTAATTTCTCCTCATCCATGGATTACAAGATGGTTTGTATATAATTCATCTAGAGTAGGTTATTATCTCCATTATCTTGATTATAGATATAGGATCACTATTCTTATATACATTGGTGTGAGGTAAATCATTTCCATCATCTTTTTCTTCAAGCATGCTAAAAAGTCAAACTGGTTGGACAATAGTTGAGAAAGTTATCAAACTATTCACATCGATGAACAATGGTAGAGAGAGATACCAAAGCAGTAACACCCGATAAAATAGAGATGGAGATGGGAAATGTCAGGAACATGCACAATGGAAGAAAATAGAGAGAAAGCAAGAAATTAACACTTATGATGCACTATCAAAGGGTGATGATGTGATTGGAAAGATACAATAGATTGTTAACCAGTAAAAGCATTCACCCATACACATGTATAATACATGAGGAGGATACATTATTGAAAACTTGTTTTTATCAATAGATCTCTATTGTCTGAACATGCCACATGTCAGATCAGGTAGGCTTTGGATAAGGGGAGGAGATCCTATCAGATTATTACATAGGTTAATACATTGGAGAGAACTAAGTGAAGGTATCATGCTTGAAAATCCTAAGGGGATAGGGACTTATGAATTCTTTTCCAAAAGATGAAGCAAACTAGAGTAGACAAACCCCTAGATAGAGTGGAAGTAGATATAGTCTTTTATGGTCTACTGCTCGACCTGTAGAAAGTTAATGGATGCTTGTTTGGGCACACATCCTGCATCCACCGATGGCCTGGGGGCGTGCTACCGTGATATTTCCAAGAACTTGGGATCTCGTTTGATCTTAGGCCTGACATTGCTATTGAGGAGGAACATAGGAAATAAATGGTATTCTAGTGGAATATAAACGAAGAGCAATTGGAATTGGAGAACAACGAGCAAAATGCAAAAAGAATGTGATTGTTAACACTAGTGTTATATGCTCAGTCTGCTCATCAATCAGTGGTTGTGATAGTCCTCTTTTTATACTAAATCCACTATTCAAGCATGGATGATGACTTCTAGTAACTAGGTGCAAGCTAGAAGGTGTGGGTGACAGGTAGAAGGTGAGGGTTGATGATGGGGAAAGCTTATTTCTATAGTGTGTACGTGGTGCAACCAAATTGTGTGCACGTATAATAATAATATAAATTATATCAATCATAGACTTGCAAATATAAACCTACATTTTCTTTACACTATTCTACCTTATGCTTGGTATACCATCTTGGGTATAATTAATGTCCATCATTGTACTTATGTGTATATCCTCGAGATTGGTGTAACCTATGGTTTAGAATATTCTATAGTTTAAGTGAAATTTATAGTGGGATTTAAATGAAACAAATTAAATAAATATTTCAAAATTTATTCACTAAATCAATACTTCAAAAACCATCTAGAAAATCATTAGGATTCGATAATGCAACTAATTATAATTAACCATGTAACTTTGGCAAGGAAAATACATGTATATATATACTTCAAGTGTACTTTAAGCATATGTTGGTCAAGTCAAGCAAGCATAAGTGGATCAGAGAAATACTCATAATTAGGCAATATTATATGCATGTATCTATAACCTAAGTAACACCATACATTCATAACATACTAGTTAAACCTAGTGTTGCTTATATTAGGGTCTAGGGTTATCTTAGTATTGTATATTAGGGTTAGGCTCAAAACCCCAATATTGCCATATCATGTTTCATTAGGGTTAGAAAACCTATCTTGACATTAAGGGTAACACTACTCATCATTTTACTCATGGTAACTCATTAGATACTACATCCAATCATTTGTATTAGGAGCATATCAACTTATAAATATGGGTTTATTAACATCATTCCACATGTATATGATTATTGACTTTGAAAACTTAAGGATCATTATCATCATCATCTTAGGTTCTGGCTATATTCAACAATATCAATTTATATCACAAAATAAAGGTATTTACTGACTTGAGCAAAATATTAATCACATCTATTTTTTTTTTGTATTAATCACATAATAATCAAGTATTGACTATTCTTTGGAACTACATGCATATTTAGGGTGTGAAACTATTTTATTCATGATCATGTATATTTTTCTCAATTTTATATATAGTTTTTGTATATTATGACCTACCAAATTATTCAGACAATTATTACAAATAATCACTATTCTAACCAATTAGAGATCTCCAAGTCAGTATCAATAGCATTATCCACAGGGAATTTGGTCTGGCTAGTGTGTTGATGCCATATCAGCACCACATTGGAGGGGTGTTTAACTAGGGGTAAAAGATCTTATTTCCCTTTCACAATGATCATTATTGATCAAGAATGTTGGAGCACTAGGGTAAATGCCACAAGTTTCATCCCCTTCCTCTTGCGGCTCAACACATTGTCACAACCATGGTCGAGGTAAACCACAAGGTTGACTCTCACCATCCTTGAATGGAGGACAAAATTGATAGCACCAATTTTTGTGTCCATGTCTGGCAGAATCAATGAGACATTGGGTTTAGACTGGGGGGATATGTGACTAGTGTTCAATGATCAGAGTTCATGTCATGAAAGAGTATACTATAAATTAGATCAAGGAGGAAAATTACCTCATGGTTCATTATTTAGAAGACAAGGAAAGATCCACCACGGCTTCACGATCATACCTTTCAGATCCTTTTGAGTGGGGACATAGTTCATATTGTTATCTTTAAATGTCATGATATGATTTCTTATGTCTCCATTAATGACATATGCATGATATAAAATGGTACTTTTTTGGCATTCATAATGCAATTCAAATATGCCTTGTCTTACCAATTCATGTCCTCTAAGGTAAAGTACATTAGTATTACTTTGATAGTTGAGAGCATGTTGTAAGATGTTGATATTAGTTTCAAAAAATTGTTTTTTCTATTTCAAATCTCAATGGATTTCATCCTTCAATTTGTTTCTTTTTGAAACCATCTTGTTATCTGATCAGGTAATACAAACTTAAACCTCCATGCACACATAAAAAATACAAGGAAGTTGTTCAATTTATACATTAACAAGTCTTGGAAACATGTATTATAGTTCCATTCAACTTTAGTTCTAAAAACACATGATATTTTTGTTTTTTTGTTTGGTTTGAATAAGAAAAAGATGGTGACCGGGTAAAATCTTTGGGAAGGTGTAACACCATAGTATCTAAATTTTAATTAATCCACTCAAAATGAGCAACAACTATGTCCACTTACTCAAATAGCATGTCCTTTTTGTATGTAAGCCTGGGATATTTGAGTCCTATGTAAGTTAGTCTCACGTTGTTGATTATGCATTGAAATTGTGCAATTGTTAGTGATTGGAATGTGGGCTAACTTCCTTCTTTAAAGGTTTGGCATACCATATATAAAATTGATATACTCATCATTATTAACCTTTCAATGTGGAAACTTTTGATGGTTCTAAAAGAAATTCACCTATCAAAGTTTTTCATTCCAGAACACCCAAATCCAACCAGAAAACCTCAATTTAGTGAGATCTAAAAAAATCTAGATTCTATATAATCCCAACTATAGTGGCACCAGAAACACTGGTTTGTGGTATTCCATGAGTTTAGGTTTATGTCATATTTTTGAAATTATTGAGAATTGAGTCACTTACAAAACCTTACACATTCCAACCTATTGTATCAATCATATCATTTCTTGGGAAAAGAAATTTTACAAAAAGTAAAAAATATATTCTTACTATCGTATGGCTGGTCTAGACTTACATTACACTCCTACATTTGTCTAGCATGGATTTTTATAAAGTATTTGTGTTGTTCTTATTGGTTAGAACATCCTCCTTAGCTCCAGCTACAATAGGTATATTAGGTATAACAATTTCCCCTTCTGACTATTCTTTTTTCTTGTCTCTTGAATGACTTGCTTCCTATTTTCCATCTGAACTCCAAAGGTTTCTATACCACCTCCCCTATGTCTTTCCCCAAGACCTCATCTCTAGAAGGATCCACAATAGTATGTGAGGTGACCTTACTCTCTTGATTTTATCCCTTGAAACCTTCTTTGGGATGCTATCTCCTTATCTAGTGTCATACTAGTTGATCCTTGCAAAATTCACTAATCTTTATCCTTTTTTGTCCTTACTTTATTTTTCTTGTTTTATTTCCTCTGTACCTAGTTTAGGCTATGCAACATTGATTGTTATATTGCTTCATACAAATCATCTATGTTTCAAGTTTTTTCTCATCCTCATGTTCATCCAAGATTTACGTACAGTTACTACCCTTACTCTAGTATGGACTCCTTTTTTCACCTACTACTAAGGTCATCTTACATGAAACATACAAAAATAATATGTCATCCACTTATCTTCTACCTCAACCATTTGAACCCCAAAATACACTCTTTTCCCTCTCCACCTCTTGTTGTTTTTTATGATCCTTAGATTGTTGAAGGACATGTACTACTCTCCTATAATTGAGATAAATGTTTGGTAGAGACTTATATTCAATTTTATCACCAAAACCATTGATTAGAATAGTCGGTAAAATAGGTTGGCCTATATCAATGTTCACATGAATCCTCTCAAACTTTCATTGAGTTTCCTTTGATCTGTGATCATCAACTTTGACCAATCTTCCTGCCACACTTCCAATCTAATTAAATATATGGCAACGAGACATATGCACTAGAAGATTTAGAACTTTGATCAGGTGACTATTTGGGAAGGTAAACCAGTACAAAGTTGAAAGTAGATTACAATTGGTAGAGGATAAGTGGTGCTCCAAACAATGACCACGGTCCACCCATCAACACCATTTGGTATCCCCATGATAAGAAAATTGAATCATGAACATTTTCATACTATGTTTTAGGATGTTCCATATACAAGTAGGATGCCATATACACTTGAGTTTGACTATTAGGGTTTAGAAACCCACATTTCTACCTACTAATGTTATTATATCAACAAATTGCTAGGTCTTTTGCAAACTGAGATCCTACTCTAGGGCAATAACTATTTCTGGTGGTCCCTTTTCACATAGATATTCCATCTCTTAATGTAGGAAATTCATGTATGTGTCACCATCTAGTATGAATATCTACCCTTATTCCTCCTTGTTATTCCCTAGGCAAACATTCTTGTCAGATCGATATGTTTCTCCTGCATAGTCATGCAGATTGATGTTTTATTAACAACAATTTCCATCCCTTATTTTCCTTCTGAAGGTAGTGATGGGAAGGCATCCCCACTGATATATCTTATTGAGATCAATCTCCTCTATGTTGATTTGTAGAAAACAAAGATGATCCTGAGTCATATGGCTCCCCATGTCCTTCCTCCTCTACCGTCTTCCCCTGATAATACCCTCCCCAGTCATGGCTCCTGAACTCTAGGTTTTCCCATCCACTACCGCTCCCCCTAAGCCATCTTACACCTGCCATATAAAGATAGTATATTGAATAATATCAGTTTTAATATAAGAAAATAATATAAACTTGTGGATATTTATTATTTTATTATTTACTTAGTTAAAACATTATATAGTCAATAAATAGAAAACACTTAGGTAATAAATACATAAAAATTACCCCTCATTCAAGATGCATAACTAACTATACAACTAGGTGAAGTTCAGATGTTCAGTTTGTGGATAAATGTTCATGTACTAGGATTTTTGTCTATACTGTGAGTGTTTTTTAATGAAGGGAGACTACGTAGCCCAATGTATACTTGCATGTTATTTCTGAACCAATTTAAGTACGGTTTTGTTGAAGTACTATGCACATGTGATATGAAACATAAGTAGTAATGTGACTTAATCTTTACTTATAAATTTATTTTGAAGTAATGTTTTATGTTATTGTTTGTTTTTAGTTGTATCTTTTACTTTAACTTTAGAGTTAGTTCCTTTTCCACCATATGAGTCCCTCTAATAATTTTTGTAGGTTTTTTATTAGGAACAATGTCCAAAATATTGGTATCAAAGCTAAGGTTTGTGTCATTATATGAATATACGATGTGTTGAATCTTGTTTTATGCAATAACAAAGATAATTGTAGCATACTCACAAAAATGGTGTGTGTTGTAGAAGAACATGTCAAGAATTAGTGGTCTAGTCCTACTAGATCTCTTGAAGATCTAGAAGGACAAGTTGAGCATCAACCAACCTCTCCTCCCCCTCCCATAGTGAGAGAATAAACAACTTAAGGGGAAAAACACACATTTGTTGATGAGGAAGAAGTGGCAACACCTTCACTCAAGATACAAGTAGTAGAGATTTATTTGAGGCCTCAGATGAAAGTTATGGCTGAAGCTAAATATCAAGTTCCTTAGACGAATTTCACCTCATTAAGTTCTAGTATGGTACATGAGCAAGCATAATAAGAAGCATGTGATTATAGTATGCTTGAACATAAGAAGGAGTTTTAGTCATAATAAAGTTATCTAATGTTCCTCAAGAGAACAAGGTTGTGAACACAATATATGTTCCACATGAAAGTGCTAGTTATTAGTGAAGATTGGAATTTATGTACGAAGCATGAGACATCCCCATATGTACTGGGTTTAAGGGGAAGTTTGAGTTGTGTTACTTGTACAATGCATATGCACACAACAAGGTGTGATGGCATGGGACTTTATATCAGGGAACTACGTCAATCATATATTGGGGGTTTCTATTTCATTATCTTATGAGATTTTTTCCATAGCTTTATGTGATTGGGTACAATAAGATAAGAAATTTTGAAGAGGATGCATGAGAATGTAGCTATAAACTAATTCCACTAATACTTCCATGCACTAGATGGTTCTACTTGAAGATTTTAGTGGGATAACCAAGCAAAGAAAGAAAGACAAGACATAATAGAGTATTGGAGATGCATTTTCTAGACCTAGTCCTAGTATGAACCCATGATAGGTAGATAGCTACTAGCATCTCAATAGGGTTCCTTATTCATCTAGCTTGCTTCCTAGGATGCAACATATTGGAGGTATATTAAAAATAAATGGGTGCAATTGTAGAGTTAGACAACTTGATAGGGCAGTCGATGCCAAAATATTGACATCCACAGAGGCCATTAACACATAGATGTGCTTCATCACCTTTATAGTATACCAACTATGGGTGTTAGCACCAAGGTTAGTATCACGTACAACTACATGCTACACATGTGGACACCTTTGTAGTGTATTAACTACGGGTGTTATCACGAAGGTTAGTGTCACATACAACTACATGTTATACATGTGGAGCTCCATGACACTATTTAAAAAGGATTTGAAAAAACTCTAATGTGCTCTAGCTCTAAATCATAATAGTTCAATGAGAAATCAAAGGTTTTCTTTTAGTTATAAAATATCAATTCAGAGATAATAACATGGATTTTGGGGATCCAAATGCAAGAAATGAAATGGAAAGAAGTATATTGAATTGAGATGATTGGTAAGGGGTAAATATGAATGAAATGAGTATGAGAAAATCTTAACTTTTTTTACTTGAAATATATGCAGATTAACCTAGATTGAACTACATATTCTTATGTAGAACCACTGGAGGATTTGAATGAGTAAAATGTAATCGATCAAGTGAATATGAATGATTTATTTCACAAATACTATTGAATTGAAAGAAATTTAGGGTATGAAACTAAAATGAAGGGAAACCAAGGAGTTAACCCAGTGGATCTAAGAACCTAGTCCAAACCCAAAATATGATAAGAAGATTAACAATAATGAAGAATGAGTGATTATTGAATGTAAGCAATGCAATTTAAGAATGTAAGCAATGCAATTTATCTTGACTTAAACATAAGATAGACAATATATATTTGTTTATTCAATTCAGAAGAATGTGTTATGATACATTAAATGCTTGACATGGATGTTTATTATTCAAGATTACTCTATATCTAAGGGAATCTAAGATTGACAACCCTATGTTAAATGACAAAATAGATTTGGAAATATTGAGTAATAAAATAACTTTATATTTTTATAGTTGTAGGTACTAATGCCACTGTAAATATCTATCAAAAAATGTGACATGGAATAAAATGATAGAAAGTGTGTTGGATTTGAAGTGAAAAGTAAAAATTTGTATGCAAGAAACCCTGGATATATTAAATTGTTGAGTATGAAGTTTTATTTTAGGATTATAGGAATTTATGATTACTCATATGAAAGATGTAAAATAGTAAATGATCATGTGTGTGTTTTAAATAGTAGTTTTTTTGTGGTGATTGTTATAATTGTCAATGATTGTCCTTACACTTAACCCCAATATGATTCATTTAGCTGTATTTGTTTGGATACACACAAAAATGCTTAATGAGTTTCATTTTTTTGAAGATGAAAGTTACTAGTTAAACAATGAAATCATCTAGTTGGTTGTTGAACACTGATTGTTTATCTCTAGTTCCATACCATAGACATTAGTCAGATTTCCTTGTAGTAATAAAAAAATTACTATAATGATCTCCTCAATATGGATATAGAACTCTTATGTTAGTCCACTGAGATTATGGGATGTGTTATACTGTATCATACATACCCAAAATCCTTTCTTCTTAAAATGTATGTATGTGATGAATAAGATCTAAGAAAATGTAATATGTGAAACTTGGGAAATATTCTAAAATGTGCTATTTTGTTCGATGTGGTCCTATCTCATGTTCTTGAGATAAGAATGAATGGTAGAGACTTATGCTCTTTAGGAAGTTAGTTGGTGGACTTGGTCTATTGTAACTATCTTAGAGTGGCCATCTCTACCCTAAGACAATGAGGTTAACCATTGACATGAGAACAAAGCATGGAAACTACTACTCGAAGAGGTATGATCCAAGTACTTCATGACAAACAAATAAAAAATAATAAGTTATGTAGAAAACAAGATGAATGTATGCTATATTATTGTTACTAATAGAAGATAAATGTTCTTATATTGAATATATATGTTTCTTATATATGAAGATCATTTATTATTTTTCTATAAGATGAAATTTTGTCTTATTCTTTTAAACCAAGTATGAAATCTTATAATTTAGACTATAAGAAAACTCTAGCATCTAATCTATGGTGCATTCAATATTTACTCCTATTGATGATGGGATATTTGTTATATATGTAGAATTATATTTGATCAATATGTCTTTCATGAGATTTAGCATTAGGGATGGAAGATCTTTTCCTACCCTGGGTAGTTGGGTATCACTAAGATAGTTAATAAGTAACATATCTACAACATAATGCTTCTAAGTAATTAGTTTTTTTGTCATAAACAAGTTGTACTTAATGCTAGAATTATATGTTAACCTTGTAGGATATTGTTTAATAGTTTTTTTAAAGTCAGTATACTTCGTTAGATGCTAATACATGTTACTTGGCTAATTTGGAAATGTCCACTTACTAGAAATCTATATGAGACTTATGTGGTTGTTTCATATGTTCTTAGGTATAATGCCATACAATAAATTGGACAAGGTGAAGAAGGTGTAATGATACTAGTATATATTGAAATTTCTACATAGTCTCTCTTTTCCAAGATGGGTAGTATTTGAAATTTGTTTCTTTCATGTACATGTATTTGGTTATAAACTAAATTCATATGAATAATAAGATTTCATTGTGGATTTAAAAGTATTTTGAACTTTTTGATTGGAAAATGAACATGTGTATAACGAGTGGGACCTACAATTGGATACACTCCTTACATTTGTTTGAGAAAATAATGAGGGAACCTCATAAAAACATTCAGAAAGAAATACATAATTAGAATAGGGTGCTTATAATTTCCTAAATTGGTACTAAAAAGAGACTTAAGTGTTATACAAGAAGAATATATTGTCTATTATAAAGCATGAAATATTGTTCAAGAACTTGTCAATAAGGGAAGAATAAATATTGATCTAGATAAATAAAATAAAATATATATTGCATAGGGCAATGTAGACATACCAAAAACTTCCTCCACAAAATACTCCCTAGAAGGCTCCTCTAAGTCATGTCATGTAGGATACTTAGCACAGGGTGGGTTGGAAGCATAATCCAAATGAATACAAGATAAATGGTACACATTCGAAAATGATGGTGTATGCACAATAAAAAATATTTAGACCTTCACAGTTATAAGAGCAAAAAAAAAAGATATTTCTAGTAAAAAGCATTACAGATTACTATGTTAAAGAGAAATTCCTCAAAAACATGATAACAAAAGATTGAGGTATTTTGTTTTAAATAACTTATTCATGAATAGAGAGTTTACTAGTTTTTTATCACAATAGTTATAACATAGGTAGGTTTCACTAAACATTGACATAATCAAAATTAGGTCTAGGGCATCAACCGCAAGCCATAGTAGAAGAGTTCACATCACTTCACAACATATAAAACATTAAACAAGTAATAAAAAGGAATAAATCCCCAATGCCTGGTAGGAGGAATATAGCCTCAGATTCTAATAAACAATATGTGGTAAGGGATACAAAATTACATTCCCTAAAGTATGGTTCAATATTTATGGATATTATGACATCAAATTTACATCCATAATAAAATAGGAAAGATTTTAAGCTAGTTCAAAATATTAATGAAAAAAGGGGATACATACGTCCAACATAAGTCATGTGGTGTTAGATGACACATCATTTATGTATGGATGTATTATAGTATTCAAGAAGGGAAAACGAATTTATCACATGAAGCCTCGTCAGAGACTCCTCTGGAAGGTGCAGGTCCGGTGTCTGCTGGTGCTAGCATCTCTACTCCTGAGGAAGCTGTGCGATCTGAAGGCGGGACGAATCAAGGCGGAGGTGAAGTTTCTAGGGTTAAATCCAGTGGAGTGGCTAGCAATCCTCGATCTCTCTGGGCTGATCTTTTCAAGACTGGTAAAGGCTCGTTGACTAGATCTTCTGAGAAATGGCTCAACACTATCCCATTGGAGGTGTCGGAAGGGAAAATCATTTATCCGCAAGCGGAGGCGGTGGAAAATGCGAAAAGATGGAGTAAGGCTGTGGCAGGGTATGTTATTGACCTGAAGGTACATCTTCCTACTCTTGAAAATCATTTATCCTGGCTCTGGAAGGTGAGAAGTCCGATTCGCATCCTCTCGCGCCCTCATGGGTTCTTTATTATCAAATTCTCGGATGATCTGGATATGCAACATGGTTTGGAGGATGGTCTGTGGTTCATCAAGGGAAAACCCCTGATTCTTAAGCAATGGCAGATTGGTGATAATCTGGAGAAAGAAACTCTGACGGAGGTGCCGGTGTGGGTTAGGCTCCATGATGTTCCGCTGGAACTCTGGGGGGAGGTGATGTTCAGTAGGATTGGGAGCTTTCTGGGGAAACCTATTGATGCTGACAAGGCGACGAAGGAAGGATTGAGGATTGAGTTTGCTAGAATTTTTGTTCTCATGTCTATTCATTCGGAATTCCCCAATTTTATAGATCTGGTCAGTGACATGGGAGTTGAACACAGGGTGGCTTTCCAATATGAATGGATTCCAAGAAAATGTGAAGAATGTGGCTCGTTTGGGCATGATAGGGCGTCATGTCCGTGTATCAAACTGGACTCTAACTCTGTTGAGAAGAAAAAGGCTATAGCTAAACAGTGGGTTCCAAAGATGAGGAAGGGGATGCCTACGGAGAAGGAAGTGAGTTCTGATCTGAAAGGTAAGGAGGTAGAAGTAGTGGATAGGACGGTGTTGCATGTTCCATTGTCTTCTGCTCAGGAATTGATGGAGTTGTGTTCTTGTCCATCTTGTGAAACAGAGGAATTTGCTGTGAACAAGATAGTGCAAGCTGAAGGGCTTTACTCTAAAGAAAGGAAAACTCGTGAATTGGTAAGTGTGCTTAGTAATTAGTCTATTTCTCTGCTTGGATTTGAGCTAATGAATTGCACTCCAGTGGATGATGGATTCTAGGAGGTGAGATCTAAATTGAAATCGAGGGGTCCCCCAAAGCTTACAAAAACTAATAAAGCTCAGGTATCTTTTGTAGCTAGACTGGAAGGGTCTGGGGAAAATAAATTTCAAGGTCTTGAGTTGCTTGCAAATGATGATGAGATTGCTGTTACTGCGGCTAGCAGGTCTCTAGCCTCCATGGTTTCAAATGAATAGTACCTACTCTGTTACTTCCTGGAATGTGAGGGGCCTGAATAAAGGGGGTCATCAACATCGGGTCCAAGAAGAATTGGAGAGGGTGAAGTCGAATATTTTCTGTCTTTTAGAATCTAAATTGAGAAGGAAGAAAATTTGGAGAGTTATTAATAGGCTTTGGCCTAGTTATAAATGGTTTGTTAACCATGAGCATCATCCTTTAGGCAGAGTTATTGTTGTTTGGAATCCTAATTGTGTTGATGTTGAGGTTCTGTCTTCTGCTGCTCAATGGGTTCACTGTAATGTCTGTGAACAGGATGGGAATTCTTATCTCTTCACTGCTGTGTATGGTTTCAATGAGGATATCAAGAGGTCGTCTCTTTGGAAGGATCTCAGGGATATTGCTAAGATTGTGGATAAACCCTGGGTTATCTGTGGGGATTTCAATTGTGTGAGATTGACTGAAGAGAGGCAAGGAAGATCTAATCCTAGTCAGTTCTCTATGGAGGAGTTTAATTCGTTTATGGCTGACTTTGGTCTTTATGAAGCTAATATGCATGGACCTAGTTTTACTTGGGATAACAGACAAGAGGGAAATAATTTCACGTCCTTTAAAATTGATAGAGTTATTTTCAATAATCTCTTCCTTGATGAATGGCCCAATTACATTGGTGAAGTTTTTTCTACTATTCATAGTGACCATAAGATTCTCAGAGTCTCTATGAATTGTAATAACAGAAGGATGCATATTCCTTTCCGGTTTATAAATGCATGTACAGATTGTGATGGTTTTCTGGATGTGATCAAGAAAGGGTGGAGTATTGAGGTTAAAGGGTGCCCTATGTATAGAGTTGTTAAGAAACTGAAAAATGTTAAATCAGAGCTTATTGCTTGGAATAAAACAAGGTTGGGAATCTCAGTAGTCATGCAAGGAGTTTGGAGGAGGAGGCCCTTAGAATGGAGGAATTGGCTGATTCTAATCCTAATGATCTTCTTCTTAGAAGTGAGGCGTCTAGAGTTAGAAAGGATGCTCTCAAAGCTCTGGATCTTGAAGAAAGTCTTGCCATGCAAAAATCTAGAGTTCAGTGGTTAAAACTGGGTAATAAGAACACTAAGTTCTTTTACTCTTCTTTACATACCAGGAGGCAAAGGAATTCGATCCACTCTCTGATGATTCAGAAATACCTCAATGAAAGATATTAGGGATTCCAAGTCTTTAATGACCAATTAGAATTAGGATAGATGCACATGCCTCAAAAGGTATCCTATCTATTCAAAGTACTGCTGAAGTTAGTGATCAGGGCTTCTAGCACATAATTACATTGTGTATTCATAATCATTATATACTTTGTTGAACCCTATTATATAGTTGTACTAGAAAAGGAAGGTTCAGACTCTAAAACCCATACCATTAATTCATTTTTTTTAATTTAGAAAATTTATATTTATATTGTCTAATTATTCATTCATTCATTTACTATTTTGTTACAAATAAAAGAAATTTATATAATTTTCTGAAAAATGTTAACAAAGTGTGTGATATACCCCCTACTACATGATCAACTTACTATGAGTAACATGATATATTGTTCATTTCTAGTCCCCAAAACATGTGTGATAAATAGAAAAAAATTGCCTAAATGACCATTACATCCTTCATAAAAAAAATAATACTACGAGTCACAGAAGCAAGATAAGGAAATGCATGTGGGGATTATCAAGCCGCAACCAAATGCCTAGGCACAAATATATCCATTGGATTTTTCTTCACCATAAATGTTTTTTGCAACATTATTTGACTTCATGAGAGGAAAAGGACTCTATATGAACCTAATTGTCAGATAAGGGGAACTAGACATCCAATATTTACAAAATGTAATCTTTATAGTCTCAATTATCATAACTAAATAGTCTTATTTGATAATATGAAACTATCAAATCATACTCTTTATTATGTCATTCTCTTTACACCTTCTTGACACAACAAATCCCTATATGAAAGAAGAGATTGATCAGATATGAGAATGATGGGTACACTCCTTCATTAAGGAAGTAAACTTTAAATTTTATTGGGATAAAAATATGATTTTCATGTACTCTGTTGTCATTATTTCTATATCCATGTGGCACTTAGGACTTCTTGCAACTTTGAATTTGATATGAGTGAATTACTGGTGTATACATGAATGATTAATAGATACATGTGTGTGATTGAATGTAAAGATGAACGAGTACTGTTACGACCCGCGTCGAGCTTATCCCGTAAGTATGCTGTTAAGCATGTGATTAGCTGATGTGTTAAGTTATAAGCCTATGTTTGTTAATAATGTTCATAATGGATATGATGTGAGCTTAGTGTGTTTTCTAGCTTCTAAAGCGTGTAGGATCTTACGCTTGAAGCGTTGCCAGAGAAATCGTTCGAATCTGACCTTCGAGTCAAAAGTTGCATGTTTTTGGGCTTATAGGGACCCGTTTGTAGTTTTGAACTTTGCGTTTAGGCCCCTAAGTTTCCTCCTTATCCTTTCTCTCTTCCTTATCCGTTTCATTTCTCAGAAATGAAGAACGCAAGAAGCGTTCTCCTTCCTTGCGTGAGAGAGAGAGAGAGAGAGAGAGGGAGCTGAGAAGGGAGAGACGTCAGAGCTTCGTTTTGCTCCGACCAGCTGCTGCAGCTCGTCCTCTTCCCTCCGTTGATCTTCTTCTCTGTCAATTTGATTCGGATTCGCAGCTGAAGCTACGGTTGCAGGGAAACGGCTTGAGGATTGGGGTGCAAGGAGCAGCCCTAGCTCATTTCTTTCCCCCCTTCAGGTGCGGTTTAGTGATGTGCATCGATTGTGAACGTTTGGCGGTGTTTGTTTGAGTTTTGCCCATCGATTCGAGAGAAATCGACTCTTGCAGGCCGTTTTTGTTTTCTGCCTGTGCGCGGTTCGGCCGAGTTCCTATTCGGTCGGCCGAGTTTCCTATTAGGGCAATCGTATAGAGTTTTGGTCGGCCGAGTTTCAGATTTTGGGAAGTGTTCGGCCGAGTTCCATAGTGATCGGCCGAGTTTCAAGTGGTGAGTGGCAGTTCATTTAGAAATCATTATTTAACTCATTTTAAATGCTTATTTGCTTCAGTATCAGTTGATATGACTCCTAAACAGTGTAACATGTACTTTTTAGTATGATAAGTTCATTGGAACTTGAATTGCGTGATGTAAATGATGAAAAAGAGGAAACTCTATGTCTTACAGTTGCTATGTGATATTTTTGTCTAATTGTATACCTGTTAACTAATAGACCTAGATGCCCTAACACCGTAGAACCCCTTAGAGAGGTCTGCAACTTTGGGGTGAAACTCGTGTTGCAACATCATTCGTGCTTGTGTCACAGACAAACGAGGAAAGAGAGGTAGTGTCCAACAACAATCGTTCTTGTGTCACGATGGCACTGCGAAAAAGAGAAAACTTGGTTATCTAACACCATTCGTGCTTATGTCACGAAGGTAACCCTGTGAGACTCTCCGCCGGTGTACTCAGTTTAAAGGAGGAGTCAGGAGCACACGTGGTTGTGCAGCACACGTGGTTGTGCGTTGAGGCCGTGGAGCCTGGGTCCTGTGCAGACCAGGACGAGTAGTCAGACTTAGCATTTCCCAGGTGTGTCGCTAAGTCTTATACGGTGGGACCGTTGCATGAACTTACTGCGGATCTTTATATGCAGAGTACACTGCATATATTTAGGGCATAATAATAAAATGAATAAATAATCAAGTAGGTTCACAGTAAATTTATATAACTGTTCATTTACCTGAAATACCGGTTGATGCTTAGAAATGTGATTATTATCTGTATATCTACTATGTCAATAGAACTGCCCTGCTTGAACTGTATATTTGTTTATTTCAGTTTATAAACCTGACGAGTTGTTTAGTGATAGCTAAGTGAAATGTTATTCACTGAGCGAGTAGGCTCATCCCTCTACTCAAACATTTTCAGGTCAGCATCAGCATCAGGAATCAAAAGGATCGTTTCATCCCAACGCTTAGTTGATAGAAGGTTTGCAGTTAGTCTAGCTAGAGGTCTCTTAGTCCATTCCCCTCGATCCTCAGGACAAGGTGTGAGTGAGAGAGAGAATGTGTACAAGATGTAAATTAAATGTTATGCTTTCTTTATGTTAATAAATGTATTATGCTGTAGACCTTGCTTGTATCTTTAATCAGTTAAATAGAAAAGTTCCTACAGTTTGCTCAATTTCCTGTTTACAGTTTAAACTTGGTTATCATTTAAATGCCTTGAATTGTTTTAAAAAGTGACGAATGGTTGGTTATGTGTTAACCCCACCTGTCGTGCCCTAATTTCGGGGGTTGTGGTTAATGTGAGATTGGGGCGCGACAATTTTTGGTATCAGAGCATAGGTTGAGTATATGAATACTCTAAGTCCAGGTCAGGGGACGATAAGAGATCAATAGGATTAAGGTTTAGGTGTCTTTCTTCTATCTGTAGTTTTCTAACAGGAAATGTTCTGTTATATCATTGCAGATGGCAGAAAGAGGCTTTGATCGTGATGATCAGGCTGAGAGCCATGTTGGCCCCGATCCTTTGTACTTGGGTCCAGGTGGTGGTGACCACGTGGATGAAGCATCTCGTATGTATAGGATGTTTCTGGAGACCAGGGAGAAATACAAGGCTGATAGGCGAGCTTCTACTTCTACCAGTAGTAAGGATCTGATGCGATCTTATGAGCTTGTAAAGAAGCTTGGTGGCACGGAGTTTAGTGGCACTACAGATCCAGCAGAGGCTGATGAATGGTTTAGACAGATAGAGAAGGTCTTTCGTCTGATGGAACTTCCAGAAGATAAGAAGATCAATCATGTGGTCTACCTTTTGACAGGCGATGCAGAGTTGTGGTGGCGTGGTGTGGAACAAAAGAGGGGAGGTACAGAGCTTTCCTGGCAGGATTTCTCTGAGGAATTTCATCTCAAATTCTATCCACCCACTTTTCTTAATGAGAAAATCAGACAGTTACAGAATATTAAGCAGGGGAACATGACAGTTACAGAGTATGAAGCACTTTTCACACGGTTAGCTAACTTCTGTCCGCAGCTTGTTCCCGACAACATAGAAAGATGCAGAAGGTTTCAGGAAGGGTTAAAGCCAGAAATTCGGCATACAGTTTCTACTACTAGTAGGAGGAACAGAGAGAATTTTGGTGAGTTTGTTGAGGCTGCCAGACAGGTTGAAGAATCTGTGAATGCTGACAGGGTGCCCGAGTCTAAGAAAAGATCTACAGATTTCAGTAGAGGGCAGTCCAGTAGTGGATACAGAGGTGGAGGTAGAGGTTTCTTTTCTAAACTTGGGCGTGGTTTTGGTTGTTTAGGCAGGCAAAGATCTGAGAATGTCACTACTTCTAGAGGCAGAGGAGGATACAACCCAGGAAGATGGGGTAGTGCCGATAGTGGATAGTCTTCTGGGTCGTCAATGTCAGTGACAGGTCCTCAGAGGCAAGAGTTACCGCCATGTGACAAATGTGGAAGGCCACATACTGGACCGTGTTGGAGTTCTGGTTGTTATGCCTGTGGACAGATAGGACATGTCAAAAGGGAATGTCCTCAACTTCGACAAGCAGCATCACAAGCTTTCCAGCCTCAATACCATGATGTTCCGAGTTCCTCTGTGGCTTCTGGTTCTAGAGGTGGTGAAGTGTCTAGTGGCAGGAGTGGTCAGAGAAGACATCGTGGCAGAGGGAGAGCTTTAGCACGTTTCTTTTCTTTGACACCTCAGGAAGGTATAATTTCTTCACAAGTTGTTACAGGAGAGATGGTTTTGTTTAATAGTATACCAGTCTCAGTATTGATAGATCTGGGTGCTACTCATTCTTTTATACAACGTTCTTTAGTTGATGAACTTAATCTGTTAACTCAAGAGTTGGCAGATGAGTTAGTTTTGAGGGTTCCACTAGGTGGACCAACAGTTTTATCCGAGTTCTGTCCCGGATATTTGTTATCTTTTGGAGGTTTCACCTTTGCTGCTAATCTCATACCTTTGGATGTAAATACTTTTCAAGTCATCTTGGGTATGGATTGTCTTGAAACATATTGAGTGCAACTCGATTGTTGGAAGAAGGAAGCTACCTTTCAACTAGGTGAATTTTCTTGTGTCTTTACTGGAGACAGGAAAGTTCTACCTACGTGCATAATATCAGATGCTGTAGCTGATAAGATGTTACAGAAAGGATGTGAAGCATTACTTGCTCATGTGGTTGACACCAGAGCAGAGAAGAGCACTGCCAGTGTTTATGATGTGCCTGTGGTTTGTGAGTTCTCTGATGTTTTTCTAGAAGAGTTACCAGGCTTACCTCCTGTCAGAAACATTGATTTTGAAATTCAGGTATATCCAGGTAGTCATCCAGTAGCACTGCCAGCCTATAGAATGGCACCTGTAGAGTTGAAGGAACTCAAGGTGCAGTTGCAGGAGTTGCTAGATAAGGGTTTCATTAGACCCAGTTCTTCACCGTGGGGTGCTCCAGTCCTGTTTGTTAAGAAAAAGGATGGTACCATGCGTCTCTGTATAGATTACAGGCAACTGAACAAGATCACTATTAAGAACAAGTATCCATTGCCGAGAATAGATGATCTGTTTGATCAGTTGCATGGAGCGACGATCTTCTCTAAAATAGATTTGAGATCTGGATATCATCAGCTCAGAATAAAGGCTTCTGATATTCCCAAAACAGCTTTCAGAACCAGGTATGGGCATTATGAGTTTCTGGTCATGTCGTTTGGACTGACCAATGCCCCAGCAGCCTTTATGGATATGATGAACCGGATTTTTAAACCGTTCCTAGATCAGTTTATTGTAGTCTTTATAGATGGGATTCTGATCTACTCCAGAGATGATGCACAACATGAGCAACACCTGAGAGTAGTGTTGCAGTTGTTGATACAACACCAGTTGTGTGCTAAATTTAGCAAATGCGAGTTCTGGTTGGCCGAGGTAGCATTTCTTGGACATGTTATCTCGAGAGGTGGAGTTAGTGTTGACCCTAAGAAAGTTGATTCTGTACTTCAGTGGGAACAGCCTAAGACTCCTACTGAGATCAGAAGTTTCTTGGGATTAGCAGGTTATTACATAAGGTTCATACAGAACTTCAGTGTGTTAGCATCACCTTTGACACGCTTGACGAGGAAGGATGTACCGTTTATTTGGTCTGATAACTGTGAGAAAAGTTTTCAGGTTTTAAAGAAAAAGTTGACTTCAGCACCAGTGTTGGTTTTGCCTGAAGCAGAAAAAGGCTATACAATGTTCTGTGATGCTTCCAGGAGAGGTTTGGGCTGTGTACTGATGCAAGAAGGCAAAGTTGTGGCTTACGCATCTAGACAACTTAAGAAGAATGAAGAGAATTACCCTGTTCATGATTTGGAATTAGCTGCTATAGTTCATTCTCTTAAGACATGGCGTCACTACCTGTATGGTGAGACATGTCAGGTGTTTACAGACCATAAGAGCTTGAAACATATCTTCACTCAGAAAGATTTGAATTTGAGACAACGCAGATGGCTTGAGTTGATTAAAGACTATGATGTGACAATCGATTACCATCCTGGTAAGGCGAATGTTGTAGCTGATGCCTTGAGTTGAAAGTCAAATTCAACAGCCAATGCATTTTCTATGGCATGTTTCAAGAGAGACTTGCTTGTAGATATGCAAAAATTGAACTTGGACTTGGATGTGACTGGACAAAGTGGGTTGATTGCTCACATGCAAGTCAGACCTACTTTTTATAATCAGATTAAGGAATTACAGCAGAGTGATGATGAGTTGTGGCAAATCATGCAGGATATGTCAGAAGGTAAGAGAACAGAGTTCAGGTTTTCTGATGAATGCATGTTGTATCTTCATGATAGGTTATGTGTACATGGAAACAGTGAGTTGAAACAGCAGATTCTTGAAGAAGTGCATACTTCTATGTATTCTATGCATCCAGGTAACACAAAGATGTACAGGAACCTCAAAGAGCTGTACTAGTGGTCTGGAATGAAAAAGGATGTGGCTGATTACGTGGCTAGGTGCGGGGTGTGTCAGCAGGTTAAGGCTGAGCATCAGAAACCTGATGGTACTTTGCAGTCGCTTCCTATACCAGAATGGAAATGGGAACACATCACGATGGACTTTGTGGTAGGATTACCCAGGACGCAGAAGGGTTCAGACTCGATATGGGTGATTGTGGATAGACTAACTAAGTCTGCTCACTTTCTTCCTGTCAAGTCAACCTTTGACGCTTCTAAGCTGGCTAAAGTTTATGTGGATGAGGTAATCAGGTTGCATGGGATCCCAGTTTCCATTATTTCTGACAGAGATCCAAAGTTTACATCTAGATTCTGGAATCAGTTACATCATGCGTTGGGCACAAGGCTGAAGTTCAGTAAAGCGTTCCACCCGCAGACAGATGGTCAATCTGAGAGGACCATTTAGACCCTTGAAGACATGCTGAGAGCATGCGTACTACAGTTTAGAGGCAACTGGGAAGAACACTTAAGCCTAATGGAGTTTGCATATAATAACAGTTACCATTCTAGTCTTGGAATGGCTCCATATGAAGCTCTTTATGGCAGGAAGTGTAGATCGCCAGTTTGTTGGTATGAGGTGGGTGAGAAGGAAATTCTTGGACCTGAGTTAGTTGATGTAACTACAGAAAAGATATCTGTGATCAGGGATCAGTTAAAAGCTTCTCAGGACAGACAAAAAAGTTATGCAGAAAGACGACATTGACCTCTTGAGTTTGAGATTGGTGACGATGTTTATTTGAAGGTTTCACCGTGGAAGGGAGTGTTGAGGTTTGGCAAGAGGGGTAAGTTGACCCCTAGGTATATGGGTCCATATCCTATTGTTGAGAGGATTGGACCTGTAGCTTACAGGTTGGATTTGCCGTCTGAGTTGGCAAATCTTCATGATGTCTTCCACGTGTCTATGCTGAAAAAGTGTCATCCCGGTACAGAAAAGATTGTAGATCCAGAACCGGTGCAGCTTAGAACAGATGTGTCCTATGTTGAAGGACCAGTGCAGATAGTTGATCACCGGATCAAAAAGCTTAAGAACCGGGAGATACCTTTAGTGAAGGTTTTATGGAGAAACCATAATCTTGAGGAAGCTACGTGGGAACTAGAGTTTGAGATGCGTGGCAAATTTCCTTTTCTCTTCTAGGAATTTCGGGATGAAATTCTTATAAGGGAGGGAGATTGTTACGACCCGCGTCGAGCTTATCCTGTAAGTATGTTGTTAAGCATGTGATTAGCTGATGTGTTAAGTTATAAGCCTGTGTTTGTTAATAATGTTCATAATCGATATGATGTGAGCTTAGTGTGTTTTCTAGCTTCTAAAGCGTGTAGGATCTTACACTTGAAGCGTTGCCAGAGAAATCGTTCGAATCCGACCTTCGAGTCAAAAGTTGCATGTTTTTGGGCTTATAGGGACCCGTTTGTAGTTTTGAACTTTGCGTTTAGGCCCCTAAGTTTCCTCCTTATCCTTTCTCTCTTCCTTATCTGTTTCATTTCTCAGAAACGAAGAACGCAGGAAGCGTTCTCCTTCCTTGTGTGAGAGAGAGAGAAAGAGAGAGAGAGAGAGAGAGGGAGCTGAGAAGGGAGAGACGTCGGAGCTTCGTTTTGCTCCGATCAGCTGCTGCAGCTCGTCCTCTTCCCTCTGTTGATCTTCTTCTCTGTCAATTTGATTCGGATTCGCAGCTGAAGCTATAGTTGCAGGGAAACGGCTTGAGGATTGGGGTGCAAGGAGCAGCCCTAGCGCATTTCTTTCCCCCCTTCAGGAGCGGTTTAGTGATGTGCATCGATTGCGAACGTTTGGCAGTGTTTGTTTGAGTTTTGCCCGTCGATTCGAGAGAAATCGACTCTTGCAGGTCGTTTTTGTTTTCTGCCTGTGCGCGGTTCGGCCGAGTTCCTATTCGGTCGGCCGAGTTTCCTATTAGGGCAATCATATAGAGTTTTGGTCGGCTGAGTTTCAGATTCTGGGAAGTGTTCGGCCGAGTTCCATAGTGATCGGCCGAGTTTCAAGTGGTGAGTGGCAGTTCATTTAGAAATCATTATTTAACTCATTTTAAATGCTTATTTGCTTCAGTATCAGTTGATATGACTCCTAAACAGTGTAACATGTACTTTTTAGTATGATAAGTTCATTGGAACTTGAATTGCGTGATGTAAATGATGAAAAAGAGGAAACTCTATGTCTTACAGTTGCTATGTGATATTTCTGTCTAATTGTATACCTGTTAACTAATAGACCTAGATGCCCTAACACCGTAGAACCCCTTCGAGAGGTCTGCAACTTTGGGGTGAAACTCGTGTTGCAACATCATCCGTGCTTGTGTCACAGACAAACTAGGAAAGAGAGGCAGTGTCCAACAACAATCGTGCTTGTATCACGATGGCACTGCGAAAAAGAGAAAACTTGGTTATCTAAAACCATTCGTGCTTGTGTCATGAAGGTAACCCTGTGAGACTCTCCGCCGGTGTACTCAGGTTAAAGGAGGAGTCAGGAGCACACGTGGTTGTGCAGCACACGTGGTTGTGCGTTGAGGCCGTGGAGCCTGGGTCCTGTGCAGACCAGGACGAGTAGTCAGACTTAGCATTTCCCGAGTGTGTCGCTAAGTCTTGTACGGTGGGACCGTAGCATGAACTTGCTGCGGATCTTTATATGCAGAGTGCACTGCATATATTTAGGGCATAATAATAAAATGAATAAATAATCAAGTAGGTTCACAGTAAATTTATATAACTGTTCATTTACCTGAAATACCGGTTGATGCTTAGAAATGTGATTATTATCTGTATATCTACTATGTCAATAGAACTGCCCTGCTTGAACTGTATATTTGTTTATTTCAGTTTATAAACCTGACGAGTTGTTTAGTGATAGCTAAGTGAAATGTTATTCACTGAGCGAGTAGGCTCATCCCTCTACTCAAACATTTTCAGGTCAGCATCAGCATCAGGAATCAGAAGGATCGTTTCATCCCAACGCTTAGTTGATAGAAGGTTTGCAGTTAGTCTAGCTAGAGGTCTCTTAGTCCATTCCCCTCGATCCTCGGGACAAGGTGTGAGTGAGAGAGAGAATGTGTACAAGATGTAAATTAAATGTTATGCTTTCTTTATGTTAATCAATGTATTATGCTGTAGACCTTGCTTGTATCTTTAATCAGAAAAATAGAAAAGTTCCTGCAGTTTGCTCAATTTCCTGTTTACAGTTTAAAGTTGGTTATCATTTAAATGCCTTAAATTGTTTTAAAAAGTGACGAATGGTTGGTTATGTGTTAACCCCACCTGTCGTGCCCTAATTTCGGGGTTTGTGGTTAATGTGAGATTGGGGCGCGACAAGTACGATGAGAATTTCATTTGTACATGAAATGAGAATGTAATGGGTGTATATGTGAATGATGTATATATACATGTGTGTCAATGAATGTTAAGATGAATAAATACAATGAGAGTTGTATTTATACATGTCATGAGAATGGAATTGGAGAATGGATCTTGTATGTAGGTGGATTGTGTGTTTGTTATTGTAGGTTTTGTAGGTGTGTTGGCTTGGTGTAAAGACGAATATAGGATGGAATTTGTAGTTCTAATGAAATTTAGGTTCTACATCCTACAACACATAATGACATTAGGTCTACAGACTTGTTATTAAAAAAACATAAATTTGTTGTTGATTGTTACCATAAAAGTGACATTGTAAGTACTAAACATTGATTTATACACTAAAAACAAATATTATAGATCTATATGAAAACAATTGTGATGGGAAGCACAGTCATGCTACAAATAGGCTTGCGATGTTGGTTGAGGCTCCAAAATGACAACATAGGTCATATGTATCACCCTTTTAGAAATAAAAATCGATAACACAGGTACACAACGTCAGTTTATTTAAAAGAGACACCACATAAACCTTTATTAGTTAAAAATGTGAACTGGTATGGAAGTACAACATCTTTTGTTACATGGTTGCTAATGCCACATATGCTTAACTGTGTATTATTGTCATCTATTTTGCTTCCACAATAATATCTGACTAGGGACATAAAAAGAATGTATGTAATCATATCATACGTATGATCTCATTATTAAGGTCATCAACCTAAAAACACATGCCATCGAGTAATATTATTCTTTAGACATCTATAATGTTATATAATTATCTCATAATTTAATATACATAATAGATAGAATTTCTTTTATTATTGATCTAATTAAGTACATGATGCCACACTACAATCATCATATGATTGGCTTTGTCATGATGCATACCAATAGAATCCCACTTGAAGTTAGAGCCAATCACCCATTAATCCATTTCTAAGTGATGTAACGTGACCATCATGATTCTGCTGCAAAAGTGCTTTTGTTAGGGGGTCAACAACATTGCTTTCAGGCAGTACTCTGCAAATCTTCACATATCTTCACTATATGATCTCTCGTATGAGATGGAAATGCCAACATACATAATCTGGGTTCCTTGGCCTATCTAATAGCTCCATTGTTGTCATATTATTTCTTTTGCATCATCAAATGTCCCACCAAGTACATCTAATGAAAGTGTTGATCTATAGAGTAACCTATATTGTATTCAATCCATCAATATACTCAGCTTCTATTGTATAATCAAAAATTGTCTCTTGCTTGAAACATTTTCAACTTACAGTTCTATCAATAAGGCAATGTAGGAATCTTGATTTTGGCCAATAATCATCTTTTTCAGTATTGAAGCTTAAATTAGCATAACACTTTACACCCAAATATTCCTCACCACCATCAACAAGGAACTTATCCTTAGTTCTTTTCAAGTACTTATGGATGATGTTTTACATTAGTTTAGTAACCTTCACCCAGATGTGACTGATATATGCTCAACGTGCTCAAAGCATATGATACATCAATAGGAATGCATAACATAGCATGCATGATTGACCCAATCGCATATGCATATGAAATCTAACTCATGTGTTCCTGCTCTTCATAAAAACTGGGATACTCGCTCTAGTGAGACTAATTACATGGGATATGGGAAAATTTCCTCTCTTTGAGTTCTACGTATTGAACCTCTTCAACACTTTGTCAATGTATGTACTCTGTCTTAGGCCAAGAATCCTTCTAGATCTATCTCTATCGATCTTTATAGTAGTCTTTGCCTAAGTCCTTCATAGAGAAGGAACCTCCTATCCACGTCTTTACCATTTTTTGGGTAGGGATTTCATTTCCCATCAATAGTATGTCATCTGCATAAAATACTAGGAATCCAAGTATGATCCCATTAACCTTCTTGTAAACACATGGTTCATCTTCATTTTGACCAAATCAAACTCTTTGATTACCTCTTCAAATTTAATATTCTAGATCTGAGGTAGTTGTTTCAATCCATAGATTGACCATTGTATCTTACATACTTTATTGTCTTCATTTGGAAGCATAAAACATTTGAGTTGTGTCATATACACATCCTTAAGGAGATTCCCATTAAGTAATTTAATTTTAACATGTATCTCCTAAATCTCATAGTCATAATAAGATTCAATGGCAAGCATTACCCTGATGTATTTAACCATGAAAAATGGAGAAATGTTTGTCATAGTCAACACCTTGAACTTCTTTGAAACCCTTTGCAACCTATTGACCTTTATAGATGTGTATATTACCATACATATTGATATTCTTATTGAAGACCCATTTGCACCCTATGGGTTTGACCCCTTTAGGTGGATCCACCAAGTTCCATACCTCATTGTAAAGAGTCCATCTCAGATCTCATGGCCTCAAGCCATTTGTCAGATTTTGTTCCCTCAATAACATCTAAGTATGTTGTTGGATCATCATCTATGACCACCTCATCACCTTCTTCAGTCACAAGATATCCAAATATGTTAGGTTCCAGGTGTGTCCTACCATATCCATGAGGTTCGTGTGCCACAAGAGGATCTTGAGATTCCATAACATTATTTTATTCTCCACATTCCTTCTATACCTCTATAGGTATGAAGTTTTCTTGTTGGTCTCAAACTTCTTCAAGTTATACTTTTCTCCCATTGTTTCATTTGTAAAAAAATACTTTTCTTGGAATAAAACATCCCTAACAATAACCTGCTTGTTGTCAGATGGATTATATAAGTAATATCCCTTAGTTTCCCTAGGATAACCAGCAAAATAACATTTATTTGATATGGGTCCAACCTTTTCAGGAAATGGTTTCCTAACATAAGCTTCACATCCTCAAATCCTCATGAGGTAGTCAAGTCACCAACTACTTTGTCTCTTATACCATATTAGAAGACCTAATAAGGGATTCACTAGTCATTAAAGTAAGGAACAAAATCATCCAGTTTGGATCATGCTACAATGTCTAAAGGAAAGGTGGTATTTCATATTATTTCTGAAAAGGTATAATGCATAGATACATGTACTATTACAAAAAATGTAAGAAGAATGACTATTTACATAATGACAAATATCCCACACAAATTCTTTGTCACCTTCGAAGGTGGAATTGATAAAGAAAATGAAAACTAGTTACTCATAAGACCAGTTAAGTTGATGAGGGAAACCTATCCGTCCCAAGCTATCCTCAATCCACATTCCTACACATGATCTCCTTGATCATTGTCCTATAAAATTTCTACACCTAGGTGGTTTGTAAAAATCACCCACAACTATAGGAAGCAAAAAGTATAAATAAAAAATAATTGAGTATGTGCATTGATAAAAATATTTGACATAATGAAGGATTTAATGTCTAAAAGTGTGTGTAAGTTCATACAACAGGTGGTTATAATCACTTGGGGTAAGTTCAATAATAATCATATCAAGAAAATGAGGCATCACATTTTTTAGAGAGCAATTGATATTAAAATTCTTGGATTAATAATTTTCACAACATCACATTAAATGATAACTTGCATCTACATACAATGTACACCAAACATATATATAATAGGGCTAGAAATACATAGTATCATTGCCAAAGGTACCATGGAAATGCACACCCTAGAAAAAATATGCACACTCTTTGTACGGTTATAAGTATGTACTAGTATGCTAGGTATTTTATTCTAAACATCTACCATGCATAATAAAGTGGCAAAGTTAACATTATGATAATTTATCACATTAACCATTTAGAAGACACAATAGGAGTTGTCAAGGACCATTTATAATGTAATAATTCAGTATTCACAAGAACTCATATGATTTGAAATCAAGATATATGAAGTCCCATTTTAGATTTCCAAATAGAGATTTCATAATATTCAGAAGGAGAATACCTCATTATCAGGAAATTGAAAGATAGTCATATGAATGTCCAAAAATCAAATGAAGATTGCACATACCTGATCTTCATAATTTATTGAACTCAGTTGATATATTTTGGTCCACAAACTCATGTTTTTATTCTAGAAACACATTAGGTAGTTAAACATTATGATATATATATTATTCACATATGTGTTGGTAATAATGCACATTTCTCCAAATTAGGTCTTGATATGAAATTTTCTCTCTAATGCCATGTGATCCATAATTATTCCTAACATCACAATTACAATGCATATTATTGCGTATAAAAAATTTACTATCCAATTTTGGAATATTCCTGAAATGCATGCATGCATTGTAAGGATGAATCATAGTTAATACTAGAGTACTCTAACCTAACATGCCATCCATGTTGGTATGTGTGTTGTGATAACCTGAATTTTAGGCTTTTAATTTGGAATATAGTATTGGAGAATCAAATGCGATATGTAGATGACAAATATAAAATTGAGGTTACCAGCCAACTGAATTATGGATCCCATCACCCAAATTAGGTACTTTAAGATAAGATAGAGGACAATGATTACTAATTGAATTCATTTGTGAATAAATAGCCTTTGTTATTCAATGGAGTATTTCTGAGACCAAACATTTATTTAGTGATCTATTTTGAGTAGTGAAATGATTCCTTTTCAATAATCTATTTAAGAGATCAAATAACATTATTTGTGGCATAAACTAGACATATAGAAAGAAAAATTGATTATAAAGTTATGGTTAAAAAGCTTCATGGAATTTGAATGATTCATGTGACATAAAATGTGGTTTGAACTCTTTGGTTATGGAATGATGTTTGAGTTGTATTTTTGTCCTTTTCTAGTTGCTATATAAATATCACACAACCATAGTTATAAGTGATGATTGCATGGGACTCGTCTTTAAAATAATGTGATGAGGATCTATCATGGCTTAAAGAAGTCCGGGGGTGGAGACTTTGTCTTCCAATTCTGATTACCTAGGAACTGCACAATAGTATATACCATATACTCATCGTTCTAACTAACCACTATCTCACAAATCAGGTATGCCTGGCTTGCGGGATGTGGATGTAAGGATGAGAAGAAGAAACCTCAAACTTCTCCTCCTCCTCTCTCCATAGATGTAAGCAACAACCAACCCTAGTGATAGAGGGACTCACCAGCCCTAGCTCTTGAGCCTGATTTCCTTCAAGATGAAAGTGAACCTCATGTCCATTATGCAACCCACCACCTTTGAAGAATTCCAGCATGTCAAATAGGTTGTTGTAGCGTGATCTCCATGAACACAAAATCCATCTAGACAGAGAGGGAGATGGTGTTGGTTAGGAGATGTTGGGAATCTCCACATAGTTAGCAGGTAAGAGACTGTGGAGAGAAAGAGAAATGTGATGTTGATCGCCCTTGCAAGAGTAACTCCTAGTGGTTGCACTTGAGGTACCAGGAGGTAATGGACATAGTTGTAGGGAATGGATGCCTCATGGATAGAAGAGAGTTGAGCAAGGAGTGAGATCATAGAACCATGGAGAAAGGCCTTGCACCTCTTCCCAATTGTTGTAGTAGTTTCTAGTGGTGGTGATCATTGTGCAATGAAGACCTAGAGTTGTTGTGGCTAAAGAAGGAAATGTGGACAATAAATGAGACTCCACAGATATGATGAAAGTCTGCAAAGAGGACCAAAAGGAGATGGATCAGACGATGTTGTAAAAGAAGTGTGACCAAACTTCTAGGGCACACTAGATCATGGAGATAGAGATCATAATCATAAGATCATGATCAATTGACGATCAATCCCTCTCTAGGGATCTTCCTTTGCGGTATCGGTTAAGCATCAGAGGAGCGTGGGATTCCAAATCACGTCCAAGTGTAGGAGGTCGAGTCCTCTAGTATGAACCAATCTAGTTTATCAAATAAACCGGTTGGTCTGACCACAAACTATACCAACCACGAGTTCAAACTCTGGAGCTCAGTCTGCCAGTAGTAGCCAATCAACAATCGACACCTCAGGTAATGGAAAGGTAAAACATTTTTATATCTAGAAATTACATGTTCTTTGAAAATACCTAATAAATAGTTTTCTTGTCCGAATAATTCCCAAAAAATAACCCTAAATTCAAAAAAATATCCTATTTCTTATAAGACCCTTAGATCAAACTTTTGGTGATGGATTACTAGAGATATTCATTATAGAGTATTAAGTTTACTTTAAGGTTCTTTTAAATTGTATAAATACCAAATTATGTATATTAAATCTTATAAAAATATTCTTGAACCCTATTATCATGTGGAAACCAAATATGAACTCTGATCAAGTTATAATTTCAAGATATATTATATTTTTCCACTAATGCATGATTAGATGCTTTAAACCTCATATTAATTATAGAAAATATATAAAGCTATAAAAATTATGAAAATTGACCCAGACCTAAACCATGACCTATAGATTGTAACAAAAAAATTAGAGAACAAATTAAGGTCAATTGCACCGTAGGTTTTGATAAACTCTAATCTAGACCTATATACCATTAATTATAGTGAACCTTGTATTAATGATGATTAGTTTCTATTAATCAGGTGATGAATAAATTATCTGGACGATCATGGATGTGTAAGTAATATTTGAACTCAGGTAAATGGGCCTTAACTAAGTATATGATTAGTTTTCTTGTGTGAAATAGCTATGTTGTATTGCTTGTTCTAATTTGAGAATATTGCTTGGATGTACTATGATTATAGTATCTTTTCCATATCACTAAGAACAAAAAAAGAATATAGATGGTTTGTAGATACTTAGTGTTTACATTCTCTCTCTCCCTTTCTCTCTCTCTCTCCTTCTATATATAAGGTGAACACATCCCCATAGCCCAAGGGGCAAGGATCCCCATAGACCAAGGGGTGAGGAAGAATGAAGTGCGACACCACTTAGTAGTACAATCACATCAAAAAACATCTAAATATGTGTGTTTACCTGATTATCCCATTAAATAATATTTTCTTTTATCATTTCTTCTTTCTCAAAAATTTCAAGTATGCAAGCACAAAATATATGTATCTTTCACCCACATACACATCACATTACGTTGTTTAGATCTTTTACGATTTTTCTTGGTTCAGATTTAGTATGGGAGAAAATGCAGGAAGTGAGTAGTTGTACATGTTGTACCTATTATGTAGATCCTGGTTAGTATACATGTTCATAGACTTGTAAAATATTCCTTTAAATTATGTAAATGTAAGTTCTAATAATTCATGTTGTAAATACACATGTTGAATATTGAGATCGTTCATGGGGTATGCTTTTAGTGAATGTTCATGTTTGTGCCAATTGCTTCTACAACATACTTTGATACAATTGCCTAAAATGTTTGGATTTGTCCTCTAGGGCCTTCTAAGTCTTGAGATGGCATAATCCATGGATGCTACATATTCCCATAGAGCCAATCATATGATGATTGTAATGTCATATCTTGTAAATGATTTGATTAATAATAGGGGCAATCTATTGGTATGTATGCCCTGATAGCCAATCATATGATGATTGGATTGGGATAAATTGTGATTGATTTGATAAATATCAAAGGAAAGGTTCCAATTTGTTTTGATTCAATCAGTTATGAGATAATGATAGAACAGAATGAATGTCAAGAGAATGACAGTACTCAATGACGTATGTCTTCAGGTTGAGGACCTGAAGAATGAGATCATACGGATGCTAAGAGTTTTTACATTCTTGTTTTGTCTCTAGTCAGATGTCATTGTGGAAGGTTGATAGACAACAATGACACAACATGACTAGAGTGTGTGTTGTTTTATGATATGTGATATCAAACCAAGCACATTGATACATGTTAGAGAACAGTGTATCAGACAAACCCACCATGAGAGAGACACATGGAACCATGACATGGTAGTCACAGTTATCTCTCATAGTGATGGTGGTGATTGTGATTCTTAGACCTAAAATCACTACACTCATCACATATCGTTGGGTACACTTTGATTGGGTGACTTTGACACATGGAGTTTTGACTACGACTGATAGATATGGGATTTGTCCCTCCTATGGGAGTATGATGTCCATGTCCACTTGATAAGTGAGACTGAGAAAGGCATGAGCATGAACATGTGATTCAATATGAAATATTATTGGCACACATATATCAGATAGTCTGCTTTGGATAAAGGAACATGAATGAGCATTGAAAGGATGACAGTTCCATGCCTTGAGTTCATTTAGGATATCAGAGACAAAGGAATTATACAGTCACTGGAACACCAATCACAAACTGTAGGATTGATAGTTGTTCTCCAACTTTCCTTTTCACTTGGGTAGCACTGATGTGTGACTAGGCACCACACTTTGCTCGTGATGTCATAAGCTAGTTATGGACATTGACTGCCAACGTGAAATGGGTCCTATAGAGTCACACACAAAGGATTAACCTAGAAGAGGAGTTTATCCATGAATGATGTTTGGATTGATTACTAAAGGTGTTTAGATACTTAATCAAACATTCAATCAATTGACTTTACTCATAATCATCAAGTTCAAGTGTTAAACTAATTGATTTGAGTGTCAGATTGATTGAGAACTTCATTGAATGTATTTGCACAATATGGACCACCAACTGACTGATTCACTGGGTGAACCGATCAACTCATGGTCAGTGAGACGACCAGTTCATTTGATGAACTAATCAAATTGAGTGGACCAAACGAGCAAGGTTGGGTTGTCCCAATTTGTGAGAAAAGTTTTTCATTTCAATTATACAATTTGATTGGGATAAGCATTGATCTTAGTATTAATTGGAAATGAAATAGGAAGTCAATTGGAGGCAAGTATGGGAAGCGAACTGATTGGTTCACTAAGTAAACCGACTAGCTCACACTCCCAACTAATCAGTTTGTTTGTGAAATGACCAGTTCACTACCGTAGTGCAATCATTTCATGGAAATTTTGGACCCTTCTTCCCACATTAGTCCCACATTGTCTGGGGCTGAGAACCTTGTCCCTGACCCATCCTTAATATAGAGGGGTACTGGGGCTTCTCAGACAACACAACTTAGAACATCAGTTTCTATGCAAATATGTTATCATCTCCGGTTGTGGTAACCGAGAGAGCCCAAGTAAGTTCTACCTGTTCAGGGATGAACTATGAGGGTAAGACAACTGCAGAAAAGCAACTGATTGTGGGAGAGTGTGTTGGTGACTAGTAAACTGACAGAAGAGGACAACTCCTTCTAGTGACCTGTGGGACAGGATAACTAGAGTTTCCAGTGGTCCGTGTGGACTATCTATAGAGGCGAGAGATTTCTGCCGCTCAGGAGGATGATGGTCAACTACAGTCTGGGTCAGGATTAGGAGTTGCACAGACGTCGTCGAAGACAAGTGGGTGAAGACTGCACTTACTGCGATGTATCATCATTGAGCAAGCCTCATGACCAGGTATATCTTGCTAAAACCATCCTTCCTATTTCATAGTCGTTGATGCGATCCGTGGTTATGGAGACCACTCAACAACATGTACCACATCTAGTTATTGGCGACTTCAACCATGTCAGACAATCAGGGGAAAAGTTTGGGGGCAAGCCAATCTCGGACACCATCCTGGGCAGATTTAATGAAGCGATCGATGCCGCTAATCTCTTTGAACTCAACATGGAAGGTGGGGTCATGACTTGGCAGAACAAAAGGATACCAGCGCACATGATTTCGAGTTATCTGGATAGGGGTTTGGTCAACTCTGCTTGGCTGGATTTGTTTCTGGAAGCTAATGTGTCCCTGGGTGGACATGTGAATAGCGACCATGCCTGGCTGATGGTGAAGCTGGTAGGCAACATTAAGAATAACAGACCATTCAGATTTTCTTAACTTCTGGGTGGAATGGCCAGGGTTCTATGATACGGTAATGAAAGCTTGGAAGGAGGAGGTAGTTGGCAACCCCATTTATTGCGTTGCTGAGAAATTAAAAAGAACCAAGGCTACTATTAAAGAATGGTCTGGAGGTTTGGTTAACCTGCATAACCTGGTCAAAGACGCGGAATAGGAGTACAGGGTGGCGGCTCATGATCTAAGGTGCCATCCCACTGATCCAAATAGAATGAAAGAAGAGGAGTAGAAGGGTGCAAGATTGGCCCAACTAGAGAAGGCAGAAGAGCTCTACCATTGGTAGCAGAGAAGATTACAATGGATCAAAGATGGCGATCGTAATACAAGAATATATCACAATGCTACCAAAAAGAATCACATGAAGGATTGTATACATGGGATCATTAAGGAGGATGGGTCTTCTGCCAGAGGACCCATTGATGTGGCTACTGAAGCTGTTAACTATCTCAACAACTTATATAACAAGAACCACCAGACAAGAGAGTGTAGCCTCCCTAGCACCAGAGTTACTATGGAGATGAACAGGAACCTTTGTGGCCCAATTGGTGAATAGGAGATCAAAGATGTGGTGTTCAGCATTGGCCCGTCTAAAAGCCCCAGGCCTGGCGGGTTTAATGGCAGATTCTTTCAGGCGACTTGGGACATTATAAAGCAGGATATTTGTCGAGCGATCAGGTGGTTCATGGTGGGAGGCAACATGGTTAAACAAGTAAACCATGCCTTTATCAGATTGATCCCCAAAGTAAATCGTCCTTCGTCCATGGCTGACTACCAAATCTTTTCCAAGGTTCTAGGGACCAGGCTCAAAAAGTTACTTCCTAGTATCATATCCCCGAACCAACTTGCCTTTGTACAAGGAAGGTCCATAGCTGATGGGGCACTTTTAGCATCTGAATTCCTGGGTACTTTCAACCATGCTTGCTCGACTAAGAAGGCCTGCTTCCAAATAGACATCAGTAAAGCCTATGACCATGTTGAGTGGTCAGCTTTATGGAAAATCATGATTGCCATGGGCTTCTCGGACATATGGATCAGAATATTAAAACAATGTGTGGAATCTACATCCTTTTCGGTTTTTGTGAATGGTGTGCCCCATGGTCTCTTCAGCGCCTCTAATGGCCTACGTCAGGGTGACCCATTATCACCTTTGTTGTTTACCATCATTATGGAAGGGCTATCTCACATTATCAATAAGGATGTCGAGGAGGGGAATCTCAAGAATTTCAAGGTCAGGAACACACCTACCATATCACACCTGATCTTCGCAGATGATGTGATGATCTTCTCAGCAGGCCATGGCAAGTATATGTGTAGGGTCAGAACAATTCTTGAGGCATTTGGCAAGCTTACTGGGTTGTTCATCAACGACATTAAATCTAGGATCTTCCTCTCCCTCTCTTGTGATAGCCTTAGGGGGAGACTCAGATTATCTGCAGGTTTAACACGGGGGAGTTGGCCCACAAAATACCTAGGGATTCCTATCTCTGGAGGAAGGGGAAGAGGCAGAGACTATGAGATTCTGATTGATGAACTTCGCACAATGATCGGTAAATGGGCGGGGCTTTCCATTTCACTCGCTGGACGTATTGTGTTGTGAAAATATGACTTGATGGCTAAATTCCGCTTTGGGTGCAACCAAACCGAGCTACCTCTCTTCATCATTGACAAGGTGAAGTGCCTCATCAGCGGGTTCTTATGGGGTGGAAAATCCCATGGGGTTTCCTGGGACACCATCGCCAGGGAGTTAAAGCAAGGTGGCCTGGGCTTGAAGGATACCAGAAGCATGGCTGAAAGTGCTACACTCAAAAGGATTGACAGATTCTTGATGATGAATGAGTCCATCTGGGCTTTGTGGATGAAACAGAGGTACAACAACCTGGATAGTACAACGGCAAACTACGATGGCTCCCTGGTCTGGCACCGTATGAAATAGGGGTGGATGACGGTGAGGATTGACTACTCCTGCGATGATATGGGTCGATACTCAAGGAGTGTAGGTAAACCTTGGTTGCGACAACCCTTTGGCCCGGACGTACCGTGGGCGAACCTGTTGTGGAATAAGATTCATACACCGAGATGGAGTTGTTGCCTCTACATAGCTCTACTGGGGCGTCTCCCTACGGTGGACATGCTTATCAATTGGGGCCTGGTGGTTAATCCCATGTGCCCACTCTGTAAAACGGAGGAGGAATCCCATGATCACCTTTTCTTCTCTTGTTCTTACTCTAGGTATATCTGGACACGTTAGTCTCTGAAATGTGGATGGGGTGGCCTACCACTGGTCAATCTATAGGATGGGGTAGCATGGCTCTTGGCCAAGACTACCATTAGCAAGAATATGTAGAGTTTCGGGGGTATGGGTTTGGCAGCCTTAACATACAATATCTGGTAGGAGCAAAACAGACGCATCCACGGAGGGGGCGAAGTTGATAAATTTAAATGCTTTGACTCTCTTGTGGAGAATTTGAACATGGCTTGTAAGGCTAAACCTATGATTTATAAGGGTTTAGACCAGGTCCTGAGTTTACAATGGGGGTTTTTGTAGTTAACTCAACCCTTGTTTAGCAGTGTCCTTAGGTTCTTTGGGGTTGTTTGTGTTATCACAACTCGTTTGCAGTGGGGTTTTCGTAGATAAACCTCCCTCTGTATAGTATAGGCTGACCTATACTTGTTTCGCTTTAATACAATATTTTACCTGATCCAAAAAAAAAACCTAAAATGATCTTCCAATTCATTCTATTTTATTCTGATATGAGATAATGATGTAACATAATAATGTATAAAGGATGATATTACTCAATGACGTATGTCTTTGGGTTGAGGACATGAATAATGAGATCATATTGTTGTTAAGGGTATATACATTCTTGGTATGTTCCGAGTTTGATGTTATTTTGGAAGGGTGATAGACAATAATAACAAATAAGACTAGAGTGTGTGACAAGATCTCATTAAATCATGATATGCGATATCAAAAAAAACATATAGATACTTGTTACAATACAATGTATGGGACATACCCACCTTAAGAGTGATACATAAAAACCATGATTGGTATTCAGAATCATCTCTTATATTGGAATCATATCATGATGGACTTTTTGATTGGACTTCCTAGGATAGCCAAAGGCCACGATAACATTAGGGTGATCGTTGATAGGTTGACCAAGTCAGCACACTTCCTTCCTGTGAATACCATGTATACCACAGAGAAGCTTGCTTAGATATATGTTGATGAGATTCTTTATTTGCATGGTATTCTATCTACTATCATGTTAGATAGAGGTGCTTTTTTTGCTAGTCAGTTTTGGTAGCACTTGCACATAGCTATTGGTATGCAATTGAGGTTCCACACACCGTTTCACCCACAGACAGACGGATAATATGAAAGGACCATACATACTTTGGAAGATCTGTTGAGAGCTTATGTCTTGCATTTCATGGGTAGTTCGGATGACCACCTTAGTTTGATAGAGTTTTCAAACAATAAAAACTACCATAGAAGTATTGATATGGCATCTTACGAGGCATTGTATGTGAGACATTTTAGATCTCCGTTGTGTTGGTATGAGATAGGTGAGTAGCAACTTCTAGGTCCTAAGCTTGTGCAACAGACAACAGTGAAGATCAAAGTGATTCAATAATGTTGATAATAACCGCAGGCCCTTGGATTTCCAATTGGTAGGTAGAGTGTATCTCAAAGTCTTCCTTTGGAAGGGCATGTTGAGGTTTGGGAAGAAGGGTAAGTTGACTCCCAGGTTTATGGGACCTTACCCTAAGGTGGCCCGTGTTGGGAAGGTGTCTTACAAGTAGTAGTTGCCACCTAAGTTGCATAGGTTGCATCTAGTGTTCCATCTATACATGTTTAGGAAGTGCCACCCAGATCTGAGTTAGTGCTACATTCAGTGGAGGTTGAGTTGGAAAAAGATCTATCATATGTTGAAGGGGCCATTCTGATCCCTCATAGAAGAGTTAAAAAGTTAAAGAATAAGGACATAGTGTTGGTGAAGGTTATGTGGCATCATCATGGTGTTGAGAAAGCCACATGGCAGCTTGAAGAAGAGATGCGTAGGAAGTACTTGTCTCTTTTCACATAGGATTTTAGGGGAAAAATCCTTGTTAGGGGTTTATGGTTGTAAGATCCTTGACCAGGATTTTTGGCTAACACTATTTTCTTTGCTTGATTAGATGCTTAAAACATTAATATAATATTTTGAGATGCTTTTATAACATGTGACAAGTTTATCTTTTTAGTTTGGTCATGTTTGGATGATGTTTGAGCTTGTTATGCTTATTTTAGGCCAAATTGCAATTTACCCATGATAAGGGTTTATCTTGCAATGTGTCACATGTAGAGTGTGCCATCTATGTCTTGGCATCATGAGAGAAAGAAAGGAGCATAGAGACACTTTTCTTGGACCATGGTTGATGATGTGACATCACATGGTAAGATTAGGGTTTGCCTTGTTGATGTGTGTCAACGATACTAGGGTTTGTGTGTGTTGGGACCACAACGCCACTATTGGATGAGTGTTGCAACTATAACATTTGACCAAGGTTTTGTTTGCTTCGAACATGGTGACCTAGGTGTCGTTTGGCCAATAGGGTTTGCTTTATAGTGGGTGTTTCCACCATGTTGGGTGGGTGACCTAGTGTAGAGGTCACTACATGGTGTACCCTGATGTGTTGCGACCACAACATGGGATGTAGATGACCTAGGTGGTCACTAAACTCCTTAGGTTATGTCACCCTTTGATGCATTATGTGGTTGCATGGTTGTTTTGTTTGTGGGAAAGTGTCCTTTTGATGCTCTCTTATGTTGATACCTCATAACCCCATTATCTATGTCCTACCTTGTGTATATAACCCTTGTCCTTCACATGCAAGTATCCTTTTTGGCTTTACTCTTTCTCTTCTCCTTTGTGTTTGTCCTTTGAGCTTTTTGGATAAAAATAGGAATGATCTTGGAGCTTTGGTGGCCGAACAACCTTGCATGTGGTGATCTTGAGATTGATCATCTTCCTTGTGGTGATCCTTAATGATCTTTCTTATTGGTAACTTGTTATGTCTCCTTGGTCACTTATTCTTTTGGTTCTCTACCCTATCTTATCTTTTCTTGGTTGTGATGTTATGGATCACCATGGTGGCTATCTTGTGGAAAATCCTCTTCATAAAGGTCAAATACTATGGTTTGACCATGGTGGAGCCCAAGTGAGATGGATCTTTCCTCACTTTCTTCTTTTTTCTCTCTTGATCGACCTATGATTTGAGTTTTCCTTATCTTGAGCGTTCCTTTGACCTTGGGAATTTTTCTTCCTCTTGAGGTGAATTGATCTTGGTTGGAGTTTCTTATTACCTCTTAGAACTTGATTCTTTACATAAGGCGGGATATATAACTCTTCTCCCGACTACTATTGCACCATTTTCTTGCATTCATGTTGTTGTTTACATCACTAACTGTGATCCTAATATGCTAAATGGAGTTATCTTGATCTATGGTTTAATATTTTTTAGTATTCTCAGGTAGATTACTTTTTCGCCTAAACCCTAACTTCTTGTACCCAATTTGTAGTAGTTGTGGAATGGATGGTTCCCTCTTGCTTTTGATTATGGATTTCTATCAACATGCATATGGTTTGAGTATCTTGGAGTAGCATAAAGTTTTAGTTATATTTTGTCTGTGTTGAATGTGGATTTTATATCTCTTAGCAAGGTGCTTTCATAGTGATTTGTGTGATACATATTTTAGAGTTTTAGTGGGGATCTTTGTATGGAGTCTTCCACCTATATGAAGCTTGGTTTCCTTGAGTTTTACCTTCTATTATGTACATGGTTAGCTCTTTTTTGAGTTATTTTTCTCATGCATGATGGGTGAGGTGTTGTAGGCACTACAACGGTGGACCCTAATCACCATTGACAGCTACACTATGTGCTTTTTTAGTCGAAGAATCTTGAATGCCTATGTTTGTCGCTACTCTTGCTCAGTAGGTGTATAGAGGTCGAAATGATTTGAAGTTTTAAGGTCATTACACATGACCAGGGTTGTGTAGAAGTCACATCACTTGTTTGGGGATGATGTTGATGTCATGTGTGATTGCTACACATGGGTGACAGTCTTGCTTTCAGTTGCAACACCTTTTCCTCTTGTGGTCACAACAAGTTTCTTTGAGGGTTTGGTCGACACTCACATAACTGCTTATGGTCTCTACAACTACCTATCAGTCACAACAAGGTCATAAGCCTAGATGTGTCTCTTCATATGGTTGCAAAAAATGTACCTATGGTCACTACACTCATGTAGGTTGCTACATCTAACCCAATCAGTCGCAACACTTTATGTCTGGACACTACATGATGATGTGAAGATGAATGCTTGATCATAACCAATAGTGCTTAACCCTAACACACTCCAAACATATGTGACGTAATGAAACTAGGGTTTGGTAGTTGAATTATGATATGAAACCCTAATCAGCTATACATGAAGCCTTAACCCTAGCTTTTGGAACATATGATGTATTTTCTTATTTTGCTTGATGTTATTATTTTGTATTGGTTTTCTCTCTCTCTCCTATTTGTGTAAACCTAACTTTGTAGGTGAAATGAATGTCAAAGCTATGTGAATCTTATGGTGATCCTTATATAATAAAGGTTCGTGATTTTGAGTATTGGTGAGTCATAATGTGATATTGAATGTTCATGAATTATGTGATTGGGTTTAATGACCTGACCAGTGCTTTGTGCCTAGTTTGAGGTGAAATCCTCTAGAGATGTGATTAAGGGATTGACATCCCATAGTGATGTGATTTTGGTCATGGCCTTGTGAATGGAAGTGATACAAGTATCATGAGATGATGTAAAAGTTCACACTTCATACGTTTTATATCATTTGAATTTTTTCTACATTTATGTTTGCTAGACTAAATTAGGGTTTTGTATGTCCACTTGTATGATGAAGCCTTAATTCATCCAATTGGCATAACTAATATAGTGAAACCTTGATCATGTAATTTCCCTATACCATAGATCCATTCTAGTGTCAATATTTTTCCTGGATGGTGAAATGAGTAACTCCTACGGGAGATTCAGAGTGCATGTTGTTGAATATGTGGGGATGCAACTATAGTGTATATCCTTGCAACCACAATTGAAGGTTTTGAAGGGTGACTATGGTCATTCTTCAAAGTTTGTGATATGCAATATTTGTGAATGGAAGCATTGCATATGCATAATACCTCTTTTAGAACATCCATGATTGAGTCTGTTCTCTAGAGCCTTAACATGTACCAACATGGGTTAGGTGTTCTTCATCTTGACTATAAATCATTGTTTGTAGTTGACTATTATGTCTCTGTGGTGTCTCTTATACTGACCAAGAGGTGTTGGAGAGGTTATGGAGTCTATCTCTTCCATAGACTAGTATGTCATCGATTTTGACTTCACAATGGTACACCTCAAATCCTCAGGCCATAATAATAAAGATATAACTGAGTTGCGTAGTATAATTCCTTAGGGTTAAACATGACTCACATTGGATGACCCTTTGCCTTATCTTTATAATGATTTTCTTGAATTATAATATGGTAAGAGAAATCAACTATTATACATGTTTTTCATATTCCTTCTCATAGTATATGATGCTCTACTATTCTGTTGTATATGCTTAAATTGCTTAAAGGGGTGTTATCAATTTTAAATAATCATTATTTGAATTTTCTTATCTTGTCAATTTATTTCCTTTCTTCTCTTCAAAATCTTATATCTATGTTGTAATAGTTATTGACAGAGAGTTACATGTCTCTCTAGGATGTTTGGTCTCACCCCGTGGGTTTCCACATAGTTTAGGTGGTTGTGCACAACGAGGTAGAAATCGTGTGGTTGAGGCTAAGAGGAAAGAGGTGCAGTAGTTGTTAAAGGTTGGATATGCTGCTAGTGTTTCTAGTAGAGTCCTATGTGTCATACCTATACTCTCTGGTACTGGTAAAGTTTTGGAGATTCGTGTACATCGATTCGAGTTTTTCTCTGTATGCCGTAATTTTACAAATATGGCATGTATACATATAATCATGTAGTTACATGAAACATGTTTGTGTCATGATGGTCATTGAACAGTGGTGAATATATGATACGATATGTAATATAGGTGGCACTATTTATAGACTCAGATGTAGTATATCATAGGTTTTTGTAGTAACATGGAATCAGTTTTGATTTATCTTGTTTTGTGGTAATTTAGATGATCAATTTCAAATTATGTTCTTTGTTTTGAGTAGTTTCATTTTGTGTGATGATTTACATCAAAGTCTGGTTGGTAATTGTGGTTTTCAGACCTAAAATCACTACACTCATCACATGTCATTCAAGGTACTTTGACATCATCCATCATGACCTTGAACAAGGGTTTCCATAAAGTTAGTGCTCAGATGCATTGTGCACATGGGGATGACTGCAAGTGATATAGATGGGACTTCTCCCTCCTGTTGGAATATCATATCGTGGCCACATGATAAGAAAGATTGAGAAATGCTTGGCCATGCTCATGTGAGTCAATACGTGATATTGATCTTATGTATATCTTAGATAGCCTGCTCTTATTCAAGGAATAGAGATTGAACATTGAGATTATGATGATACATGCCTCGAGTTCAATCTAGATATCATTGTCAAAGGAACTATACAAACATTGTAAACCAACCACATATTGTAGGTTGATTTTTTTCTCCATCTTTCTGATTACTTGGGTAGCAATGGTGCCTTGCTAGATACAAATTGATTCCTGTGATCTCAGAAGTCGGTTATGGACATTCACTCTCGACATATTGATGATTATCAAAGGCAACTGAGTTTTAAATAATACTCTCAACTCATTAATCACCCACAAGTATACATGATCAATTGTAGTCGAGGTTGAACCATAAGGAGCTATGCTAGTTAGGTGCCAAATTGCTAATTTTCAACAATCTAAGTCGGATTACCATAGTTGATTTTTGATTAATACCAACTAACAAGAAATAAAAAGAACTAAATTAAAGGATTTGAATCAAATTTAAAAGATCTCAGGCATAAGATTCCACTTCCATACTATCACATCATGTGAAACTACAAAATGAAACATGCTAATAAACTTGTAAAGAAGGTTGTCATCATCATGCACCTCCCAATGGAATGAGATGTTTCTCATATTCTTATATCACTCCCATGTTTATGTTAATATTTGAACACAAGCTTGGATCCGTACTCCGTTATACATTCTACAGAATCACATAAAGAAGCATAAAACATGCATATTTGATGGCCAATCAAGCATACAAGAAATAGAACTTTATAGGAACACTTGGAGAAGAAAATTATCTAACATTAGATATAGATTATCAATTCACATGAGTAACAGCATGGGAGCTACTCTCCCATGCCCAAGAAAAAGAGTTCTACTCATCCGTAATGAAGAAACACATGCACATATCACAAATTCCTAGGTTTCCCATGATTAGAAAGAAGAAAAGCTAAGAGAAACCAAAGAGTGAAGTGGAAAGAGTAAAACTATAGATTAAGGATGAAGTTCCACACTTACAAATATTCCAACTCAAACTTTCTTCCCTCTCGAGAAGCTTTTCTAAAGTAGAGAAGCTCTGTTGCACCTTAGGAGAAGAAAAGTAGAAGAAAATGATGAAGACAGGAGGTCCATTCCCAAGAAACCTCTCCTTGTCCTCCGAAATCATCTCTCTCTTGCAATGATAACCTGGAACATCACCACTTTTTTGTAACTTCCAAATTGGACCTAATCTTCCCTCTCCTTCGATTTCATGTTTGAATATCATGTCATGTATAATTGATAACTATAGAGTGCAACTGATGCCTTGGTGACACACAATTGACTCTAATGTAGTTCTCAACTCTATCACTAATCACCATCATTTCTGATTACATTGGGCTAAATGCAGTTTCCCGTGATCATCTTATAGAGCTCATACTCACAATTCCAATACATGTCATTTCATCAAAAACAAAGCTAAAATGGGTAAATTATATCCAATTAGAGGTCATAACCTTCGAACTTGTTTTAAATTTTTTTTCCTACCCTCCTTGGGTCTTGGGCCAACTGTTTTGGACCCAAGAATTGGCACCATCCCACTCGCATCCCTTTCTTTTCCTCGCATCATCTCCTTGGCCTTGTGCACACTCAGGGTCATACGAGACCTAGTGCATCTCATGCTGCTACCCCCTTCTCTTGTTTTTCCCCTTTGTCCTCATCATTCCCCTTTTATCTGCATGACCAGTTGCATTGGGTAGTAGGGGCTATAATGAAGAGGATGAACTAGGTTGGTTGCTGCCACTACTTGCCCTTTGAAACCCTAACCTATCCCCTCACTTACCCTCTTTCTATTTAAACCCTTCAACCCATTGTTTTTTAGGTTAGCTCCTCCTACCACCAACAACAACATCACCTCCCATAGTTCTCATCCAACTACCTAGTATCCATGATCTTGGTGCTGCCGATTTGTCTTGGGTTCCAAAATCCTAACACCATCATAAAGATTAACGAAGGAGTGGTAGAACAACATGGGGTCTCCTATTCTACCTGTTCTTCTCTCCCTATATTTTCCTTGGCCCAACGAGCCATCCTCAGCCTCAAGGCCACCTCTACAGCTAGGCAGTGTTGCACCTCCTCGATGAGGACAACTACCAAGGAGGTCATGCACCTACATCTTCCACCTCCCTCTCTCCCTCCCCCCATGCAAACCATGCTACTGTCTACCCCCCGTGATGTGTCATGTGACATGGTCTCGCACTACGGTTCCCCTGATCCACCTCAGTTAATGAAACACCAACAGGAAGGTGCACATGCATAGGCGGACCACAAAAGGAGCAAGCGGGCAAAGCAAATGACCCCAGATCTGAGTCGTGTGTGGCCAAGTGTTGTGGGCAAGCCATGTTGTGGGCCTCTGGTGGACGACATGAGGACTTGGCCCATGAGAACCAGCTAGGGAAGCAGCCAACCCAGGCAAACCCTCTCTATCCCCCTTGGATCTGGATCTAAGGATCCAGATCACCTCAATACATGGTGATTTTATATAAGTCAAAACAAATTCGTCCCTTATCCAAATATGGACTAATATACAATTTTGATCAGAAAAGCGAGTCCTATCTATGAAAAATGGTATATAAATATGAATTTATTAGTGGTTCTCCTATTTTTCCTAGGAGTGATAATTGATGCTTGTTTAATGAACTTTATACCCTATTACATGTCCTTAGTGTCTCTAATGGCCTCATGTTACCTTAATCCCCTAATCAGTATTTTGAATTAACTTTTGCTATGATTTAACTCTTGGACCATCTATATGCACCCTAATGTGACTTAAAATGGTCCATATACGTGCTTAAATGGTGTAACTTGGTCTTATGTGAAGTCATGGATCTAATTGTTCTATTTGGGTGATCGATTCTTGAAATCAGTAAGCCTTCCTATGTTGTGTGAAACAATGAACTAATATGTCATTCTAAGTAGTACAATGTTTCCTCATGATACCCCAATTACCTTTTATGTGCATTAAATTGAGCAAGTACACCTAGTTTGCTTGCATAGGATGAAATGTGACTCTTATGCTAATACCATGTGCTATGTTGTCCAAATAAGTGAACTCATCATTCTTGAAACACTAAATAATAGATTGATCAATCCTATGATGTTCTATGATCATAAGACTTAAACATATGTTTCTAGTGCTTGAAATGGATATTACTTGACTAAATGTGATCTAACATGATTTAAATTTGTTGATAACTTATATGCTTACTTCCATAACTCCAAATAAGAAATGATCCCATATTTATATCTAAACTAATGTGGATGGTTCAATAGATCTAGGACCTAATGATGATCCTTTTACTATGATTGAATAATGACATGCACATTAGAAGTTTGGAAACAAAGATGGAAATACTCAGAACCTAGAACTAGGGAATCATCCACATGACTCATATGCTTCTTATTTACTCAAACCTAGTGATCTAAGACATCTTTATACATCTTTCTTTGCAAGGTTCCCTTTGTTTGGATCATGCCTAGGTATCTTACTCAAGAATCATAACTCTTAAGGTAAACTTACTCTCTTGAGCCTACTATGGTATTGGCTTGTTTGTATGTATGCTCATATGAATGCTTGGATAGATAAATACTAGTTTGAGCTATACTTCCCTACAAATAATACTTTCATGTTGAAAATACTACATTGGAAAATTGTGAATATAATTTATTGAAATCCATTATATACCCTGGTCCACCTGCCTGAAGTTTTGGGGTAAGGATAACAGGTCAGACATCTTACATGATAATGTGGATCATTATGATACAAGGGATTACCTCTTGGCGATGACCTTGAGGCCCCTTATGGATTCAGTAGCTAATGTTGAGCACCCTTTTAGATTCCTCCATGAGAACTTATTCTAAAAGGACGACAATTGATATAATGGATAAAGAAATCTAAAACATGCTTTGTACAAATGAAAGTCGTTAAGTGTTCTCGCCTCATTTCTAGTTCTTGTTTATTATGATGTTTCTAGCCAAGCAACTTTTATTATACTCTTAAACTATTTACTTGCTTGTTCATAGTGTACTTAATACTTTAGCATTAATATGTTTTGTTTATCGAATTTGTAATTCCCAAATGAAGATTTGCTTCACGCGAGACTCTAAGCTCCGAAACGAAATATAGATGGGTATACTTGAATCTAGAAATGGGTACATATCTCTTATCTTCATGTTTAGTATCATGTTAAATCTTTAGTCTTATTTTTATTGCTTCATATATATTGCATGTGTGAAATATTGGTGACATTCTATGGATGGGCACCCAAGTTCACTCGCCTTTAGCTTTATAGCCACTAAGAGAGTGGACTTAGCATAACAAATAGTTATGTGACACTTGCTCTATAACTTTCTCTGGTTGTCAAGTTATCCAAATGATGAGTGATAACCGCACAATATGGATGGTCTCATCTTTAAAATGAGGGACAATTATTTTCAAAATTTGTAGAAATTAATAAAGACACAGTGTGTCTCTCAATGTTATTGTCAGGTAATTTGCTTTCAACAAAGTGTATATGAATTGTCTTTGAAAAGACACATCATGTAGTTGTATCTAAAGTCAATCTGGGTGGGTGGTACACGTGGTGTGCTAATAAATACATGTCATGTACTTTAGCAACACTTTGAATTTTGGCTTTTGAATGTGTGGACACGATGTGTGTGGGTGAATGACACATCATGTCTTTTGTTCTGTAACTGGAGACAAAATCCTCTAGAAACATACACATCGTGTGTTAAATAGCACATGTCGTGTCTTCTGCTTTGCATTGAGAACTTTCCTTCCTTGAAAGTTACACGCCATGTACAAATAAAGACATGGTGTTCTTTTTCAATTTCTTCAGGATCGACTCTATATCAAATGCAAATCATTAAGGAATCCAACTAAGGTCGGATTTGGGTTGGATTATCCCCATTTCATCATCTTCATTGTGTACCTATGATTAGAATCAAGAAACAAGTAAGATAACTAAAAAGGTGGAAAATTAAGTATATTTAGAGGCCAAATGGAGAGAAAAGGAACTAAATTTGTGTGCAAAATTGTGCAAAAAGTATATCTGAAATGCACACATCAAACACCCCTAAGATCGAACTATTGCTTTTCCTCAAGAAAAAAGAGCATAAAAACACAAGTGAAGGAATTGTGAAATCCATGCATAGACCAAATGAAATAAAAGATAAATATGACACCAAACCAACCATATCAACATGTTTATACTCATAGCCTTGACTTCAACTTAAATTCCCAAGGAAGAGGTTTTTAGTTAACTAGGGGTGGTAACAAAATAAATGAACAGACAATTAGGAAACACTAAATGGAGCTTGGATGACCAAACCAAACAAACCACAACCAAAACATTCAGCTATTAAGGATGCAAATGATGCAATCTTAGTCAATGTTAAAAAGTTTTTATCTTTCTTTCCTTGTTTCAGAAATGGTATGACAATGGGTTATGAGTTTCGACACTCGGCTTCTAATGTAGGGTTATGCACATGTGGAGTGTTGGTTGGGGTATTTTACCCACTTTTTAAGATACCACCTAACATTAATTGCTAGATTGGACTTGCACTAGGTTAGTATGATATGTTGGAAGTTTAGCCATCTATTCATGGGGTAATTAAGGTGAGGGGAACCAAGAGAGATTTTTAGATGAGATTGGGTTTCACCTATTTTCCCCAAAATATAGGAGAGTTAACTATAATACAACATTAGATAGATTCCATTCATTTGAGTTGAAATTTTTCACTAAAAAAGGGTGGTTGAAAAGTCACTAAGAGTTTTGAAAGGGCATCCTCTATTCTAAATAGTGTTGCAAAGTTGATTTATTCACAATTTTTGTTCCATTACATGTGTTCAACAACCAAGGATGTGAAACATGAAAGTTTAGGCTAAAAGGATAATCCAAAAATTAAACACATGTTGGTGGCCATGAATTTTCATTTTATTTATGCATGCCTTTTACAATTTCCACAAATGGCATTTCTTGTGAGGGAGTACAAGATAGTTCAACATAGAAGGAAATCAGTCAATTACACAAGACAAGTGTTATATCATACTAAATTTTCCATAAGAAGAACAGAAACTAATACAAGTACTAAGAAAAAAATGATGAAAAGAAATTGAAGAAACTACAACTAGATTACCAACTGGTTACATCCCCCAAGCTTGAAATCTCTAGTGTCCTCACTGCATCAATCAAACTCAAGGCTATAGCACAGAATACCTATCATGAAGGGAATCAAGATGAAGGACTAGTGCCCACACGACCAACTAGAAAGTACTGGTTTAACAAATCATCATCGTTAGGAAACTCTATAAGCATTGGCTCTAGAGGAGTGGGCTTTGGATGAGGTTGGGGCAGTGGAGGTGTAGGCTATGGAGGATGAGGCATGGGATAGTGGCTTTGTGAAATGTGCCACATGTCCATCCTCTAGAACATGTCGTGCAAAAGACAATATTGTTGACTCATAAGATCAAGGTGACTGTCCATATGGTCAAATCTCTGTTGGACATAGTCCTACAGGTTTTGGATGTCAAGCATGGACTAGTTGTAGTTTGTCTACATGCTGGTGGAGGGAGACGGTGGAGCAGAGGAAGATGAATTAGGTGCATCTGGTGCATTCTCATGATGTAACATCCCAGGATTTCAGGTCTCAAATAACATGATCTCAAAAGGAATGATTGGATTACCCATATCACCAAGGTGCACCTCCTTTTCTAAGAGCCCATAACTAAAGAACTCTATAGTTAAGCATTCTCAATTTGGAGTAGTACTAGGATGGGTGACTATTTGAGAAGTTGACTTCAGCTTGCGCGTGAGTGAGGAAAAAGCACACAGTTAAGGCTAGTGGTGGTTTGTGGGGCCAGTCGTCATTCGTGAAACTCTACTAGAGCCTAGGGCAGTGGGCCCAAGTGTTACAAATGGTATAAGAGATAACTCCCCTCTAGTAGGTGGGGCCCACATGGGCATGTGGCATGGCGGTCTTGAGCCGTATGGTCTAGGCATGTAGGAAAAGGATATCCATGGTGATGTAGCCACCCTTGCACTGGTATTCTGTGATCGGGAGCTGGGTGTTCATGGGTCATATTGGGTCTGCACTGAAATGGGGGAATATTATGAGGCCATATAGTTGAGCCTTGACGAGGACGTCAAGAGTCCAAATGGGGGAGATTGTAACATCCTAGGATTTTAGGCCTAGGATAACATGATCTCAAAAGGAATGATTGGACTACCCATATCACTAAGGTGCACACTACTACAGAAGTGCCTTTTAGTGTCGGTTGTTTAACCCCCTTTGGCGTCGGTTTCTAAACGACGCCTATGTGGGCGCCGCTAAAAGGTTGGACACTTCAGCGTCGGTTAAAAAACCGACGCCTATTTAACATAAAGGCGTCGGTTTATTATAAAACACCGACGCCAAACGGGTTCGCGCCACAGAAAACGGCGTCATCTAGGACGCTTTCTGCGTCGGTTATATACTAAACAACCGACGCAGAAAAGTGTCCTAGATGACTCCCATTTCCTGTAGCGCGAACACTTTTGGCGTCGGTGTTCAACAAAAAATCGACGCTGTAAGTCTGTGCTGACGGTTATCGGTAAATAACCGACGCCTATATCTATTTTTTTTTTATAAATCTATTTGCAGGCCTGCTGTGGCTGGTCAGCAGGATGAGAACCTGCAGTTTAGTTTTCTGAACTGCAGGTTTACGACATCCATTGATATCAGCCTACAAACAGGCCACAAACCTGCAAAATTAACATAAAAAGATTCACACAAGTAGATACATTCAAACATCAATTTAATTGTCACGTTCACACATATAGAATCATTCAAATACATGTTTTAACATTCAGAAACATTCATTTACAAAGTATCATTCATCATCACTATCAACATCCCAATTATATCTAACAGTTTATGACCCCACATGCCTTCCTCCCCAGTTCCTGCCGCTAGACGACCACACAATGGATCCAAGAGGATATGCAGGCGTTTGCCAAAGACTATAGGCTGAGTTAACTATTGAGTTAACTCAGCCTATAGTCTTTGGCGAACGCCTGCAATCCTCTTGGATCCATTGTGTGGTCGTCTAGCGGCAGGAACTGAGGAGGAAGGCATGTGGGGTGATAAACTGTCAGGACTAGCACATCAAGTTGCGATGGAGGTGGAGACGACGACGACGGTGGTGCTTCAGGCGACGCCTGCTTGGCCGGGTAGGGCTCGGCGAAAGGGTTCAACTGCGGCATGGCTTCGATGTAGTAGAGGGAAGGGAGCGGTTCAGAATCCTACGAGAAACGTTTAGAGATGAGGATATTACTGCGGAGGAGGAGGAAACGGTAGACGATATCTCGAGTTGGAATGTCCTCTCCGTGCATCAAGTTGCACCAGTGCTTCAGTGGGTACATGTGCATCATCAACCTAAAATTTGATAAAAATAAACACACTGAATTAGGCCAATATAGAAATATAGGATATATGACATAACTAGAAGATAATGAATTTTATATAAATACAGGATATGTTTTTAGAACTTACATTGGTATCCTCGCCATGCTCGTCATGGACAACATGCTCATCATGAACATCATTCTCATCATGGTCAGCCGTCTGAAAATGTCATAAAAAAGGCAAACATTTAGCATTTGTATCAACTAGAAAAAGGAAAACATTTAGCATTTGTATAAATTAGAAAAAGGAAAACATTTACCATTTGTATAAACATACATGTCTCTAAAATTGTGATCTTTTATCAATTAACAATCCTTCATTGTGATCTCCGCGCACATATAAGTCATCATTAGCTTCAATATTTTGTGGAGTTGGCAACCCAACTGAGAATGGACTGGAGTCATCATACTTATCATAGTACTCTTCTTCATCTATAGGATCTTCAATGAACTGTCTTTTACCATGAAGAACAACTGACCATTTATCATTTGCAGGATCATCGATATAGAATATTTGTTTTGCCTGTGATGCCAATATGAATGGTTCAGCCTTCTCGCCAATCATTTCAAAGTTCACAAAAGTGAAACCCAATTCATCCACTATAACTCCTTTGGTGTTATCAACCCAATTACATTTAAAGAGCGGAATATTGAAATCTATGTAGTCAAACTCCCAAATGTCTTCAATGACACCGTAATATGACATTTTAGCTTCACGTGGACTCTTATCCTTTGCAGTTGCAAAGTACATAGTTGACGCTTGAAGAGTGACCCCACTATTTTGGACGACACTCTTATCATCTTGGCGCTTTGTGTAATATGTGAATCCAGTAATGTCAAACCCTTCATAAGACATAACATTCGGTTTTGGTTTAAAGGCGAGACATTTGATAGTTTCTGTAATATCATTTGGTGTTTGAGATAGTTGATGTAAGACTTTATCTTCAAACCACTTAGTAAAAGTCTTATTATGCTCTCTAGCAAGCCACATTGAACTTGCTCGAGGATGTTGTCTCTTTATGAAATTGGTATGTTCCTCGATATAAACACTCACTTCGTCCATATTATGTAAAATATACAAGTGAGCTTGTTCCAACTGCTCACGGCTGATTACTTTCACCCGTGATCCCAAAATTCCTTTGCCCTCCTCAATATTCTTGTCATTATCAGGAGTGTCATTACCACTGAGAAAGTCATTGCAGAAATCCATAACCTCTCTTGCCACATAACCTTCAATAATACTCCCTTCAGGACGATAACGGTTTCGAACATCACCTTTAAAAACGCTCATGTATCGTTCAAAGGGATACATCCAATGCAAGAAAACCGGTCCCAAGATTTTCACTTCCCTAGTCAAGTGGACAACAAGATGTACCATGATATCAAAGAACGAAGGAGGGAAATACATCTCAAGCTGACATAGGGTAACAACCACTTCTCTTTGCAAATTATCGAGAGTATCAGGGTCAATAACTTTGCTGCATAGACTATTGAAAAAGAAACAAAGTCTGGTAATTGCAAACCTTACATGCTTCGGCAATATAGATCGAATTGCCACGGGCAATATTTGTTGCATTAGAGTGTGACAATCATGAGATTTAAGACCTATCAACTTCAGATCTTTCATTGATACCAATCTACGGATGTTGGATGAGTAACCATGTGGCACCTTAACATTTACCAAGCATTCACAAAAAGTTTTCTTCTCCTTTATAGACAACGTGTAACAAGCGGGAGGTAAGTATGTTCTTTTATTACCCATTTCACGTAATTCTGTTAATTCTGACCTTATTCCCATTTCACGTAGGTCCAGTCTGGATTTTATCCCATCTTTAGTCTTACCTGGTATATTTAATAGAGTACCAATGATGCTATCACAGACATTTTTCTCAACGTGCATTACATCGATACAATGCCTGACTGACAAAGAACTCCAATAAGGAAGATCCCAAAATATTGACTTCTTTTTGAATGAAGAATTGTCACTCCGTGTGGCCATACTACTTTGTGATTTCTTACCAAATTCATTGACAATGTCTTTTACTCTTTCATAAACAACATCCCCTGGTATAGGTTTAGGTGCACTCCGTTCATCATTCCATCCATTGAATGCTTTGCGCTTCCTACGATACGGATGGAATTTTGAAAGAAACCTTCGATGACCAAGATATACAGTCTTGCCTCCATATTTTAGTCTTATTGAATCAGTGTTTTCTTCACATATAGGACACGCTTTAGCTCCTTTGACACTATATCCAGACAAATTCCCATATGCCGGAAAGTCATTAATAGTGCAAAACAACATAGCATGCAAACGAAATGTCTCTCTTGCTGAAGCATCATAGGTCATCACACCTTCAGCCCAAAGTTTCTTTAAGTCATCAATCAAAGGTTCAAGATAAACATCGATATCATTTCCAGGTTGTTTAGGGCCCGATATCAACAATGACAACATAACGTACTTATTTTTCATACACAGCCAGGGAGGAAGATTGTATATAACAAGCATGACTGGCCAAGTGCTATGTTGGCTGCTCAATGTCCCGTACGGATTCATCCCGTCTGTACAAAGCCCAAGTCTTAGATTCCTGACTTCTTCACCAAATTCAGGGAACAATACATCAATCTTCTTCCACTGTGGGGAATCAGACGCATGTCGTAGGATCCCATCATTATTTTTCTTAACATCTGCATGCCACCTCAAATTCTTCGCATCTTTCGGATTTGCAAACAAGCGTTGAAACCGTGATGTTATAGGTAGATACCACAACACCTTGGCAGGAGAACCAGTTTTGGACTCCCCCAAAGTCGTCAATTTATATCGTGACGCACCACATTTTGGACAATCTTTCAAATCTACATAGTCCTTTTGAAACAATACACAATCATTCGGGCATGCGTGTATCTTTTTGGCCTCCATTCCCATTGGGCACAACATTTTCTTTACCTGGTATGTTGAGATTGGCAGCTCGTTTCCTTCAGGAAGAATTCTTTCAACAAAGTCAACAATTCAGTGAAGCTTTTGTCGCTCCATCTATTGTTAGCTTTCAACTTATACAATCTCAGCACAGCGCTAAGCTAGTAAACTTAGCACAGCCTGTGTATAACGGTATCTCAGCATCATGCACAATTTTTGTAAAGATAGGAGGTGGATCGGTGTGCTCTACCCTACAACTATCCAACATCGCATCAACAATGTCTGCTGGAACTGGTTCGTTCACATTTACGTCATCGGAGGCAATTTCTTCTTCCACCCAAGCACTGCTATTGACATCTACTGGATTCGATTTTGAAATCTCTCCATGCCAGTGCCATTCTGTATAGCCTTGTACAATCCCGTTGCACATGACATGACTTTTGATTTCCTCACCAGTGTTGAGTTTCAAGTTGTTACCGCAATGCCTACATGGACAGTAGAACCTATCTGTAGGTTTTTTCCTATGTTCCTCGGCAAATCTAATAAACTGATCAAGACCAGATATAAACTCTGGGGTGCAACGATTACGAATGGACATCCATGATCTATCCATTCTATGATCAGAGAAAGCAAGTATATATTAGGAAAGCAAGTATATATTAGGAAACAAGTATATAAGCAAGTATGTCATATTACAGTTCATCATTAAGAAAGATATAAGCAAGTATGTCGTATTAAAATAGACTAAACAATAAAAGAACTTTTTTTGAGGCAAGACAATATGAGAAAATAGTAGTGTAATCATGTAAATGGGAACATTCATGGGAACACACACTTCAGTTATAAGCATTCATGTAGCAACTTACAGTTCCATTCATGGGAACACACACTTTAGTTATAACAATAACTAAACAAAGGGGTTGGTGTACCCCTAAACATGCGCATAATTAAAAAAACTATTACTACAGACAAGTCTAGATAGATAGACAACTAAATACTACACCAACATGGTCCCGCATGCATCAGTAACTTCTTTTTGATGATGAAGCTGTGTCACGAAGCTCCTCACTGTATTTAGACGAATCTGAACTGATAGGGGCCTCAGATTTAGATTTGTCTGAGCTGATATGCGATGCCGTGCGCTCATATCGCAGAAGATGATCGGGGGTCTCGCAGTTGATGTTGGTTATCCAAAATTTGATGGAATTATCGCCAACTGGATGGAGAAAAAGCTTATTCCAACGGACCACATGCAGCTCTCCAATCCAATCACGCCAACCGGATTTTGATACAAGATTTCCCGCCAAATCATACTCAACCTCGATTACATGTGAATAATTTCCAAAAGTTAGGGTCACTTTACCAGGCATGTAGTGTCTTCCTTTTAGAAAACGCCAATGTTTGGGTATGACCAATTGGTTTAAGGAACGATCATCTAGGATGATGTCCAATTGTTCTTCAATAGGGAACGTTAACATTGACATAGAGGCCCAATTCATAGTCATTGTTATGGGAAGACATAGACTGCACAATATTAGTATTAACAAAGTGTAAGTACATATAACGATGTTATATATTTTTAGAAAAAGTTGTATAACATCAGTTAACCTTTTAAACAAGTATATATTAGTCAATCTTGGACGGGTTTCTAGGCCAACAAACACATTTGATGTCAATCTTATATATAATAAATGTGTACCACCTATCCCATCCTTGAACACCTAATCTCACTTAGGATGTAAGTGTATAATGTGTATTTGGTTTTCAAGAAAATTTCGGCAGCATTTCCCCGTTGTTCTCTAAGTACATATGTACTTAGAGAACAAACGGGAAAATGCTGCCGAAATTTTCTCGAAAACCCAATACACATTATACACTTACATCCTAAGTGAGATTAGGTGTTCAAGAACAGTCCCAAACTGGGGACAATCCAAGATTTACTCCTACTGAGTAAATCTTGGACGGGTTTCTAGGCCAACAAATACATGTGTTGTCATTCTTATATAAACCCTATAATTCATGAAATCATTCTAATTCAATTTAATATGTTGGGATCACATAATTATATAATGACATCAGAATATATAGAAGAATCATAATTAACATGATTAACAACATGCTCATCAAACTAGGGTTTTCTTGAATATCGTCTAATAAATCAAGAATTTCATAGTTTCAAACATGCAATAATTCACAATGCAATGTTATAAACTATAGGCAACATGGATAGATGAAATAAATAAACATCCAGCATCTATCACTTATTCAATCTTCAAGAAACCTTGTCAAACATCCAACATCTATCACTTATATAATTTGCATGTATATACACCCTAAAGTGCCACAAATCATATAATAAAACTATCATGTTATGATATTAGGACCACTTAAAGCAGATTAGGCACATTAAGCAAGCAGAGTAGGGAGCCAATTTCGTGCAAGCAGATTAGGCAAGCAGATTAGGTCAGCACATAAAGAACCAATTTCGCGCCTGGGTAGGTCTGCAGGTACCTGGGCAAGAAGAGTAGGGTGAGGTCGAGCTGGTTGAGTACGTGGGTGGCGGCCGACGAGCTCCAGAACCAGCGGCAGTGACTCCGACGAGCAGGAGCGTCAGCCGCAGCAGGCAGGCAGGCGGCCAGGCAGCGGCAGGCAGGCAGCGGCCAGGCGGAGGAGAAGGAGAAGGGGGTACGGCGGCGCCGGTTCTCAGGCGTGGCAGGTAGGTGGGCACCAGGCGTTGCGGCGGCGCCGGTTGTCAGGCGTGGCGGCGGCGCAGGCAGTTGGAGCAGCAGGGCGGGCAGCAGGGGTGCCAGAGAAGAAACGCGTCGGAGAGGGGCGCCGGAGAGGGGACGCCGGAGATGGGGCACCGGAGAGAAGCACCGGAGAAAAACTAGTACCAGCAGCAGAGAAATCGCCGGAGAAATCGCCGCAATAGGGAAATAGGGTAGCAATGAAACATAAGAAAGGGGAAGAGTCGGGCGATCGAAGGTTATGAAGTTCCCCAATAGCGTCGGTTGTTTACAACAACCGACGCCTAAACATCTTTACCGTCGGTCGTTCGCAACATCCGACGTCCATTTGGACGATATTTTCGTGAAAATGTTTGGCGGGAACCACATTCAGCGTCGGATATTAAAGGACGACCGACGCGGAAAAGGACACTTTTCACGCAAATTTCCATCGCACATAAGCGTCAGTGTTTTAACTACAGACTCGACGCCGAAAGTGACATTATTTTTTTCGCTCGAAAATTGGATGACATGATGCGTCGGTTTTGTATAAACAACCGACGCTGTATACAAAGCGGTACCCGTGTTTGGCTGGTCTTTGAATATAGACGTCGGTTCTTCTAAATAACCGACGCCTTTACTATAAGGCGTCCGTGTTCCTTAATAACCGACGCCCAGAAAAGCGACATTGAATGCTATTTCTGTAGTAGTGGCACCTCCTTTTCAAGGAGCTCATCACTAAAGAACTCCATAGTTAAACATGCTCATCTTGGAGTAGTACTAGGATGGGTGACCAGTCGAGAAGTTGACCCTGACTTGCACATGAGTGAGGAAAAACCACATAGTTAAGGCTAGTGGTGGTCTGTGGGGCCAGTCTTCATTCTTGAAATACTACTAGAGCATTGGGAAGTGGGCCCAGGTTTTACACATGCTCATCAGAATAAAAAAGAGTCCATTTCTAGTTGTCTTTGTTCATCAGAGTTATTGTTTCCAAATCAAGCAAGTTTATATATTGGTCATCATTGAATTATTGTCTAAATTGGGAGTCGCCATTGCCAACCCTAACAAGAAGACTAGAAGAGATGAGTTGTTGAATGTCCACCAACTTCCTCCTAGGTGTTTCCTTAAGACTAGTAATGTCAGCACCCACCTTGCAGGTAACATGGGTAATCAAACCCCCACACATTATGTCACCTGATTCTCCTTTCTTGATCTTCTTTATAAACACAGACTATGGTGAGAATAAAGTATCCCACATTGATCTTGTAGTCATTCACCATTGCCCAAAGAAAGAATAAGTCAGGTTTCCCGCTTACTCCTTGAGTTTCTTTCTTTGCAAAAATGCATGTGCTAACTAGCCTGTGTACATATCAGAAAATAGGATTATGAATGCCTGTTGCCCTGGCTTTGTTAGCCTCGTGCCTTGTCTCATCAATTATTTCACCCCATAATTCATCACTATTGAATTGAGGAGGGTAAGCTACACCACCCCCATAGTGTCATTGGATTGCCTCACCAAATTCCTTGAATCTTAATTTGTAAGCTTGACCCAAAATATGAAAATGAATAATAATAATAATGTGCATGACGCTTCCTTGGGTCATCCTTAAATCTGAGAGTAGTAAGGACTCCATAAGTTAGCCTGGGATAGGTGATTCTCATCTTGGAGCAGGTACACCTTAGTCCAAGCTCTTCTAGCACACCAAGTACTTCATCTTTGGACCCCAATGATTCCATAGTGTGCTGACAAGCATATTTTATAGGAAAAATCCTACAAAAAATTAGAAATTGGTATGTGGGATCTTCTACTTCAGTCAAATAGAACTGGGTGGTGGAGACATAGGATGGAGTTGATGAAGAATACTCCCCAAGTTAGTGCTTTAATGCCTTCTTGTTTGGAGCCATTGGAGCTTTAGAAATCTAGGACACTACGTGTCTTTCACTACACACATTGTGTCTTCCTATAGATTGGGCTAGAAGGAATTGAACAACAAGACATGACATGTTCCAAAAAACACACAATGTGTCTTCTAAAAATTGGGCAAAATCAATGGTTGGGGAAGATGACCTTTTACGCCGTGTTCTTTCTTGCTCATGTTATGTTCACACTCTGGTGACAAACTCTATATCAATGATGGTAGCAATAGAGAAACTTTCTGAACTCAATGGAGATGGTGTCGGAGCTCCAGATGGAGTATGGATGGCCAAGGCTCATAGAGGAGAAGAATGGTGCATACAAGTGACAAAAGTCTAAGCCTTGGATCTGTGCCGACGGCGTGTGATGGCGGCAGAGAGCGGCCTTCTTACTATTGTGGGTGTCAGAATCTTCTTGCTTGGGGATGTCAGACAGATCTAATGGAGGAGATCAGTGACACATGGAGGCAATGATGTTGTGCAATTTCTTTCTTTCATTGATTAGAGAATGAGCACTGGCAGAGCTGATCTAAAGGACATGGCTGGAAAATCTTCCATGTAGCTGGAAGGGTGCTCGAGCATGTCCGGGTCTGGTTCACACATGTCTGGGTACACAGCTGGTTGCATGGAGTGAATGAAAATGGTGGTTGGACTTAGGGTTAAAACCACAATTCAAACTTGCGAATAGGATGTCTTTCAAAGGACATGACTAAAATATCTAGAGGGGGGTGAATAGAGTCTTTGTACAATATTTGAAGAAATTTAATGTGCAATGGAAAATAAAAGAGGCAACCATAAGAGAGAGATAGGATTTGGAGTGGTTCCATCTATGATGCTAGTCGACTACCTAGTTGTTGCCAACTTGCATTTGCAACAAGCACTTTTATTAATTTATTAACGAGGACAAATTACAAAATGATTGGTGCAACTAAACCCTCTTATTTACCAGCCATGGAAGAGCACCACCAAACCTCTTCTTTTACGGATGCACCAAGGGCCGATGAAGATAACCACCACTCCTCTTCCTTTACAGATGAATTGAGGGTCGAGGAAGGGAACCACCACACCTCTTCTTATACAAATGGATTGAGGGCAGAGGAAGAGAACCACCACACCTCTTCTTTTATGGATGAACCAAGGATCGAGGAACATAACCACCACATCTCTTCTTTTATGGATGGACCGAGGGTAGAGGAAGAGAACTACCACACCTCTTCTTTTATGGATGCACCGAGGGGTGAGGAAAGAAACAACCAGTTGCATAAGTAGACCATCCACAATCACAAGTAATGGAAATAAGATTGGAAGAAGAAGATTACAATACTCTTTCATAAGATATACAATCAAGCTCTTATGGACAAGTGATGATGATCCACTCCTCAAAATGTTTATGCAACATTTATGTTTGGGGGAGAAGGATTCTACTATTTGTCTTAGGCTAGAACGATGGAAACTCAATGTATAAGCCAAAACTCTTGAGAATGATAGAAAGTAGTAGTATGCAAGTTTGGGTATATGATCTCAGTTGTTGTATGAAAACATGATGTTTTGGTCTTCTAGGACCACTCCTATTTATAGGAAATGTTTAGACATGGTTAGGGAAACTGTGGATACTGTCAAAAGTGTTCCAGGACAAAAATTAGCCATTGGGATTAAATAAATTGAATTACAATGGCTAATTTGACCATTTCTTGTATTGCATCCAAAACAATCTCGGTCCACAACATTGGCGACCAAAAACCATCTCGCTCCACAATATTGTCGACCGAAAACCATGTTGGTCCAAAATATTGTCGACCGAGATTTTTTCTGGTTTAGAATTTTTCTCAAACAACTATGTCAGTCGATCTCTCTTAGTCAAATCTTACAACAGCTATATCTTGGTCAAGAATATCTTGGACCGAGAGTGACCCAGAGCTCAAATTAATGCAAAAATAATAGGAATAGCTTATCTAATGATATATCTAATGAAACCTAACAACCCTAAAGGCTTCATATGAGTATGGGATAGAGTTTTGAGTAGGTTTTTGAAGATCATCACTTTTCCTTACATCATGTCTATCAAGTTGTAGGAAAACATATAAGTACAAATATAATCGTGGTACAACTTGATTTGCATGTATCCAAACTTATGTATTCACATGGTCTTTGTAGTTGGATCTTGATTATGTTCCTTGATCACTTGAAATACTTGATACACATGTTATAATATAATATGGGAAATATTTGATCGTCAAAATATGAGTGTGGCATATCCAAAAAGCTAACAATCTCCCCCTTTTAGATGATGACAAATATTTCCATAAGATAAATTGAAAATAGCAGATTTAGAAATTCCTAACTTTGATAGCCAATTTATCTCATGGGTTATTCTCCTCCTTTTTATTCGAAGCAAAAAGGATCAAAATTTACCAGTGATCCCCCTCAAGGAGACACTTCCCCCTCAACAAGATAGTCATTTTGGAGAGGAAAAACTTATGCAGAATGTACCAATTCAAAGAGAATACCAATTGAAGGGAAAATACAAAAAGAAAAACATTAAGGCATAGTAATGCATAGTTAAAAAGCCATATATGATCAAGGAATGATTGGAATATTGTCTAATTAGCAATAAGAGGGAAGTTAAGACCTTCATGATAAAAAGACCCAATAAAGCACAAATATCATAAAGATACTCTAGATCAATGGTAAGGAATGGAAAGTCCACCATTATATAGAGATTCCATTAAAAAAAGTACAAAACCAAAAACTAATTTCTCAACTATTTTCAAAGGATATTAAGCCCAGAAATGATTAGAGAATTCTTTGAGCTCATGATGACATCATCAAAAATATCTCTAGATCAAATATAAGGCATGTCAAGTCGATATTGACATAGAGAACCAATAAAGAATAGAAATGAGGTCAAAAATATATTTAGACCAAATATAAGGGATGGTAAGACCATATTGATATAAAGAACTGATGAAGCAAAGAAATGTGGTCAATAATATCTCCAAGGGATGTTAAGCCCATATTGATATAGGGAAGCCATTTAGCGTAAGGTTAAAAATAAGTTATATCAAAATATTTTGAGCTCTCCCTTTATCTCATACTAAGAAAAATGAGCTCAAACATAAGAAAAGTATTTACATAAAAAAGATAGCCATATAAGATATCAATCTTCATGATAAAAACATTCATGTCAGATGTAGAAACCAATATATCAAGTAACATTTGAATCAGAAAACCAAGTTTCAAATAAATCATGTTGTTGATAACATTTCGGTTGTGAAAAATGTCAAATGAGTTCCTGGTTGATTCTGACATTATTCGACGAAGATTATCACAAATAGCTATAGAAAATTAATTTGAGTCCAGTTAACCAGAATGTCAAAGCACATGTTATTTATCTCCAAGTTCGGATCAAAAGTATTTTCTTGATAAATTCTCCTCTTCATCATAATACTCCAAAAATATGTCAAAGGTAGACAAAACAAGTAATATCATTATAAGAAGTCATCTTTTAAAACAATTCATGATAATACCAAATAAGCATGAATATGATGGCATATATTAAGATCAAAATGATTTGAAAATAAGGCTCATGAGATTTTTATTCCTTTTGTACAAAGAAGTTATGATACTCAAAAAACAATGTCTATTATTCTCTTATTCAGATAGCATGAGAGAACATAATCCCAAAGCAAGACAAGTTTCATTACTAATGTAATTTTGATAAGATCATGTTAAAGAATATAGTTAAGTACATGTTTATCAATGTAAGAATGGAACAAGTTATACAACTTATTTTCAACAAGTTCCATAAAAATCAAAGTAGGAAGAAACAAAAATCATGTATGGAACTTCTATTATTTAATCCGAAAGATTTTTCTTGGAAAGCATCAAAGAACCTTTAGTAGTAGAAATTAAGCATTTTCTTTTTGTACCAATGTTTTCAAATGTGTCATATCATTTTAATTGAACAAGCTTAATACATATTTTGTCTTGCAAGAACCACAACATTTATTTATTTTTATCCTGTCAAGGTAGTTGCGGTAATAAAGCAACAATTTTACATTGTTTGGATATCATGTAAAACACAACATATTAAAGTGAAATGTGAATAGATCAAAAAAAGTTTAACAATATGCTTTATGGCAATGCCTTTAATTTTGAAAATTGATTTGACCAAAGAAAACATTATGAAAGGGAACTGATTATCCATCTTAGTCAAAGTAGGAAACTTCAAGGACATTAAATTTTTTGCTTTTAAGAATTATTTCTTACACTTTTCTATTTACAAAAAGGTTGGTGTTATTATCCTGACTCTCCCTAGAAGAATACATTTCCCTTTAATATAATGCTTCTTCAAATAATATTCAAAAATTATGGTGAAAGATGAAAGTATCAAATTTTATCCACAATAAGCATTATATGGAGAGTCAAAACAATTCGTCATTTAGTTCAGGCCTAACAAAGTTACAATGGTAAAAATGCACATAATGAATAATGCATGTGAGATAAATATTCTATTAAAGCAAGTGGTTAAGTTAAAATGTTTGTTGATGACAATATGTACGACTTTTAGCAATACGATCAAAAAAATATGTTTGGCTCAACTAACTTATGCATGCATTTTTATGTTATTTAGAATATCTAGAAATATTTTTTAGTTAAAAATAGACTGGAATGAAAATCAAAAAAATTTGACCAAGCTCTTTGACAATAAAAAGGGTTATGGAAAAAGTGGAATGCAATAAAATATTTAATATGTCATTATGTCAATTAAGTAGTTGTTAATATGCTATTAAACAATTCTATGGAGCATTGCAATCTTCTCATCTGCACTCATTTGCAAAGAGTCTCATCTCAATAAGGATTATCTAAAATAGTCGGTTGATCGCAATCAAAAATCAAATGAAATTTATAACTATAAAGAGTCAAAAAATATATATAAATTTAATCAGGATTTAAGAAAAAAAGTTCCAATTTTATCATCTTGACCGAGGGTGTGAGAAAATATCACATTTGCAAAAATAAAACATTTGTAGCATGAAAGACCAAATGAACATGTAACAAACTGACTCTAAATGTTTAATTGTAAGATTGTCAAAACAAAACATAACAGTCAATAGCTTGCTCGAATCAGATATTGACTGACCTGCCCCTTGTTCGAACATCCTTTCAACATAGAGGTAGTCTGTCAAAAACAATTATCCATTCTTTATTAATTTAAATAAAATTAAAAGAACAATATTGATATCATTTTTCTCATCAACCTTTATAAGTGAATCGACAATTGTATCCAATTTTCTTTTCATGTTCATATATTATTCCACTCTATCTAAGGTGATTTTATTAAGTTCGATAAGCTCATTTTTTATCAAATATAAATAAATACATCACTATCAACACTTTTTATGCTTTCTTTTTCTTGTACATTATTTTCAGTGATAGGGCACACATTATGTCTTAACTTTCTTAAGGCAAAACATGTCGCATGATTAATGGAGACATTTAATTTATCAAAGATAGAATTCCTCTTTTTCATTCTTTCATACTATTTTGGAATGCAACCAAGACCGTGATTGTGAAAATGTAACATATTTCTACTATTAGAAAAAATTTCTAATGTCAACATTAAATATTCATTTTTATTAGTAGAAATTAAGCATTGGTTAGCATGATCCTTTTCAACCATAGAAGATTTATTATTTCAACCTTTTTTAATCCAATCAATAATATTACCTTTTCATACAGTAGGAAGAGATGCCTCATCAACACTATTTTCACCTTCATCTTCACCATGTGCTTTTGCTTCAATATGTGCTCCTTCTTCTTCATTATTACCTTCTTCATGTTGATCAAGTAGGTAGTTGACTACATGGTGGCATTCTGCATCTTTACTTTCTTCACTTATGTATTTCTCTAAGGCACTCAATTTATTTGTTATAGAAGAAAAGCTAGCACAAATGTCAGAAATAGTTTCATTTTCTAGCATATGAAATATATTATTACTCTTTACTAGAAAAGTATCTTCATGTGTAACCAAAAGTATATCATATGTGGTTTCAGAAGAATATATATTATCAAATTCTTCAAGAGATAAATGTGAATATAAGATACTTACAACTTTGGCATTTAGTGTAGCTTTTCTTACCGTAGGCTCATCCCATTCCTTAAATTGGGTGGTAGGAGGTTCATACGATTTGATCACCACGTTCCAAAGATCAACTCCAACATCTTAAATGTAGGATTGCATATCCTACTTTCAATGATTGTAGTTAGATCTGTCAAACAAAGGTGACTTTCTCACATAAGTTCCTTCCATGTTTAAGTATCCAAGTACACTATCCCCCATTTTGCATCCTTCTTGTTTAGGAAGTACTTGATGGTTACATGGTCTTTGCAGACTACAAGTTTGGAGCCCACTAGATACTGACAAAATGTGTTGGAAAAATAAACTATGGCTAGCAACTCCTTCTCAGTTGTGGCATAGTTTCTTGGGCCTCATCAAGTGTCTGGCTGACATAGTCGATGGCATGCAGCTTGTTGTCCTTTCTTTGGCCAAGGATTGCACATATGGCATAGTCACTCACATCACACATTAGTTCTAACGGTGCATCCCAATCTGGTGGATAAATTATAGAAGCTGTGATTAGTGCATCTTTGAGTTTTTTGAAAGTGACTTGACATTCTTCATTAAAAACAAATTTAACATCTTTGGCAAGCAATGAACATATATGTTATTCTATTTTGGAGAGGTCATTGATGAACTGTCTATAGAAACCTAAATGTCCAAGAAAACTTCTAACATCCTTGGAATTAGACAGAGTAGACTTTTCTCAATTCCTTCCACTTTTGCCATGTTAACCTCAATACCATTGTTATAAATGATATGGCCTAGTACTACCCCAGATTGTACCATGAACTGACACTTTTCCAGTTTAGTACTAGTTAACATTATTACAATGCTCAAGGACTTTAGATAAATTAGCTAAGCAATCATCCAAAGAATATCCATAGGCACTGAAAGCTTCCATAAAAAATTCCATCATTAGTTCAATAAAATATGTGAAGATAGCCATCATGCACTATGGAAAGGTCGTTGGTGCGTTGAAAAGACTGAAAGGCATGTTCCTATAGGCGTAGGTACCATAGGTGCATGTAAAAGTCATCTTTTCCTTATCTGACAGATAAATCACTGTTTGGAAAAATCCCAAGTAGTCATCACAATAACAAAACTAAGAATGAAAGTCTAGTCTCTCTAACATTAAATTAATGAAAGGCAATGAAAAATGGTTTTTACATCTAGATTTGTTTCATATCCTATAGTCTATACAGATGCGCCATCCTGTGGAAACATGGGTCTGAATCAGTTCACCATTGTCTCTTTTCATAACAGTTGCACACCCCTTTTTGGGTACTACATGAATAGCACTCTTCCAGGGGCAATCACTAATGGGAAAAATGATCCATGCATCTTTTAATTTAATAATCTATTTCTTAACAACCTCAAGTATATTTTGATTTAAACACCTAGGAGGTTCAACACAAGGTTTGGCCTCTTCCTCTAAATTAATTCTATGTCTGCAAATGGAGGGATTGGTGCCTTTCAAATCATTGATAGAATAATTGATTACTTCCTTATGTAAACACAATTCATTCAACAATATGACTTCTTATTCATCGGTTAAAGTAGCATTTATCATGACAGGACAAGTAGAATTTGTTTCAAGAAAAGCATACCTTAGCCCCAATGGAAGGGGTTTGAGTTCTACCATGTTCTCTTTGGTTTTCTTGCTAGAATCATCTTTCAATGGTGAATTATCTTCATGAGATGAAGGTCATGTGGTACTAGAATTAACATCCATATTTTTTATGGGCATGGTGGCGTGCAACTTGGTTTCATAACAATAGTCAACAAGAAATAAAAAAAATCTTCATCTTCCTCCAGAAAATTGTCAATACAATCAACTAGGTAGATATTTTCCATCTTGCTTGGGGATTTCATTGCGTCCAAGATAGGAAACTCCATTATCTATCATCCTACTCTAAGAGTAATCTTTCCCTCTTGTACATAAACTATACAATTAGTTGCACAGAGGAAAGGTCTTTCAAACTAAATAATATTGGATGGGATCTCATTCATGTCAATCATAATGAAATTGCAAGGGATGACAAACTTGCCTACTTGAATAGGCACATCTTCAAAAATTCCTTTAAGATACTTGATGGTGTGATCTTTAAGTTGAATCGCCATCATGGTTGGCTTCAATTCTCCAATATCAAGCTACTCCCATAATGTAAATGGAATAAGGCTTATGTTGGCCCCCAGAACAACTAAACCTTTATAAAATGTTGTGTCACCAATCTTACAAAGCAATATGAAGACACCTTGATCATCAAATTTCTCCTATAACCTATTTTTAATGATTGATCATGTCCTTTCAGATAGCATGACAATTTCTACTTGATCTATCCAACTCCTTTTGGTTAAGAGATCTATTCAGAACTTTGCATAGGTAGGCATTTCACAAAAGACTTCTTCTAAACGAAGGTTGACATACAGTTTGTTAAGAATGTCCATAAACCTATGAAATTTATCTTCTTCTTTCTGGCATGCAAACCTTTGAGTAAAAGGGGCATTAGGCTTGTAAGATGGCTCCTCATTAGTTATACCTTTATTCTTTTGACTTTTTTCAACATCAACATCTTTATCATCCTCAACTTTCTTCTCATCTACCAGTGAGGGTCTTTCAATAATGTTTGCACTCCTCAAGGTATTGGACTTACATTCACGGGGGTTCATCTGTGGCTGAATTGGCAATCCACTAGAAGAAGCTCTTTGGTTTGCTAAACTTTGTAGGACAATCTGATTTTCTAGAATCTTTGTGCGAGTAGCAATACCATCTACCTTGGAAGAGATTTGAATGGTAGAATCCTTTAAGAGTATCCCATGTGTATAGAACTCATCATTTTGTTGAGTCTGTGTTGACACAAAAGTCTCAAGCCTGGTTTCAACAATTTACTTAGGTTGAGATTGATTCTAGTTCATGTTGTTGTTGAATCCTGACGATTGGTTGTTATTCATGGGTTGGAAGTTGCTCACTTGATGTTGTTGATTTCAGCCTCAGTTCTACTGGGGTTGATTTAATTGTTGGTTCTGAGGATTGTTGTCCGTGTAAGTTAATTTGGGTGATATTTCCACCCTAGGTTATAAGTATTGGAGTAGGGATTGTAGAGCTTCTTGTTAGGGAAACTCCATACTACATTAGCTTGCTCTTGTGCCTCTCCAACACTCATTTGTGGGGTAAAACAGGATGAGAGTCATGATTGGAGGTTCCACATGCTTCACATACTTTCTCAGATGCTTGGATGGAGTGTGTAGTCAACTTTTCAATCTTCTATGACAATGCATCAAGTTGGGCTGTAAGAATATCAACTGCATCAACGGTGTGTTTCCCACCTAACTTCTAAGTTGTTCCCCTTGATGAGTAAGGTTGGCTAGTTCTTTTTGAACTATACTAACAATGATTAAGTGTGATATCTTCTATGATATCACATGCCTCTCTATAGGATTTTTTCATTAATTCTCCATTACCAACGACATCCACAGACATACGGGTGTTGTAAAATAACCCATTGTAGAAGGTTTCTAACAACGACCAATTAGTCAAATCATGGTGAGGACAAAGGCATTGCAGATCCTTAAATCTCTCCCATGTATCATAGAGTGTTTCACCTTTTTGTTGCTTGAAGTTGGTGAGTTGGCTCCTTAGTTGAGTTCTCTAGCTAGAAGGAAAGTACTTGGTAAGTAAAGTATTTAATAGCTCATCCCAACTCTTGATAGATTGTTGGGGTAATGATGACAACCACACATTGGATCGGTCTCCTGGTGTGAACGGGAATAGGAGTAGACTATCACGGAACCGGAATCCCAGTCCCATGAACCAAATGTATACCAAAGGTGAAATGCGGAAGCGTAAAGCTTAGCACACATGAACAGATAACAAGATACAAGCACCAACATAATCTCAACAATCAACAAGATATATTAAGCAACACCATTATATTACACGGTTTGAATTACATATTCAAGAGTCACTTTGTACAAGTATGCTCATGTATACTATATCTGGATCTTACAACAAGTACACCTAGCATAGCTCACCAAGCCCATCAACCTTCTAGCCATCTCTGAGCCTAAAAACAACATACGAGAAATGGGTCAACACACAAGGTGTTGAGTATGGGGCAGAAAGATACACATATATATAAGCTTTGCATAATTTTGAAAAGATTTCAAGATTAAACGAACCAGAATAAACATGTTAATTGTTTAACAAATGCAAAATCATATTTTATGTCATTTTACTCCATTATACCAACAATATCAAGCATGTTTAAGGCCTTTGACCATCTTCCTGTCGGAAGGGTCCACAAGGGTGCTCAAGCTTAGCTAACCCTTTTACACGAGAGGGACCTCAAGGCCATAGCCAAGAGCTAACCCTTTATCAATCAATATTATAATGGAGTTTTATCTATATATGTGTTCAAGTTATAAAACTGACGAGGCAAACATCGAGTAACACATAGCAATACTACATGGCAATATTTGAGAAGATAGACAAACAAGCATACAATATTGCAAGAAAGTGGTAGTCATATAACTAGATAAGGCCCATACCTGATTCAGATATTTCATAACCTAACACGTCCATTACCATCTAGCCACATGCCAAACCTGATTAAGAATAATATTGCATATATACATTAGATTCTCATCATTAACCCTAATTATCTTTGTTTTAAGGGTTTTGGCCAAGTTAGGTCCCAAGTTGCTTATTGGGTCATTATATGATATTGTTCTGATCTAGATGTCATCATGATGGTGTGGTTCAAGTTTCATATCATTTCGAGGTTTCATGTGAACATGACAAGATTTATGATACTTATTCTCAGATTAGGTCACGAGACTCATAAAAGAGTAATCAAGGTCAAAGATCATCAATGAATAAGAGCCAAGAATAAGGGATGGTTTAGATTAGCAACATTAGGTCATAAGAAACATATAACAAGATTAGGTGGTTGTCCACTAGCAACAAGTTTAGCAATCTAGGGAAAAGTTCACCATTAAAGTCCAAACTACGCACATATGTACAAAAAGGAGTAACTTATGAGCAATAGGGAGAGTAAGACTTTCATTAGGGATACAAGAAAATTATTATTACTGATTTAAGGATCGGGGATAGATTGAGTAGCCAAGATCCCAGTTTTGCATCATGATCCTACATCAACTATATTCTAAATGATTAACTTATGCATCTTTTAGAAAAGTAGGGAACAAATGATAGAACTAGATTCTAAAACCTAATCCATTGTGTAGATCTCGTTGAGTAGACAAATTTTCATATATCATATGTGAGTTTTGGCCAAAGGAATGTAAAGTTATCATCATTATACCACATTAGGAAAAACTAGGATGTCACCCATTCACCTTGCGATTTGGATTGGGCCTTGGCGGCAGCTCACGGGCCTGATGCCTGGACGCCTTGGCCCATGAGGATTTGGCCCTCCCTGGACCTGGCTTTCTTCCACGCGTGTGGATACACCCATTCCCGTTCCTTTCTCGCGATCCCTATGCAGCAGTGGAGGGGACGAACAAAGCACCTCTGCTCCCGTTGCTCGTTGACACTGCACCTGCTGCAGCCGACGTAGAGGCGACTTGGCGGTGTGGGTGGCAAAGGAGGAAAATTCCCTCAGTTTCCTCCTGACCTTCGCAACCTATCAGAGCCCTTTCAGTTGCTAGCGGCACCTATTGGCTACCGCCGGTCTCCTCCCAGCCAGCCCTGAAGATGCAGAAGAGAGGGGGAGAGGAAGGGCAGAAGGGAGAATATGAAGGTCGCCCATAGATATGGGTGGCAATGCTGGTCTCCTCGGGGAAGGTGACGACCCCAGTGCCGATTCCATTATCAAAATAGAGTGGGGGGGATATTGGCAGACAAGGTAAAAGAGAACAGGGGGTACGATGGTTCCAAACCATCTTGGCGGTTGGGAAGATAGAAAGAGGAAATCAAGGATAAAGGATCTAGGTTTAGATGGTAGGGATTTATAAAGCAACAAAGAACACTAGGGTTTAGATTCCCTCCACTCATCATGGGATTTGAAAGATTTCCCGATCTGGCTGGAGGTGGGGGAAGACTAAGCGCTTCCTTCCGTTTTGGGGAGAAGGAAGACTACTAGTCAAATGGGCCGCGTGTCTAATATTGGGCCCAATAAGGGTTGAAACTCAACAAGAATAATTAAAATGTGTACAATATGAGTCAATATTCAAATACCCATATATTGGGCTAGGATGGTCCAAATGAGGTGAATTTCACACTGTTGTAAACACAATTGAATCCTCGATAACATGAAATCCATTATAGAGTATAAAGATCATATATAAATGGTTCACTTTATGGTGATATGATATAGCATTATCCTCTTATTCAATAGTGCAAAATAGCATCCCACATTGTGAAATAGATCCTCATAGTGGCCAAATTGGAATGTCACAACTCTCCAATCATGAACTTAACATTGAATTGAGTAAGAGAGACTTGATGAGAGATAAAGGATACAATATAGGGGAGATAAAAATCTAGGTTGTCACATAGACATACTCCTTTTGCCAAAACATTATTTCTCTTGAAGGTGTTAATGTACTGCAAAAACTCAGCTATGTGAAGATTTTGATCCTCCATAGGTGTTCCTCCAAAATGGTTCTGATGGATCATCTACATAATGGTAGGGCTAATAGAGAAATTGTTGACCTCAATAGTTGGATGATCAATGGCTTCACAGATGTTGATGGAAGCTGGAACAAAAAATTCTTTATGTGAGTGGTTGTCCTCCATCTCTGATTCTTGATAGTGATTGGGTGAGCACGATGGTGAAGGTGTTGAAGGAAGTTGTCATGGAACTGGAATCCCAGTCCCATGAAACAAATGTATACCAAAGGCAACATGCAGAAGTGTAAAGCTTACCACACCTGAATAGATGACAATATACAAACACCAACATAATCACAACAATCCACAAGATATATTAAGCAACATTATTGTATTACACGATTTAAATTACATATTTCAAGAGTCACTTTGTACAAGTCTGCTCATGTATACTATATTTGATCTTACAATAAACACACCTAGCATAGCTCACCAAGCCCATCATCTTTCTAGCCATCTCTGAACCTAAAAACAACATATGAGAAATGGGTCAACACACGAGGTGCTGAGTACGGGGCAAAAAGATACATATATATAAGCTTTGCATAATTTGAAAAAGATTTCAAGATGAAATGAGCAAGAATAAACATGTTAATTGTTTATCAAAATGCAAAACCATGTTTTATGCCATTTCACTCCATTATATCAACAATATCAAACATGTTTAAGGCCTTTGACCAACTTCACGTCGGAAGGGTCTATAAGGGTTACAAAATTAGCTAAACCTTTTATACGAGAAGGACCTCAAGGCCATAGCCAAGAGCTAACCCTTTATCAACAATATTATAATGGAGTTCTATATATGTGTGTTCAAGTTATAAAACTGACGAGGCAAACATCGAATAAGACAAAGGAATACTACATGGAAATATTGGGAAAATAAATAAACAAGCATACAATACACATCATTTCAAACAAGAAAGCTAGTCATATAAATAGATAAGCCCCAAACCTGATTCATAGGTTTCATAACCTAACATATCCTTCACCATCTAGCCACAATCCAAACCTGATTAACAACAAGATTACGTATATGCATCAGATTCTCATCATTAACCCTAATTAGATGCATTTTAGGGTTTTGGCCAAGGTGGGTTCCAAGTTGCTTATTGGTTCATTATATGATATTGTAATGATCTAGAGGTCATCATGATGGTGTGGTTCAAGATTCATGCCATTATGACGTTCCATGCTCTTTCTATAATCATAATAAGGTTTAAGGCATTTACATGCATTCTAGGGTCAAAAGACTCACAAAAGAGCAACAAAGGTCATGACCATCAAGACTGGAGAATCCCATCATCAAACATGGTTTAGATCAGCAACATTAGGTCATAAGAAACATATTCCAAAATAGGTGTGTGTCCATTAGAAGCAAGATCAGTAATCTAGGGCAAAGTTCAACATTATAATCCAAAGTAGGCACATATGTACAATAGGAGTCATTTATGAGGAATAGGGAGAGTATGACCTTCATTTAGTTCAAGGGTGCATAAAACATACTGATTTAAGGATTGGGGGTAGATTGAGCATCAAGATTCAATCATTAATCATAATCATATGTTAAGTATATTCAAAGTAGTCAAAGGTTACATCTTAAGCAAAATAAGGACACTAGAAGAATATTCAGGGTCTTGAAATAATCTCATGTTGTAGGTCTTTTCGAGAGGATTAGTTTGATATATAATTTTGTTATATTTGGCCATAAAATGAGGAAGTTGTGAATTTTTGAAGATCTTGCATTCAAACTATATTAGTATGTGACATGAATACCTTGATATTCAAAGAATCTGGGTGTGGGCCCACTTGCTACTTAGACGCAAGCCATTGGTTCGTCGGGGTCCAAGTATGAGGCTGACTAGCCCAGTGGCGCACTAGGGCCTTCATCACGACCATCGAGATTAGGGCTTAGCTATCCTATGGCCCTGGTCCTGTGTTGCCCTTGTGTCTCCTGGCTCGAGCAGCTGGCCGCCACCCCACGGCTGGGCTCGCCGAAGCGGAATCCATATGCAAAGGAGTTTGTGATCTGCGTGGGAAAGTTGTCATGCGTCCCTATAAGGGCCCGACGGAGCCGGATCCGACCTTGTCTGCAGCCTACGAGACCCAAATGGCTGGACACGCCAAGGTGGTCTTGTGGCGGCGGCTCCGGGCTGGAGGTTGACGAAGGGTAGGATGGTGGTGCAACAGGGTACAAATGAGAGGGAATAGGGTTGGAAATATGAGGGGAATGAAAAATAGAGAGGATCGAAGCATCATATACTGAAATCAATGAGAGGAAGTGCTTGGTTGGGCACTGTGAGCGGTTTGGGTATCAACATCCCTATTTGCATCGATGGTGCATAAAGAGATGGGAGACAAGTCCCCAATCGTTAGATTAACATGGTCTCAGATCCAACAGATAACATGAGAAGTCAGTTAGGGTTTTCCAAAGAGTGTGGCAGTTGTTGGGCCACACACCCCTTGAAATTGGCCCATTAAGGCTCAAAACCCAACGAAAACGAATTAAAACATGCATAAGTTGAGCCAACTTTAAAAGGCACTAACTCGGGCTATATATGTCAGATTGGGGCGATTCTTGCAGCGTTGGGTTTGAAATTGAGTTGACTACAATGTGGTGCATATTTAAAAGACAAAATATCATGGTTTTTGTGTTCATAATTAGATACAATAAGGTGACACGATATAGAAAGATGCTTAGTTAAAAGTACAAATTAAAGTCGCACATTGCAAATTGACCATGGTAGATGCCAAATTGGAATATCACAACCATCCAATTATTTATTTAATATCAAATTGAGTAAGAGACACTTGATGCGAGAGGAGTATTACAATAGAAGAGAGAGAAATTTGAGTTGTCACATCCTTCCCTCCTTATAAGAAATTTCATCCTCGAAATTCATCAATGATTTAAGTTAAGAGTCAAGTTAGGATCCATTGGGTCTATCTATTGAACCATGGTTGTCAAGGCATTCCCCACCCTGGGATGCAAATGTAGGCTATCATCATTTAGGGTATACCTATCCCGATAATGTACATATTACTTAGTGTTCCCTCACAATGTGGAATCATCATTGCATTAGTGTTTACCCAATCCTTAGTAAGCATACATTAGTTTTTTTTTTCATATATTCATACGAGGATAAGGTGCATTATCATATCTATGTTATAAATTCTTTAATGAACATGTTCATGGTCATGACTTCAAATGAGACTATCATCAAGTGTGTATCTCCCCTTTACTCTAGATTTTGTGCATTTTTTTTTCAAAAAATTCTACCAATTCTAACCAACTATTTTCATTATTTTTCCTTTCAAATATATAATTAAGCAATTTATTCATAATTTTCATTTGATTTATGACCCCAAGAGCATCGTCATATTGGGTTGTTTTTTTTTGTCATGAGATTAGGAATGTTACCCTCATTATTCAAGGCAAGATCTGAAGACATCATCATATCCAGTTCATGATTTCAAGGCTACATCTTTTATGTATAGTATGATTTTATACTAGTTCTATCTTATGAGAGTGGCTATTGCACATTTATCAAAATTTGAACTAAACTAAGAATCTTTCATGTATCGAGCATCATTCGAGGAACAACATTATCATCAACGTCGATGTTTCGTAAGTTTCTCACTTGTATCAAGAAAGATATCCACAAGCTCAAGCCACTCAAGCTAAGACTCATATATGTCCAACTAGACATGCTAACCACAACCATCTACCCATAACAAAATTTTCTACCCACCTTTCAAGAAACAAGGGTAACCACTAGATTCCTTTATATGCAACTACTAACCCAAGTATGAGACTCATCATGGATATCACACATCATATAGATCATATTGGGTCTTGGGACATCTCCCTCACCTATATATCAAGAATCAAATATTCACTTACCTCTTTCTCTAGGGTTAGATATTTTCATATGACATCTAGGGTTCAACATTATCGAGAGACCACAAAATAGGTGACTCAACTCATAAACTTAGAAGTATTATAGCTAGGGACTCGTCATCAAGTATTTCATCATTCATATTTTTCAACATTTCAAATATTTTAGAGTTTAGGTATTCTAACCTTCCCCTAAGGTGGGTCGACTCATATCAAAAGGACAGCCTATTCATATGTCCCATGCTAGAGGTCCTCCTTTATAAAGAGATTGAGGCCCATGTAGGTCTCAAACTATATGTCACATATCATATCCCAACATGCACAAGGCTAGTTACAAGCAAACATTCCAACCCACTACCCATGTTTAGCACATCAACCAAGTCCTATGCATCAACAAGGTGCTAGGTCTAGCTAGGGTGCATGGTCAAACTCATTTCATATCATCAAACTACTTGGCCCTCTTAAGGACAAACTTGGGTCTTGTCAATATTGACATCATTATCAACATTATTATCATCATCTTAGGTTTCTAGGTTACTCACTTTCCTAACCTATATTATGGCTCTAGACAACTCTAGAGACTATCACTATCATCTAAACTCTCTCATCTAGACTTGATGTTACATCTCTTTCTCCTAGGTTGCATGGAAACTCATTGCCTTTCTACGTGTGGTAACATTTTTCATATGTACCTATAATAATACTTGAAATATGTTTTCTCCAATGTTTAAACAGATGATGAAACCACCACACTCCATTCAAATAAAACCAAAATCAAAACAAGTTACCACACTCATGAGGTAGTCTAGTATCATGATACCTAGAGAACTGGCAAGAACACGGTGCACACTTGTGTAGACATCCTAAGCACATGTCGTGAATCATATCAAGGGAGGTAATTTACACAAGTCTACACCTAGTTCTAGAACATCTACATTCTAACCTAGAGGCTAAGTCTACCTAATCCACAAAGGACATCTTATTAAGTTTCTAGGGTTGAGATGTAAAGTGAGTTTAGTTTGTGTTTCATGTGAGCAATGTTTGGTGTAGTTATTGTTCATGCTCTGATACCATCCGTCACAGAACCGGAATCCCAGTCCCATGAACCAAACGTATACCAAAGGCAACATGTGTAAGCGTAAAGCTTAGCACACATGAACAAATGACAAGATACAAACACCAATAAAATCTCAACAATCCACAAGATATATTAAGCAACATTATTGTATTATACAATTTAAATTACATATTTCAAGAGTTTCTTTGTACAAGTCTGCTCATGTATACTATATTTGGATCTTTCAATAAGTACACCTGGCATAGCTCACCAAGCCCATCATCTTTCTAGCCATCTCTGAACCTAAAAACAACATATGAGAAATGGGTCAACACACATGGTGTTGAGTACGGGGCAAAAAGATATATATATATATATATATATATATATATATATATATATATATAAGCTTTGCATAATTTGAAAATATTTCAAGATGAAACGAACAAGAATAAACATATTAACTGTTTATCAAAATGTGAAACCATATTTTATGTCATTTCACTCCATTATATCAACAATATCAAGCATGTTTAAGGCCTTTGACCAAATTCCCGTCGGAAGGGTCTGTAAGGGTTACAAAATTAGCTAACCCTTTTCTATGAGAGGGACCTCAAGGCCATATCCAATAACTAACCATTTATCAACAATATTATACTGGAGTTCTGTATATATATGTGTTCAAGTTACAAAACTGATGACGCAACCATCGAGTAAGACATAGCAATACTACATGACAATATTGGGAAAATAAATAAACAAGCATACAATACACATCATTTCAAACAAGAAAGCTAGTCATATAATTAGATAAGGCCCGTGCCTGATTCAGAGGTTTCATAACCTAACATATCCTTCACCATCTAGTCACAAGCCAAACCTGATTAACAACAAGATTACATATATGCATTAGATTCTCATCATTAACCCTAATTAGATGCATTTTAGGGTTTTGGTCAAGGTAGGTTCCAAGTTGCTTATTGGTTCATTATATGATATTGTACTGATCTATTGGTCATCATGATGGTGTGGTTCAAGTTTCATGCCATTATGACGTTCCATGCTCTTTCTATAATCATAATAAGGTTTAAGGCATTTACATGCATTCTAGGGTCAAAAGACTCACAAAAGAGCAACCAAGGTCATGATCATCAAGACCAGAGAATCCCATCATCAAACATGGTTTAGATAAGAATCATTAGGTCATAAGAAGCATATTCCAAAATAGGTGTGTGTCCATTAGAAGCAAGATCAGTAATCTAGGGCAAAGTTCAACATTATAATCCAAAGTAGGCCCATATGTACAATAGGAGTCATTTATGAGGAATAGGGAGAGTATGTCCTTAATTTAGTTCAAGGATGCATTTAGGATACTGATTTAAGGATCAGGGGTAGATTGAGCATCAAGATCTAATCATTAATCAAAACCATGTGTTAAGCATATTCAAAGTAGTCAAAGGTTACATCTTTAGAAATATAAGGAAACTAGAAGAACATTCAGGGTCTGGAAATAAGTTCATGTTGTAGGTCTTTTCAAGAGGATCAGTTTGATATATAATTTTGCTATATTTGGCCTTAAAATGAGGAAGTTGTGAATTTTTGAAGATCTTGCAATCAAACTATATTAGTATGTGACCTGAATACCTTGATATTCAAAGAATCTGGGTGTGGGCCCGCTTGCTACTTGGACGCGGGTCATTGGTTTGTCAGGGTCCAAGTATGAGTCTAACTAGCCCAGTGGTGCACCGGGGCCTTCATCACGGCCATCGAGATTAGGGCTTCGCGATCTTGTAGCCCTGGTCCTGTGTTGCCCTTGTGTCTCCTGGCTCGAGTAGCTGTCCGCCACCCCGCGGCTGGGCTCACCGGAGCGGAATCCATACGCAAAGGAGTTAGTGATCTACATGGGAATGTTCTCTTGCATCCCTATAAGGGACCGAAAGAGCTGGATCTGGCCTTTTCTACAGCCTACGAGACCCAAACAGATGGACACGCCGAGGTGGTGTTGTGGCGGCGCCGCCGGGCTAGAGGTTGAAGAAGGGTAGGATGGCGGCGCAACAGGGTACAAATGAGAGGGAATAGGGTTGGAATATGAGGGGAATGAAAAATAGAGAGGATCAAAGCATCATATACTAAAATCGATGAGAGGAGGTGCTTGGTTGGACACCGTGAGGGGTTTGGGTATCGACAACCCAATTTGAGTCGATGGTGCATAAAGAGATGGGGAGACAAGTCCCCAATCGTTAGATTAACATGGTCTTAGATCCAACAGACAACATGAGAGGTCAGTTAGAGTTTTCCAATGAGGGTGGCGGCTGTTGGGCCGCGCACCCCTCGAAATTGGACCATTAAGGCTCAAAACCCAACAAAAACGAACTAAAACATGCATAAGTTGAGCCAACTTTAAAAGGAACTAACTCGGGCTATAGACGTCAGATTGGGGTGATTCTTGTGCCATTGGGTTCAAAATTGAGTCCTCTAGAATGTGGTGTATATTTAAAAGACAAAATATCATGGTTTTGGTGTTCATAATTAGATACAATAAGGTGGCATGATATAGCAAGATGCTTAGTTAAAAGTACAAATTAAAGTCACACGTTGCAAAATTGACCATGGTAGTCACCAAATTGGAATATCACAATCATCCAATTATGTATTTTATATCAAATTGAGTAAGACACACTTGATGATAGAGGAGTAGTACAATAGAAGAGAGAGAAAATTCAGGTTGTCACAGAAGTGATGATAGTTGTGATCCCTCCAAGCTTGAAGAGTTATCACCCTTCTTTCCTCTCCTTTGACTGCAAAAAGTTCTCTCAATTTTTGGGTTTAAGAAGATGGATGTCTATGGAGCCCTCTTAGAATGACACATGCAACCTACAAACACAAAAGTTGAGTGAAAATCACAAGAATAAAAAAACGTATCGCAATACAAAGATTGTAAAATGATGACTTAGTCTCGAATACTAGTTAGCACTTTTACTCTAACCAAGAATTTCCATATCTCCCCAGTAGTAGCGCCAAAAACTTGTTGATTGCCATGGAAAGTGAGTTTTAAATAAAATGCTCAACTCATCAATCACCCACAAGTATATTAAATCAATTGTAGTCGAGGACAAACCACAAGGATCTAGGCTATATAGGGGAAAACCTGCTAATTTTTAACAATCTAAGTCAGATTACCAAAGTTGAGTTTTGATTAAGATCAGCTATTAAGAAAGAACAAGTACTAAATTAAAGCATTTAGATTAGATTTAAAAGATCTCTGGTATAAGATTCAACTTCCATAATATCACATCATGTGCAACTATGAAATTAAACATGTTAATTAACTTGCAAGGAAGGTTGCCATCGTCATGCACCTCCCGGTGGAATGAGATGATTCTCATCTTCGCATAGCACTCTCACGCCTGTGTTTATATTTGAAAGTAACCTTGGATGCTCAACATTCCCAAGACACTCCTATAGTCAAGGGTTTGTTGAAAAGAGGTCTACTTGATACTCCCTCAATACATTCTCTTGAATCGCATAGAGCAGTATAAAACATGCATATTTGATGGCTAGTCAAGCATACAAGGAATAGAACACTGTAGGAAATCTTATAGAAGCAAATTAACTAACAATAGATATAAATTGCAAGTTCACATGAGTAATAGCATAGGATATACTCTCCCATGCCCAATAAAAAGAGTTCTACTAGTCCATAATGAAGAAATACATGCACAAGTCACAAATTCCAGAGTTTACCATGATTAGAAAGAAGCAAAGTTGAGAGAAACCAAAGAGTGAAGTGTAAAAAGTAAAACTTCAGATTGAGGATGAAGTTCCACCCTTGTAACTACTCCAACTTGGAATTTCTTCCCTCCCGAGAAACTTTGTCAAATTAGAGAAGTTCTGTTTCACCTTTGGAGAAGAAAAATAGAAAAAAAATGATAAATAAAGGTTGTTCTTTCCCAAGAAACACCTCCTACTTATCCAAAATTGTCTCTGTCTTTCTCTACAACTTTCTTGGTAATTAATTCTTCCAAATGTCGAGTGACAACTGCCCCATATGGCGAGTCTCGTCTTTAAAATGAGGGGCAATTGTTTTCAAAATCTATAGAACCCGACAAAGATACAACATGTCTTTTAGAAGACACAACATGTTTGTCAATGTAACTACCAGACAATTTTCTTTCCACAAAGAGTACATGGTGTGTCGCTGATAAGACACATCATGTAGGTGTAACTGAAGTCAATCTAGGTGGGTGGTATACATCATGTGCTAATAAACACAAACTGTTTACTTTAGCAGAACTTTGGATTTTGGCTTTTGAATGTGCAGACACATCATGTCTAGGTAAATAACATGTCGTATCTTTTGTCTTCAATAGGAGATGAAATCCTTTGGAAACTTAAATGTCGTGTGTTAAATAACACATGTCGTGTCTTTTGCTTTGCATTGAGGACTTCCCTACGTAGAAAGTTACACGACGTGTACAAATAAAGACATGACGTGTCTTCTTCAATTTCTGCAGGATCAACTCAATATAAAATGCAAATCATCAGGGATTCTAACTAAGTTTAGATTTAGGGGTTGTATTATTGTGATGACCCTGATCTTAGGAGTGTGATATTCAATATAGTAATTGTAGAAGTACCTTGAGTAATATGAAGTAGTGATGGAACTTGAGGTATCATGTGGCCAATTGATGAACTCTAAGGTGTGTTAGAACCATAAAAGATATTGTTGGAATTGTTTGATCAAGATTCAATTAATTTATAGACTTTGGTCAATGGTTACTGTTTATATGATCATGTTATAAAATTTTGGTCTCAAACATTGCTAGATGAGAAATTATACCACAAAGGATCCATGTGTAAAATATGTAATATTTTGAGGTCCCTTTTGGAGGTTATTAAGATATAATGATGTGAACTATTGATTTTAATAAGTTAGAAATAAGTAAAATTTCCATTAATGTCATGATGCCATTCAATCAATTAGAGGGGCGCGACTATGTTAGTCGTGACCTGGCTAGGTGGTGTGACACACTATTGGCCTTTAGATATATCTAAAGACTTTAGGATTGTCACCTACCTCCGTTTTCAACGGAGCAAACTCGTGTACTGGAGACCAGGTCATGAATAGGTTAGGAGTTTTAGATTGGTCATCAAATCCACCGCACTTCCAGGAGCTACCCAACAACCTGACATTGTGGTGGGTGGTAGAATATCTCTCGTCCTTCTCCACCAGGTACACAACAAAAACTTAAGTGACAACCCAAACAAATAGGTTTTGGTGAGGTTCTATACGGGAGAGATAACCCAAAGAGGTGACCTATCTTCCTTTAACTATGTTTGATCCGGCAATGCCTTTGAGCAGCCTAACAAAGTCACCTCTGGCACATACGAGTTCAGATGATGGGGAGCTTGTTTCTGATCCACACAACCTGCAGATGCCATGGAAGGATGCAGATGTCTCTGAGAGGCAAGGCATGTGTGGAGAAAACCTTCATATATGGAGTGGCAGTAACCCAAAAATTCCATTGACGAGTCCTAACCTCTTCTCCTTTCATCTACGGAGTCCACCCTTGCGGCGATGCTACTGTTTCATAGAGAAGCAAAGCCCCAATTTCACAGAGCTTTCTCCGCCACAAATCCTTAGCGTAGGTATTGTGGGTCCATGATCCCTCTCCAGACGTCGAGGGTTCTCGCAGAAGTGCGCCAATACATAGAAGGCGTCGTAGGACCATCATCTGATGACGAGAACGCTGAGACGCAAAGGTGTTGCTCGTCAGGAGTCTATTCCAAAGCGGCACCCTGTTCTACGATGACTAGGAAGGCTAGCGGGAGAGAACGAGAGTGGGTCAAGAGAGATGACAACTGAGGAGGAGTGAGGACCATATCTGTGTAGAGGTATCTGTTGATCGATCATCAACGCATCGACCCATCCTTCATGTCGACGACACGCTCACAAGAACTAGGTTCTCACGCAATAGGAGGTGGATGATAAAACTCGAGAGGAAGGTGATCGCCGAAGCATATCTCAGGTCCAAATCGGCATGTGATGGCTCTAGACTCAATCCCGATCCTTGCTGCACCTGTTGGAGCTCTGCGAGCAAAGTGCTGCCTTTGAAGATGAGGCATCGCCATGTTCCTTCACATCATGTCAGAGCTTTGGAGCTTCCAGTTGAGATGGGAAGAGGAACCATGGCACCCGCTACCTTCGTGGATGGCAAGTGAGGTCGTGCTAACTATTAGGCTCCAAGGTGGGTGCTGGCAGCTTGCAGGGTTCCCCACTGGGAACTAAGCCTCTATGCAGCCACAATCACACAGAATGTTTGGAGCGCAGGCAATGCTTCGTGAGCCTGATCGTGATGGGGAAAGAGAACTAGGGTGTGATCGGTTCAGGAAGACCATCCACTAAACTGGATGACCTAATCAAACCAAGGATGTGAACCGCTCAAGGTAAATACTTATAATTTCCAAAAAATGTCACTTTCTTAGAAAATGCTTTATAAATAGACCCCTTAGCCAATAAATTCCCCAAAAATACTCCTAGACTTAGAAAAATGTCATGTATATTACTGGACCCTTAGATCAGACCTTTGATGAACTAATATTGATGATACTTAATTTAGATGAGAATGCTTCATTTAAATGATATAATTAGAAAATGGTTGAGGTTAAATATGAAAAAAATAAGTTTGAACCCTAATATCATCTGGAAATTAAATGTGGACTCTGATCTTAATATTATTGAGAAATTTTAGGTCTTTTCTGATTATTACCTAATTACATGTTTAATCCTCATATTAATTCTAGAAAATAGTTCAAGAATCAGAAAAATATGCAATTTGGACCATACCTCTAAAGTGACTGCATGATTACTAGAAAAATATCAGATACCATCCTAAGATTAGATGGAACCTAGATTTGGCCAAACCCTAATTTAGACCTAAAATATGTAGAATATGATGCACATATATTAATGATGATTAATTTTTATTAATCAGGTGATGACCATAGATGTAGATGATCTAGAATATAAATAGGAATCTTTGAACTCAGGTACGTGGGTTTTATTAAGTATAAGACTAGTTTTCATGAATGCATAATGATATGATGTACTTTGGATGCTTGTGTTTGCATATAAATTCTTGGATGTGTATTAGTAGTATATGCTCCGCAAAACATTAAAGAACATAAAAAAAGAATATAGATGGTTTGTAGCTACTAAGTAGATATATGCTCTCTCTCTCTCCCTCAATCCCCTCTCTCTTCCTCTAAATATAAGGTCGGCACTCGGTCCCCATAGCCCAAGGGGCGGGGAAAAATGAAGTGTGACATCTCTCTCCCCTCTAAATATAAGGTCGGCACTTGGTCCCCATAGCCCAAGGGGTGGGGAAAAATGAAGTGTGACACCACTTAGTAGTACAAATGCATCAAAAGACATCTAAAAATATGTGTTACCTAATTATCACTTTAAACAATGTTTTTCTTTTAATCTTTCTTTCTCAAGTTGTTTTAATTATGAAACATATTAGTATGTATCTTTCTACCCATGTGCACAACACCTTGTGTGTTGATTCACTATTTCACGTATGTTTTAGGTTCAGAGCTAGCATGGGATAAAATATAGGAAGTGAGCAATTTTCCAGGTTGTACCTATTGTGTTAAGATCATGTTAGCATACATGTTCATAGACTTATAGAATTTTCTTCAAACTATATAAATGTAAGTTGTAAAAATAATTCATTTGTAAAGTACATATTGAATGTTGATAATTTTATGGTTGTATGTTCATGTATGCGCATATTGCTTCCACAATGCACTTTGATACAATTGCTTAACATTTTCGGATTTTGTCTTCTCATCTCCATGGGATTTTTCGAAGGTGAAAATCCGGGGACGTTACAATTATCCCCATTTTGTTATCTTTGTTGTGTACATGTGATCAAAATCAAGCAACGAGTAAAACAAATTTAAAGTTGGCAAATTAAGTATGATTTGAGGCCGAATGGAGAGAAAAGTAAACCAAATTTGTGTTGTAAAGTGTGCAAAAAGTATATATGTGTGATAAAGTGAACTTTTGGAGATTTTGAATACCTAATGAGATAAGTACATTCTTAGACATAAATATTGTAAAATTTACCATCATGAGTTATACAATCATGGAAAGATATCGAAAGTACTTTTTTGGAGTTTTGAGACCTTTTCATGTTACAATTAACATCCTAAGTTTATGACTTTTTGAGATAAATGATTGATATGTTAAATAGTTGATACAGGACACAACAATTGAGGCGTATGTGCCTTAGATGATCACACAACTATGGTTCAAGTTTTATAATGTTATGATGTTGCTCATAGAAGTTATTTGGGTTTACAGTTCATCAAATAACCAAAATAACGATGATATTCAACCTAAGTTGAACTCAACACATGGTATACAACCTGGCTGTTTGATGCATCACGGACACTACAAATTGGTGGCGTGGAGTCCCAATAGCCCTTGGATGGCCTGACACAATGGTGGTTTCCTTTTCCTCCACCCATGTCAGTTACAGAAACATAGGGAGGAGTTAAGCCATGACATCAATCGCCTTCACAAAGTTGGTCATGGGTTACAACACGATTTAGGATGAGTATAACCCCATTGGCCATTGTGGATTTTCAGACGACCATCACATGGAGTTCCACCCTCCCATCTCAAATACTTCTTGACCCATCAGTCTAGTGGGGATGATGTAGGAAGAAGTAGAGATAGGAGGTACAAACTGGGAAGCAGAGAAGGGAAAAGCAATGGAGTTTGTGGACGATTCATAGGCATGGTCTGCTGGCCTTTGGATCCTTGAGGTAATGTGATGCTTTAGCAAAGGTATGGTTTATCAGTCATGTTGGTCAGCTGGACGTGTTGCTTCCTTACTTCTCCATAGATATAGTGGGCAGTGGAAACTACACGAGCAACAAGGAGGAGATGGAGACCCATTTCTCATCGTTGTTGAGTGCGGCAGCACCGCACAAATGTTAGAGGTGAGGGAGACATCCATAGGAGTCTGAGATGAATTGTGTCTCACTGATTTCTTGCCAGATATCCTACCACCAGTGACAACGGGGTCCCCAAACTGGGAGAGAGAGAGCCCATATTGGTTTCTCTAGCAGTTGTGACTCCTGGGGGATCTGCTTTGAACCCTTTGGTGGAAAGGGAATGAAGAATGTAGATGCAGTGCTCATTAATGGTGAGGTGGCGCCAATCGAGTTTCGCTACTCGTTGGAGGAGCACAGCTGAGCAGCAACGCTAGAGTCCTGGATGTGGAGTTTTGGAGAAGATGATGAGAAGACTTGTAGCTGTGGAGTTCTGTCTGAAGTCACCGAGGATGATGGAAGCCTTACCGCCTGAGGAGGCACATCCTCATGCCTTCTCTCATCCGGAGGCAATTCACAGATAGAGAACAATGATGCCTTCACGTACGTTGAAGATAGGGGTTACACGAGGAGAGAAAGCCCTGACCCGGCCAGATCCCAAGCTAACTAGGTAGTTGTCCAATCCAAATCAGATCGGCTGACCCAAGGAGGAGATGTACCAGCCCTAGTGGCCACATGGCAACGTCTCATTGTCTATATAGGTAAAAATATGTTAGAATATCTAGATCTACAATAATTCATAGTAATTAGCACTTTTATTGGAAAAATACAAATAAGGTACCTGAATTCTCAGAAAAATGTGTAGAACAACATGGAACCTTTATATTAGTCTTTTTATGCTTAAATCATAGTGATATCTTACAACATGTATTATATTTGTTTCATAAGTAATAAATATCAAATGATGATCTAAAATTATGATAAAATGTTAGTAAATCTATATTCATGCTTAGAATCCATCTAAGCTCAGTGGTTATAATCTTGATGCTTGAATTCATGTAATTTGCTCCATATGTCTAATTAGGGTTTATAACCCTAAATAAAATGTAATAAATACACACATACTCAATAAATAATGGAATTTATGCAACACCCGTATATTTGTAATTGGAAGCTAATATGAAATCATGAGATCAGTTAGATGCATAAATTTCATTTTATATGATGCTAACCCTTAATAGATGTTATGTAACCCTGATATGATTAATGTATGTAACCTAAGGTTTATATGTTCGCATAATAATGTGAAACACAATTTATAAGTTAATGAACTACAATTTTGAATATTACATCAGTAAGATAATTTCAAGACACGAATAGAAGTAATGATGTGAACATCCTAATGAACTAAACAAACCTTAATGGACACAACTCAGGTTACGATGATGAGAATCTTATGATGGTATATGATCTTATCTTGATCAGGGATTGACCAAGGTTAGAGTTGAGATGAGGAATGTGGTATAGGTTATATTAGCTTAAGGTACACATTACCTCTTACTTGGCTTATTATACAATATGCATGTTTTATATGTGTAGTAGAATACTTGGCATATTGTATTTATTGAAATGATTTCTCTTGAATGATATGTTTCTTAATGTTTTTGATACTTATATGGCTATGAACACATGAAACATAAGATACCTGATCCATCATATGATAGCACTAAACTCTTTGGTAGTACAACACATTGAAGTGATCTAACTCTTTTGTAGGAGATCACATTGTATATATGATCTAACTCTTTGGTAGGAGATCATAAGGCCTAAAAGAATCTATCCCTTTGGTTGCAAATGCATGAGATATATGATGTAAATGTGCTTAAAATATGTGTTCTTATTTTTTAATAAACATATCTTTGTTCAAGTATGCTTTTTTTATATTTCTTTGGTTACTGCCAAGTATTAGTCTTATTTATTGCCAAGTCTTAGTAATGAGAGGTATATAAAAGACACGTAGGTGTACTCAGTACAATATTCTTGAATATTGTTATGACATATACCAAATGTAATCTTTTGTTTAGGTTGTGGACATATGATCTTGAAGAACATAGATAGTTGAGAGTTGTGTGGTGAGCTGATGTACAGGTGGACCTGTTGTCTTAAGATCCTGTTGTTTAGTGGTAGTACATGTATGTATAGAATATTGTTGTTCAATATGTAATATCAAATGTTGTAACAATTAATTTTTTAATTATATATTGAATGGTGAACATGTGTTGTATGGTTTTATTATTGTTCATGTGCATGTGCTACTATTATTTCCTTCTGACTTACTCTAATTTTCTTCTTCTTAGCCTAGTGTGGGGTGTTTAAATTGGGATGCTCTCTAAGGTGAGGTTTCAATTTGGATGTCACATATTATTTTAAGTTTTAGAAAATCCAGGGACGTCAGAGGTGGTATCAGAGCATGAACAATAGAAAAGCCTGACATTTTCTCATTATGCAACTTAAAACTAAAGAAAATATTGAACTTGAATACCTTTAGGGTTAGATTAGTTGTCTCTTAGATACTAGATCTAACCTAGCCTCTAGGTTAGCACCTAGATGTCTGAGAACTAGGTTTAGACTAGTGTTTTTTGTATATTAGGTCCTTAGATGTCATTCCTTACTTATAGTGCAGCGGTATGGGATGCTCCATTATTTGGAAATGACATGCATCAAGGGAAAAGAAACCCTAGACATTTAGTAATCATTGTCTAGAGTAGATGCACTAGTCTACACCATTTTCTCACCCTTTTTTACTAGTTTTCATGGCAGTGTGCTCTCTAGTATGTGTGGGACACTGACCAGCCTAAATCGTGCATCCAAAATGAGCGGATTTGAAGTAGTCAGACTTTTAAATTAACCGACTCTTAGGCCCCCGCAACGATGATGGGGTCCGAAGTAGCCATCGGGGTCGAACCACAGGGACAAGGGTGGTAGTGTTAAGAACACGGAATCAACACATTACACTCCGGCAAAAATCAAGGTGAGGATAAAGTTCCCAAAGGGAACAACAGGCGAAGATTGATAAAATAAAAGAAAACTATCTCCAACTGGAGTTACAAGGAAAAATAAAGTTTTTGGCATGTATCAGTTTTTAGGGTTTTAGCGCAATAGAACCAGAGGAGATAACACTACTGATTTGGTAAGGAAAAAAGGAGGAAAACTTCAGTATAACAAGTGGTAGCAAGAACATCCAGTACCCCTTCTCTCAAAGGGGGTACCTCTAACTAAGCACCAACACCCTCTCTCAGGGTTGCTGGACTTGGGTTAGAGTGGAAAGATTACTGAAGCAACTCTGATCCTGGGTACTCTCGTACTCCCTGATCAGACCAAACACTAGAGCCACAACACCTCTCTCGAGGAAGTTGCAGTGGGAAACACGATTCGATAGCTAGTCAAAACATGATCCATGCATACAAGCTAGAGTTCAGATGCTAAGAAAAGTAATCATCCAACAAAAGGGAACCAAACATAAAGTAACAGACATTTCAACTCATCTAATTCCATTAGTATAATCATTATATAAAAGGGTTTGGTTACATTACATAAATCAATAAAGTAAATGACTGAAAAAGGAAAGATAAGTATCACCTCCTTGATTTAGGAGATCGACAAGCAGCAACAGATCCCTAAGGTCCCTCTAGCCCGATACTGGGTGGGAGCCTTACCCGATACGCCTGTGTCGGGTGGTGTCCCTTGTCAGGCGACACGCCATGACGGCCATACATATCGATCAAAGCGCTCATGCTCGATACGTCCATGTCGGGATGCCACCCTCTTGGGCGACGCATCATAACGGTTGATTTGTATCGGGCTCGGTATCGTGTCGGGCTAGAGACCACTTAGAGGATCGGGTTCCTTATATCGGGTGGCCTTTTTGGTCGATATCGGGCTACTACAGTGACCGGGACAGATTCTAAGTGAACCATTATCGCCCTCTCTAGTAGGAGAAGTGCTCACCTAGTATCACCTGGTACCCCACTGGGACGCGACACGCTAGCTCTAGGTGCTTTCCAAAGTTAGCTTTCGTGAGATTCTGACCCTTTCCATCGGAGTCCTGTAGCTGCTATTTATAGGTAGCGGTTGGAAGAATTTACAGTTCTATGGGTGCCATGTGTCCTCCATCGACTCTATTAGTGTAGCTCCAGGGACGCTCGACATGTGTGTCACCCGGCACAACGGGTGGCGGGCAACAAGCATATCGGGTATCATGACGGGTGGGCGCATGCCGGTGGGTGGCTTGTATCATGTGACACACTTCAGTAGTTGTGGCGAGTACAACTCCCTGTCGAGTAAGTGGTGTGTCACCCGTCAGAGCCTTCTTGCGCGGCACAACCGTGTCACGCAACATCCATATCGGGATGCTGCATGGCGGGGAGTGAGTGTGTCGGCTGACTCATAGGAGGGTCTATGCAAGTAGAACACGTTCATGGGTCGGGACGGGCCTTTTGCTGATTTTGGGGTGGAAAAATGAGGAAAACCCTGCAAAAGATGATAAAAATGAGATAAGGGCGTAGTGTGGCCTATTTATTTAAAAACATGATAAAAAGGAGAGTAAAACAGTTTAAAAGGGAAAATTTGACAACGAAATATGGGCCATAATCATCACAAAATTTGGTGTTATCAACTCCCCCAAACTTAGTATTTTGATTGTCCTCAATCAATTCTAAAACTTTGTTTGTGATACTTTTTCTTAACCGGTATAGCTTTTAGACAAAGGGTTTGAGCGAGTATTGGTATGTCTTAAAGAGAGTACTACCCCACCACAAACAACAGACTTTACTTTTCTAGCCTTATTTAAGCAAAAACTTCTCCACAGCTTCAGCGAGACTTGGGTGCATGATTTTGAAGTTAGCTTCAATACCAAACAACTTTTGGGAACAGAAAGTTGTGTGTTTGGGTAGGCTTAAGGTTTTTTGGGTTTTTCTTATTTCCCATCAGTCCATCCATGTATGAGTCCGTTAGCGGGCGAGTGGTCCCTGAAGTCCAAGCCAGTTGGCTTTAGGGAAGTGATTTCACATCCTACGTACCACTACCCCATATCTACCATGCCTAAAGATGGGTACTTTTAGAAAACAAGTGTGTATATACATTTTTTTTGGCACAACTCTCATGCTTTTATTCACACTCCTAAGGCTATGCTCTCTTTTTTTTGGGATTTTGTTGGGTAAGGGAAAACACGAGAAATTTTTTCTATTTGGGCAGCTTTTTCCTTCTGCATACACGTCTCTTAGCTGTCGCGATATTATTTTTCGAAATTTTTGGCATGGAAAGTCATAGTCTTTTGTTGTTTGAGGTTGTATTTTCAAAAAGACATAGCAAAACCTGCACCTCTTTAGACACAGAGAAAACAAACTGGCAAAACGTCGTATCAGGTTTTTACTATAAAGTGTCTTTGTACATATGTATAGAGACAAAATAAGAAAAAAATTTGTATAAGGCATGTAAATGTATATGAACATATGTTATGTAAAAAGAACAAAAAGACCAAAAGGGGTGAAGTTCGAAGGACTTTTAGTACCTCCCTCACTGGTACATAGAATCCCCCCCAAACTTACTCCACACTCTGTCCCAGAGTTGTGAAGTAGATTAGGTAGGGTAATGTTTACTCAGTGAGGGTTAGCTGGTGAGCGCGCCTTTGCTAGATAGAAGCTCCCACAAATATTCTCCATGTTTGTTGTGGTAGTCGATGTGGTGGAGCTGGTTAGGTGTCTCTTGATTTGATATCCATTCCAGCATGAAGATGCCACAGTCGTTGGATGAAGAAATTTGTTGTGTACTGCGGTGGCAGAACTGAAACTCGTGCCATTTGCTAGCTGCTATCTCTAGGAATGGTTGTATCAGCACTGCCACCTCGTCGTCGTATTTTCATACTACGTGCTCGAGGGATGTCAATGCTATCGATGTACACTGTACCAGATGATCTTTGTTGTTGTCCAAGCTATTGTAGAAAATTCCTGCTCATTGTCGAGTGTATATCGTCAGGAGCATCCAGTGGTTGTAGTGCAGGATAGGTAGGAAGATGATGTGTGGAACTCTGCACTGCCACTCTGCCAGAAATGATTATTTCTCTCCTGACTCATCGGCTAGGTAGATGTCATTGAACAACATAGGATGGGCTATGTATGTGTGTTCAAACTTCTTCTGTATTATCTAGATGTAGGCGGTCACCACTAATATCGCCAGACATCTTCCTTTTACCATGTCCCTCAAATTGTTAACTGGGACTATGGCACTGCCTACCTCGAATATGACGTCTGCGGGGGTAGAGTCGGCTAACTTTAGAAGAACTTCATTGACTTGTTCTTGTGTGAGCGTAGAACACGAGAAACAGTCGAAGTTGTTGATCATTTCTTCTGAAGTGTCGGGCGAAGTGGGGTCTTCAATTCCACATACTTCTCATAGGATTTCTAACCGCTTGCCCGCCCCATAGACGTCTGCTTCTGTCTCGGCTTCTACTTCTAGAGTGTTGTTGGGTTGTGATGATTCATCTGCTTTGTCACTATCCAGCAGCTTGTCTGGTACCCCTGCATCTTGGAAGTAGCGCTTGTCTTTGATCAGCAGTAGAGAGTAGGTGCTCCTGAGTTGAAAGAAGTCTTGGCCCTGAAGGTGCCTTATATTTCCAAATATGTTGAGCAGCTCCATGGTGCGCCAGACGACAAGTGCGCTATTCCCACTTCCTGATTCAACTTGGACGGGGAAGTCTCTGATAGAGAAGAAGTTCCAAATGCCGCTATGACGTTGGACTCTTTGCTTGATAGCTCGGAGAAGACGCATCGGTAGAAGCCTAAGATGTTTATCCTTTGGGTGACTGAAAATAAGTCCTGAGCATGGCACTATTGGGTTTTAAGGGAGGCAGAGAAGTAGCGGAAACAAAAAAAATTCTGCCAAAACCCAAAACAAAAGGAATCACATCAATGTCTATACAATAGGAAATATGGTTTGTGGATGCATACCTTATCCCGAGGCTTGCTCGGCGACAGTACCTCGCACCTTGCGCGATCTTCGCCTCCAGTCTTGGACGGTGTCTGTGCAGCTCCTGGTCGCACCGGGACTGAAGACTCCTGGTCTCACTGGGACTGTCGAGATTGACAGTTGTCCACTTAGCGACAGAGGTCTCCCACCTCTACAGTCGTCCACACGGACTGCCTGGAACTGTGATCTCCTTGTCCCACAAGGAATCAGAAGGAGTCACACCCTCCTATCAGCGTACTAGTCACCAACACACTCTCTTGCCACCAGTCGCTTTCTGCAGTTGTCTTTCCCTTGTTGTGCCTCCTTTATCGGGTAGCACTTGCTCGGGCTCTCTCGGTTACCAAAACCAGAGAGAACGACAACTTCAAAGAGCAACTGGTTGCACTGAGTTGTACTTTGAGAAGACCCCAATACCCCTATATATAGGAGGGTCATGGGACAAGGTTCTCTATCCCGGGCAATGCGGGACTAAAGAAGGAGTAGAAGGGTTCGAGATTTTCCACAAAAACAACCAACTGTGTAACCTGAACCGATCATTTCACAACTGAAACGGTCGGTTGGGGATATAAGCCGGTCGGTTAACACCTCAACCAATCATTTGGGAACCATGAAATGGTCGGTTCATTTCTAAACCAGTTGGTTTGTGGTCCTAATCAGTTCCCGATTGACTTTTCTTCTTTTGTTTCGAATTGGTATCAAATACCAATCCGTGTTCCAATCAAATTTGGCAAGTGAAACGAAAGGAAATTTCTCACCAATCTTACTTTCCCAACTTGCTCGGTTGGACTTGAACCGATCATTTCAACACTTGAACGAATCGCTTCACCCTGTATATGAGCTGATCAACTCACTAGTTGAGCCGATCGGTTCACCAAGCTCAGTCGATCGGTTCATCACATGAGCCGATCGGTTGGGAGTGCATATTGTGCAGATTCAATCAATTGCAGTTTCAATCAATCCGATACTCTAATTAATTAGTCCAACACCTTGAATACTATGATACTGAGCTATCAATTGATTGAGTGTTTAATTGAACTACTAAACTCCTTTAATAATCAATCTAAACATGTTTGTGGAAAAACTCCTATTCTAGGTTAAATCCTATGTGTGTGACCCTGTAGGTCCATTTCACGTTGGCAGTGAAAGTCCATAACACTTATGACTTCACAAGCAAAGAGCGGTGCCTAGTCACACATCAGTGCTACCCAAGTGAAATAGAAAGTTGGAGAACAACTTTCAATCCTACAATCCATGAATGGTGTTACAGTGAATGTATAATTCCTTTGTCACTGATATCTTGAATGAACTCGAGGCATGGAACAATCATCCTGTCAATGTTCATTCATTTCCTTGATCTCAGAGCAGACTGGGTGACATGTGTGTGACATCAATATCACATATTGATTCACACGTGCATGCGCATGCCTTTCTCAATCCTACTCATCAAGTGGCCAAGGACATCAAACTCCCTCAGGAGGGACAAATCCCATATCTATCACTCACTCCTCAAAAGCCCCATGTGTCAAAGACACCCAATCATCACCTTTATAACAACCCATTTTTTAGGACTGCGTTTGATGATGTCAAAGTGTATCGAACGACATGTGTTGAGTGTAGTGATTTCAGGTCTAAGAATCACACTAACCACCATCACTGTGAGAGATGACTGTGACTACCAAGTCATGGTTCCATGTGTCACTCTCACGGTGGGTCTGTCTGGTACCTTGTTCTCTCACAAGTACCTATGTGCTTGGTTTGATATCACCATATCATGACTAATGAGATTTTGTCATCAACCAACACACAATCTAGTCTTTAGTGTTATTGATGTCTATGGTTATTTCCACAATAACAACTGACTAGGAACTAAACAAGAATGTATACTCTTAATATCCATATGATCTCATCATTTAGTTCCTCAACCCAAAAGCATACGTCATTGAGTAAAACCATTCTTTAGATATCTATCATGTTACATCATCATCTCAGAAACAGTTTAAACATATATATCAGAAATTACCTTTATTATTATTCAAATCATTTACAAAGTATCCCATTACAATCATCATATGACTTTATCTATGGGCATACATACAAACAGACTCCCACTTGCACTTAGAGCCAGTCACCAAGGAACCTCAGTCCTTGTGACCTAGCATGACCATCATGTTTCTACTGAGAAAGGGCCTTAGTCAGTGGATCAGCTATGTTGTCTTCAGTTGGTACTTTGCAAATCTTCACATCTCCTCACTGTACAATCTCTCATATGAGATGGAAGCGCCGCAGTATGTGCTTGGACCACTGATGTGATCTGGGTTCCTTAGCTTCTGCAATAGCTCCATTATTGTCACAATAAAGCTCAATTGCATCACAGCTACTGGGAACTACACCAAGTTCAGAAATGAACTTCTTGATCCACACAACCTCCTTTGCATCATGTGAAGCAGCAACATACTCGGCCTCTGTAGTAGAATCGGCAACTGTTTCTTACTTGGAACGCTTCCAGCTCACAGCTCCATTATTAAGGCAAAATACAAATACTGACTACGATCTGTAATCATCTTTATCAGTTTGGAAGCTTGCATCGGTGTACCCCTTTACAACCAACTCTTCCTCGCCGCCGTAAATAAGAATTTGATCCTTAGTCATTCGCATGTACTTGAGGATGTTCATTACGATTGTCCAGTGAGCATCCCCGGGATCTGACTGGTACCTACTCATCATGCTGAGAGCATACGAGACATCTGGGTGTGTGCACAACATAGCGTACAGGATGGATCTGATGGCTGATGTATATGGGATCCCATTCATACACTTCCTTTCTTCACAAGATTGGGGACATTGAGCTCTAGAGACGGTGACTCCATGTAGCATGGGGATGTTGCCTCTCTTGGAGTTCTCCATGCTGAACTTCTTCAACACTTTGTCGATGTACATGCTCTGACTTAGTCTGAGAAGCCTTTTAGATATATCTCTATAGATCTCAATTCCTAGAATTTAGGATGCTTCTCCTAAGTCCTTCATTGAGAAAGTATTCCCAAGCCAAGCCTTTACCTTCTCTAAGGCTAAAACATCATTCCCCATCAGTAGTATGCCATCCACATACAATATGAGGAATGTGGTCGAGCTCCCACTATCCTTCTTATACACACAAGGTTCATCTTCATTTTGAATAAAACCAAACACTTTGACTTCTTCATCAAATCAAAGATTCCAACTCCGAGATGCTTGCTTTAATCCATAGATTGACCTTTGCATCTTACATACTTTATTGGCATTCTTTGGATCTACAAACCTTCATGTTGTGTCATGTACACATCCTCATTTATATTCCCATTAAGGAATGCGGTTTTAACATCCATCTACCAAATCTCATAGTCATAATAAGCTGCAATAGCAAGCATGATCCTAATGGACTTAATCATGGCAACTGGAGAAAAGGTTTCGTCATAGTCAACACCTTGAACTTGTCGAAATCCCTTCGCAACCAATCTACCTTTATAAGTTTGCACATTTCCATCCATGCCTGTCTTTTTCTTAAAAACCCACTTGCACCCGATGGGTTTTACCCCTTCGGGTGGTTCCACCAAAGTCCATACTTTGTTGGAGTACATGGATTCCATCTCGGATCTCATGGCTTCAAGCCATTTCTCAAAATATGGTTCCTCCATAGCCTCTACGTAGGTAGTTGGATCATCATCTATGTTCAACTCTCCACCTTCCTGAGTCACAAGGTATCCAAACCTCTCAGGTTCAAGGCGCATCCTACTAGATCTACGAGGTCCTTGTGTTACCTGAGGAGAATGAGATTCTACAACACCTTGTGAATCTTCATATTCCTCTCGTACATCTACCGGTTCAATTATTTCTTGTTGGGCTTGAACCTCTTCAAGCTCTATATTCCTCCCACTGCTTCCTTTAGAAATAAATTCCTTCTCTAGGAATACAACATCCCTGGCAACAAACACTTTGTTGTCAATTTGGTGGTATAGATAATATCCCTTGGCCTCCTTGGGATATCCAACAAAATAACATTTATCAGACTTGGGTCCAAGCTTATCAGGAAACATTTTCCTAACGTAAGCCTCACAACCCCAAATCTTCATAAAAGACAAATTGGGATGCTTCCCGGTCCATATCTCATATGGTGTCTTTTGAACTGTTATAGATGGTACTCGGTTAAGTGTAACACGGCGGTTTCAAGAGCATAACCCCAGAAAGAAATTGGAAGATCAGCAAAACTCATCATTGATCGCACCATATCCCACAATGTGTGATTCCTTCTTTCAGACACATCATTATGATGTGGTGTTCCTGGCGGAGTCCATTGTGATACAATACCACGGGTTCGCAGAAGGTCCTCAAACTCCTAGCTTAAGTATTCTCCAGCTCGATTGGATTGAAGTGCCTTAATACTTTTACCAAGTTGGTTCTATCCTTCATTCATGAAATCCTTGAACCTTTCAAGGGTTTCTGACTTATGTTTCATCAGGTACACATAGCCATACCTACTGAAGTCATCAGTAAAGGTAATGAAGTACTGATACCCACCTCTGGCATTAGTTCTAAAAGGCCCACATACATCAGTATGTATGAGTCCTAATAGATCACTAGCTCTCTCACCTTTACCTGAAAAGGGAGTCTTGGTCATCTTGCCCAACAAACAAGATTCACATGTCTCTATTGATTCATAATCAAAAGAGTCTAGATAAGCATCCTTATGGAGTCTAGAAATGCGCTTCTCATTTATGTGTCCTAGACGACAATGCCAAAGATATGTTTTGTTTGAGTTTTTGAGTTTTTGCCTTTTGGTGTTTACGTTGTATACACTTGTCTCTAGATCTATCAAGTATAAACCATAAGACATTGGGGCACTGCCATAAAAGATCCCATCTTTAGAAATGGAAGATTTTCCATTCTTAAGAAGAAATTCAAATTCATCTTTGTCCAAACAAGAGACGGAAATGATATTCCTATTTATCACAGTTACATAATAGCAGTTCTTCAACTCTATTATTATCCCACTTGGTAGAGTTAACTCATAGGTTCCTATGACACTGGCGACAACTCTTACCCCATTGGAAACACGTAGTTCAACCTCGCTTTTCCCCAAAGGCCTACTTCTCTTAAGATCCTTCACATTTGAACAAATGTGAGATTTGCATCCGGTATCAAGTACCCATGACAAAGAAGTAGTAAAGTTAATCTCTATCATGTATACACCAGAAGTAGAGATCTCTATCTATGACTTCTTCTTCTTCCATAGATCCTTCCATCCTCTCCATGTAGAACAAATCGGTTTGGCGAGAGAACCCTTCTCTCCCTTACCTTTCATTCCAATGATCTCTATCAATGAACTTTCTTTCTTCTTCACCAATGCATCAAGCGTACATAGAGTGGATTCAAAGGCTCCTGGTATATCTGGATTGTGCAGAACACTTCTCACAGTCCTCAACCAGTTATGGAATTTGTTCTCAATTAATTTGCCCATTTTAAAAGATGATTCTTTTGCCATTCTATAAGAGAAAATTGCATTTTGTCAAAACCTTTTTGATTTGATTTGAATAAAATTTGACGATAGTTAATTAGGCCTTTATTTAATTACCACTCCCACTATTTTGACTCAAATTGATAGCCCTCACCATCAATTCGGAAGATTGCAATGCACAATCTTCTAGTGGGTCAAGATCCATATTTCATCAAGTCATGAGTCATCTTTGGCTGATCGCCCATAATCTTGACTATTTAGGTAGGCCATCATGCCAATTGCATCATATGCAACTCTTGATGAATGAACATGCGCAACACCTTGCCATGAACATTCCGTGCCTCTGGGCTTAGATGCTCTGAGAATCACCAGTTAAGTCTATCCCAAAAGCTGACACGATGAACATGCACCCTGCTTTGGCAGAACCTACATGTCGACCCTTCACACTTCCACAAGATGGACGGCGCACCACGCTTGGTCGATCGAGTTTTCCATGTGTGTCGCTAATGGAAGGAATATAAGACTTAATATTTTAATGAGGGATTTGGTTTTTATATACATATACATATCCAATCACCACAATATATAGTATGTATCATATACATGCTATATCCCACAGAGAACAAGCAAAACAATAAAAGAAATTATTATGGCCATCCTATTGTGATTCCTCGAGCCAAGAGGAATCACGGTCATCTAGGTCTACATCACATGCAACCTATACAAGATGAAATATGTGCCTGCCTTTCTGGGTTTGATCAGCTCATCTCCATGACTAATCGACTCACCATCAAGTTGGTTGTTCGGGTGCCACCATCCGATCGACTAGCACCTCCAACCGATCGGTTCACTAGTCGTCGTGCATCTCCTCAGGTCACCACCCGCTCCTCTCGCTCCTCGAACCGGTCTTCTAGAACACCAACCGATCAGTTCACGCCTTGAACCGATCGTCTCAGGTCGTCCGCCGTTCTTTGACATAACAAGAAATAAAATCTATCCTATTTACAATTGAATTGTGAAACCCCAAGTTACATTTGGGGGGAGCAAAGGTAGGAAAAGAAATCTAGAATTATTTCGAGTTACATCAGGATATGGGAGAGAAAGGGAATCGGTGCACAAATCGAGATGCAAGAAACCACATACAACCACACACAGATATAGGGTTTATAGGCCATAACTATGCTACACATCCACCACAAAACTCGTTTAAGGGCGACGCGTATCGAGTGCATTAATATTACATATCATATATGTATATTTGGGATTTGTGGATTGGACATGCATAAAGCCAATTTTATTTGCATCGTATGCAATAAATTAAGATGACAAACCAAAATTGATCATATCGATAATCCCAAAATATAGAGCAGTTGATGTGGGTCTGATACCACTATTGGGTTTTAAGGGAGGCAGAGAAGCAACGAAAACAAAAAAATTTCTCCCAAAACCCAGAACAAAAGGAATCGCGTCAACGTCTATACAATAGGAAAGATGATTTGTGGATGCATACCTTGTCCCGAGGCTTGCTCGGTGACAGTACCTCACGCCTTGGGCGGTCTTCTCCTCTGGTCTTGGACGGTGTCTGTGCATCTCCTTGACGCACTGGGACTGAAGACTCCTGGTCTCACCGGGACTGTCGGGATTGACAATTGTCCTTCGAGCGACAGAGATCTCCCGCCTCTGCAGTCGTCCACACACACTGCCTGGAACTCTGATCTCCTTGTCCCACAAGGAATCGGAAGGAGTCGCACCCTCCTGTCAGCGTACTAGTCGTCAACACACTCTCCTGCCACCAGTCGCTTTCTGCAGTTGTCTTTTCCTTGTTGTGCCTCCGTTATCGAGTAGCACTTGATTGGGCTCTCTCGGTTACCAAAACCAGAGAGAACAACAACTTCATAGAGAAACTGGTTGCACTGAGTTGTACTTTGAGAAGCCCCCAATACCCCTATATATATAGGAGGGTCATGGGACAGGGTTCTCTATCCCGGGCAATGCGGGACTAAAGCAGGAGTAGAAGGGTTCGAGATTTTCCACAAAACAACCAACTACGTAACCTGAACCGATCGTTTCACAACTGAAACAGTCGGTTGGGGATCTGAGCCGGTCGGTTGACACCTCAACCGATCAGTTGGGATCCATGAAATGGTCGGTTCATTTCTGAACCAGTCGGTTCGTGGTCCTGATCAGTTCCCGATTGACTTTTCTTCTTTTGTTTCAAATTGTTATCAAATACCAATCCTTGTTCCAATCAAATTGGGCAAGTGAAACGAAAGAAAATTTCTCCCCAATCTTACTTTCCCAACTTGCTCGGTTGGACTTGAACTGATCGTTTCAACACTTGAACGAATTGCTTCACCCTATCCATGAGTCGATCGACCCACCAGTTGAGCCGATCGGTTCACCAAGCTCAATCGATTGGTTCATCACATGAGCTGATCGGTTGGGAGTGCATATTGTGCAGATTCAGTCAATCACAGTTTCAATCAATCTGATACTCTAATCAATCAGTCCAACACCTTGAACACTATGATACTGATCTATCAATTGATTGAGTGTTTAATTGAACTACTAAACTCCTTTAATAATCAATCTAAACATGTTTGTTAAAAAAATCCTATTCCAGGTTAAATCGTATGTGTGTGACCCTGCAGGTCAATTTCACGTTGGTAGTGAAAGTCCATAACACTTATGAATTCATAAGCAAAGAGTAGTGCCTAGTCACACATCAGTGCTACCCAAGTGAAATAGAAAGTTGGATTCAATCCTACAATCCATGAATGGTGTTATTGTGAATGTATAATTCCTTTGTGACTGATATCCTGAATGAAATCGAGGCATGGAACAGTCATCCTGTCAATGTTCATTCATTTCCTTGATCTCAGAGCAGACTGGGTGACATGTGTGTGACATCAATATCACATATTGATTCACACGTGAATGCGCATGCCTTTCTCAATTCTACTCATAAAGTGGCCAAGGACATCAAACTCCCTCAGGAGGGAAAAATCCCATATCTATCACTCACCCCTCAAAAGCCCCATGTGTCAAAGCCACCCAAAAATCACCTTTATAACAACCCATGTTTGAGGATTGTGTTTGATGATGTCAAAGTGTACCCAACGACATGTGTTGAGTGTAGTGATTTCAGGTCTAAGATGACACTCACCACCATCGCTGTGAGAGCTGACTGTGACTACCAAGTCATGGTTCCATGTGTCACTCTCACGGTGGGTCTGTCTGGTACCTTATTCTCTAAAAAGTACATATGTGCTTGGTTTGATATCACCATATCATGACTAATGAGATTCTGTCATCAACCAACAAACAATCTAGTCTTTAGTGTTATTGATGTCTATGGTTATTTCCACAATAACAACCGACTAGGGACTAAACAAGAATGTATACTCTTAATATCCGTATGATCTCATTGTTTAGGTCCTCAACCCAGAAGCATACGTCATTGAGTAAAACCATTCTTTAGACATCTATCATGTTACACCATCATCTCAGAAACAGTTTAAACATATAGATCAGAAATTGCCTTTATTATTATTCAAATCATTTAAAAAGTATCCCATTACAATCATCATATGACTTGCTCTATGGGCATACATACCAACAGACACCTCCTCATTACAACAGTTGAACATCTGGACATCATGGTTCTGGAGGTCTATCACGCATAGGAACCAGTTGTTGCGGTGTTTGTATGGGGCCAACACAAGGTTCGTGTTGTGTTCTTCAATAAGTCACAGCATGTTGGCCACCGCAATGGAGTCTGCTACTCCCATCATCAATCTTCTCTCCAAGGAAGGGGTGGCATTGCATATCATTTGCCGACCTGTCCTGGTGCTGACATTCTCAATGATTGCACCTTCTAGGACACTGAATAGCTTCTTTCCGATGACGGCTATGGAGCGTAATAAGCTTCTAAGGGCTCCCCGTTGTATTGAAAAGTAGCCATCACTCCAGATCACTTCATCTTCGTCATCCTGTGACCATAGGACCTTATTTATCAGCTTCTGGTCCCTAATCGTCGGGTATCTTATGGCCCTTCTGTTGGGTTTTAGGGGAGGCATAGAAGGTAGTGGAAACAAAAAAACATTTCCCCCAAACCCGGAACAAGGAAACACGTCAACGTCTATACAACAGGAAAGGGATGGTTTGTGGAATCATACCTTGTCCCGAGGCTTGCTCGGAGACAATACCTCGCACCTTGCGCAGTCTTCACCTCTGGTTTTGGACGGTGTCTGTGCAGCTCCTGGTCGCACCGGGACTGGCGACTCCTGGTCTCACCGGGACTGTCAGGATTGATAGTTGTCCTCCTAAGCGGCAGAAACCTCCCGCCTCTGAAGTTGTCCACACGGACCACCTGGAACTCCAATCTCCTTGTCCCACAAGGAATTGGAAGGAGTCGCACCCTCCTGTTGACGTACTAGTCACCAACACACTCTCCTGCTACCAGTTGCAATTACAGTTGTCTTTCCCTTGCTACACCTCTCTTTTCAGGTAGCACTTGCTCAGGCTCTCTCAGTTACCAAAACCAGAGAGAACGACAACTTTACAGAGCAACTGGTTGCACTGAGTTGTTCTTTGAGAAGCCCCCAATACCCCTATATATATAGGAGGGTCATGGGACAGGGTTCTCCATCCCGGGAAAAGCGGGACTAAAAGCAGGAGTAGAAGGGTTCGAGATTTTCCACAAAACAACCAACTCGCAACCTGAACCGATCGTTTCATAACTGAAATGGTTGGTTGGGGACCTCAACCAGTAGGTTGACACCTCAACCGATCAGTTGGGACCCATGAGCCGGTCGGTTCACTTCTGAACCTGTCAGTTCATGGTCCTAATCAGTTCCCGATTGACTTTCCTTCTTTCATTTCTAATTGGTATCGAATACCAATCCTATTTCCCAATCAAATTGGGCAAGTGAAATGAAAGGAAAATTCTCGCTAATCCTACTTTCCCAACTTGCTCGGTTGCACCAGTTGAATCGATCATTTCAACACTTGAAGCAATCGTTTCACCCTGACTATGAGCCAATCGACTCACCACCTGAGCCGACCAATTCACCAAGCTGAGCCGATCAGTTCATCTCATGAGCCGATCAGTTGGGAGTGCAGATTGTGCAGAATCAGTCAATTGCGATTTCAATCAATCTGATACTCTAATCAATCTATCCAACACCTTGAACACTATGATTTTGAGCTATCAATCAATTGAGTGTTTAATTGAACTACTAAACTCCTTTAGTAATCAATCTAAACATTGTTTGTGGACAAAACTCCTCTTCCAGTTGGAGAACAACTTTCAATCCTACAATCCGTGAATGGTGTTACAGTGAATGTATAATTCCTTTGTCACTGATATCCCGAATGAGCTCGAGGCATGGAACAGTCATCCTATCAACGTTCATTCACTTTCTTGATCTCAGAGCATGATTGGAAGAAATATGTATGACATCAATATCACATACTGATTCACACATGCGTGCGCATGCCTATTTCAATCCTACACATCAAGTGGCCTTGGATATCAAACTCCTTTAGGAGGGACAAATCCCATATCTATCACTCACCCCTCAAAAGCCCCATGTGTCAAAGCCACTCAATCATCACTTTTATAACAACCCATGTTTCAGGACTGTGTTTTATGATGTCAAAGTGTGCCTAACGACATCTGTTGAGTGTAGTGATTTCAGGTCAAAGAATCACACTCACCACCATCACTGTGAGTACTGACTGTGACTACCATGTCATGGTTCCATGTGTCAAACTCACGGTGGGTCTATCAGGTACACTTGTTCTCTAACAAGTACCTATGTGTTTGGTTTGATATATCTATATCATGACTAATGAGATTCTGTCATCAACCAACACCACAATCTAGTCTTGTGTGTCATTGTTGTCTATCTACCTTCCACAATGACATCCGACTAGGGACATAACAAGAATGTAGAAACTCTTAGCATCTGTATGATCTCATCGTTCAGGTCCTTAACCTGAAAGCATACGTCATTGAGTACTGTCATTCTCTAGACATTCAATTTGTTCTATCACTATCTCATATGACTGAACCAGAAAGAATTGGAAGCTTGTCTTTGATGTTTATCAAATCAATCTTAATGTATCCCACCAATCATCCCATGATTGGATCTCAGGGCATACATACAAACAGACTCCCACTTGCACTGCGAGCCAATCACCCTTTGAATCATATTCATAGTGATCTTCAAACATGTCCCACATGTTACTGTGCTCTAGTGCAAACATAGTGAGTTATGGCAACATCTTACCAAAGTCAGTTTTTAACTGCATGTCTCTCATCTCTTCGATGTACGTCACACGTATGAGATGCAGTTGCCATAATATGCGATCTAGTATTCCTTTGCTAACCTTTAGCCACATTGCATGATCAAGGATTCCATACTTGTCATCAATGAGCGGAATATCTATAAGTTCATCTCATGAACTCCCAGATCCATATAGTATCCATTGATGTTCTCTAACACAAAGATACTCAGCATTTCCTTTTAAATGGTTTTATTGGAACACTTCCAATTATCAACAAACTTGCACTTTTATATATCCTATATATATTTTTGCGATTAATTTTCTGTCCTTTCAGAAGTTCGCATCAATGTAAATCTTTACATCGAACTCTTCCTTATCTCCATAGAACTAGTACTTCTCAAGTACTTATCAAGTTCATATGGTTTCCAGTAACCCTTACTGGAAGTAGACAGACATCCACTCATCATGTCCCGCATACGAGTTAGCAGGATGAGCATATCAAATTGTCATGTCCTACATACAAGATGATGAATGCATTTTTTTCTTGGCATGTCCATGCATGCAAAATGGGATTATTACATATATGATAGATGTAACGACCTCAAATCTAGGTATCACCTCTATTTTCCTTTTTCCTAAAGAGCTTAAGTTTTATTTCTCTTAAACTTTGTTGAGTAGTAATTTTCGACCCTGATAGCAATTTTGTAGTAGTTTGGAATATATATCACCACCCACTCACATAATCATACATGGTAGAGAGACTGAGGAATTTTGAGAATATAATTCACATATTGTGGGATAATCATACATAATGTTGAGTGAGAAGTTGAATCGGATAATATATTCTCCTTTTATCCTAGAGAGAGATTTAATGAGGAGAAAATACTTAGAACTAATTTTGATAATATAAAAACGAGTCTTCCTTGCCATTGAATTTTTGACACCCACTTGTTAGTAATAATACTTAACGAATTGAGTGGCCTTATGAAGTCAGAATTATGTCTTATGTTGGTTTAAAAGTCTGCCTATGAAATTGAGAGTTAAATGGAACCCAAATACACGCTTTTAATGCCTTAGAGAGGAACATGTATTTATACGCTAGCCTTGCCTGGGGTAGTAGTCATGTAGCAGACATCCAGATAATTTGTGGTCTAGTTGGCGGTCTGGGTTGTTTGAGAAGACATTTCATATGGAACGAGACTCATTTTCATCCCAACAATTCGCGCACAGACGTTACAGCTTTACAAGGACTCCAACAATCAATCACACATTCACAAAGCCTTCATTGCTTCCATTTTCAGTGGTTTTGTTTTTGGGAGATCTCGATAGTCTCATAGATCTTGATTTGTAGCCTGTAAAGCCCGAGCTACAAATGCCCAAAATCCTTCTGTGCTGGCTACTCTCCAAAATCTGTCGATGTACATCATATTCAACTTCATTCTCCCCAAAATCTTCCACTAAAGGAGTAAGAACCTTCATCCAGTATTCCTTCACCTAATTTCTTCTGAACACCATTTCTCCCTCACACTGTAGTCACCATCTTCTCTAGCCAGTTTTCAGTGGGAGCGATGCTGTGTTGATCCCTGATCTAATTAGAGGTAACTACACCATCTCGTAGTCCTAGGATTTTGATCCTTACCTTCATTTTGTGTTGGGTTTACCCAAATCGTTGGGCCGACAAAGTTCACTATTTTCTGCTTGTGGGTCCTTGTTGACGGAAGGCCTTGTGCCTGCAGATCTTCATATGTTAACCTAGAATAACTCCGACCGCTCATCTGGTATCCTTCCGACTCACGATTTCTGCACTGCAATTTGACTTTTATCTATCCCGATATCGTCGTCGGCAGAGTCATTTTCTTTGAACTGTGGCCTCTAGCTGCTAGTTGGTTACGCAATGGAATTCAGAGATTGCTTAGCTGGTTTTCGTTAGAATTTGATAGGCAACAGTCTCTGTTGAGGTTTTTTCACTAGTGGAATCCAAAACTATGGATTAGATTTTGCTTCGTGTGCAAACGTCCGATCATGCCAGGAGGACTAGCAACTTGTGCGTCGTTGGAGCTTAGTTTTCATGTTTGGAAGCTCTGACTTGCATTATAAATCCATACAGTCGCCACTATGACGTAATGGTCTTCTTTGTTTACTGATCGAGATTACTATTGTGGCAGCCTGACTGATATTGACCTCTTGCGACACTGGTTACAGGGGACTCATCCCTGGTATGAGGCAGACCCTTTGGGACTGTCCTACAGTAAGCACGAGAAGGGGATTGATTACTTTCTTAATTGAATAGCAATGTTCAGTTTTGGAAACTCAGAGAGTGATGATCGTTGTTGTTTTGACTTTTAATTAGAAATCAAATAACTATGACAGTGTTGAATCAACACTAGAATATAGAGTTATTGGTGTGTGGGTTTTGCTCTCGTTCAGGAGTATTTCTAGGTGCTCATACATGAATAACGAGTTTTTAAGAGGAGTGAATTACTGGATCGGATAATGTATGTGAAACAATATTAACACAAAATATAACCTTATGCGTAGGTCATATTAATCCTGGCTCGGTCATAGGGACATTATATTTGACTTAAACATGATTAGAGGTATGTACTCCTCCCTATTTATAACTGGGCATTATTATGACTAATTTTTCCCATAATGAGGCAATTTTTGCAATACTTGCTCTTTTCTCATTTGACAGACATTTCCTATACTCTCAATTGGAATTATTATTGCTCTTTTGAAATTATCAGCATTTTGTTGAATCGGGTCAATGACCCCACCTGCTATTATGCCTGCAATATGCCATGTACGTTTGTAAAAAGTGAATCTTGCCACTCTATTTATGCATGTTAGATAATTCGACTAGTTTGAGTACCGTAGATGCTTATGCGTAACCATTCGGGCGCATCTACTTCCGCCCGGGGTGTGTCTTTCCACCTCTTTTTATACAGGGGCGCGTCTACTTCCGCCCAGGGTGCGTCTACTTCTACCCATTTTACTTAGGCCATTGACTCAGTGGTGTCATGGCCCTACCTTAGTTACTTTAGTCCAATATATCTACATGCAAATTATTATGATTGTTGTGATATTGTGAATGGTTAATGGCAAGATGTATTATTTCACTTGTTTATTTATATGCCTGATTCTTTTGGAAATTCTTTCTCTTGTTACTTCTCATTGAAACTTACCTAATTTTGATAGCCCCCTTTTGATGGGAACATCTTACTTTACTTTTTATTGCCCTAGTTAATTCTCTAATGTACATACTCAGCTTTTGCTAATTTATATCTTGTTTTCCTATTTTCTGGGTGTTCCCAAAACTACCCAGGTGTAGGTACTTGAAGGACGTGGACATATGAAGGTTGTACACCTAGAGTTGTCTTAAGGATAGCTTGGAATAGTCGGGTTGCCTCTGCATCTGGGGCTCCTATGAAACGTAGTTATAGTATTTCCTTTTTATGTACCACCGTTTGGGTGAGAAGGTTATGTACATGGGAATATTTGTAACTTTATAAATAGTTATGTTTTTTGCTGCTTAATTATTTCATGGCTCATGTTTTTACCATTGAGTGGGCCCTCTATCGGGTCCCACTCTTTACAGTAGATCCATATCTATTCTTAGTGTTCCCATTCTTCATAAGAATTGGACACTTGGCCTTGGGATACTAACTCCATGTATCATGGACAAGTTTTCTCCCACTGAATCTGTGTATACTGAACCCTTCAATACAGATTGCCAATGTATGCTTTCTCCTTTCTAGGTTAAGAGGTTTTTGAGAACTATCTCTATAGATCTCTATTCCTATCACATAGGAAACATCTCTATCTTCCTTAAAGATAATTTCCACTTTTGGATTTCCATTCTAGAACATTTCCATTTCACATCATCATGTGGAATGTGAATATGTTCCCACTAAATCACAAATCCCTTCTTTATCTTTGACATATCAGTCAAAACCCTTTGACTATATTATCAAAGTAAAGATCCAAATCTGAGTTGCTTGTACTCAATCAATTACATTGACTAGTCCATTGTAACTTATAGACTTCATTTGCATTAGTGGATTCATAAACCTTATAGGTTGTGTCACGTACACATCCTTGTTTTATTCCTCATAGGAATGCGGTTTTAGTATCCATATGCCAAATGTCTTAGTCATTAAGTTGCAATCAACAAGCATCATCCTTCTCAAATGTTATCCATGTGTCTTAACACTTAAGATTCATTTGCACTTATGGATTTCATCCAATGAGTGCTACTATCAAGGTCATACCTTATGGTTCACATGGATGTCATTTAGGATGTAATGGTCGTAAACCATAACTCAAAATTCGGTTCCTCTCATTCATCTAGATAGTTGACTCATCACATGAACAACTCATCACATAGATAATTGAGATGTATCTGTCAAGGATATAAGAACTCATGACTCCTTGTGATTCTCAATGTCCTTTATTAGTGTGGGGTATTCTTTTATTAAGAAGAATTCAGTTATTTGATAATCATTCTCTAACTCCTTAGAGTATGATTCCGTCTTGATTTAGACATCACCATGCCTTAATCATGAGTTCACTATGATACACTATCATAATCACTCAAAAGGATCTCAAACATTTGGTCCAAGTATTTCATTCATTGATCTCATCAAGAATTAACACTTTACCAAATTTGCACTTCATCTATGATAATCTTGAACACTTCAAGATATTCATATTGGTATTTCTCTAAACACCATTTGAAATATTAGAATTTTCTCCAATAGGTATGTAAATACATCACATGTATTATAACTAATAGGATAATCATTCTCCCACTACCTTTAGTAAAGATTGATTAATCATGTTCAAGATATTCATGTCTCTTACTGGTTCTCTAACCAAAAGAGTCTAGATTTATCCATCACATGGAAACTAGAAATGAATTTCTCATGATTGATACTAATTTGATTGTTTGAGTTATCTATAACTTTTAGGTATCATTTTATCTTATGCATATCAAATACCACAAGATAAACAAGGCATTGCCACAAAGATCATATCTTTAAAAGATTGAAACCTTGACTTTATTGATTGCCATCATTGTCATACAATATGCAAAAATAAAGTTTTTCTATCTATTGGCAAATATGAAATAGCATTTCTCAACTCTATTTCGTGCCCTTTAGGCTGAAATAAATTGAAATTTAATCCTATCTATGGCATCAACACTTGCTCCAATGATGGATACTTCTTTCTTGGTCCTTTCATAAACGACATCACTTCTTTGCGGATCTTGCATATCATATATGATAGATCCATATATTGGTATCATATACCTCAAATAAAGAAGCGGTTCATTTCATGATACCTTAGGTGGAGATCTCCATCCCCTCCTTCATCTTCTTTTGTTCTTCCAGACATAGAGGAAAATTCCCTCATACACCCTTTCCCCATGTGCCTTGAGGTTGAAGACGGCTTGGGCTGCTGGCTAGCATCAGAACACTTCTTTGCTTTGCCCTTGTCCTTGCCCTTAAGAATTACCTTTTCTTTGATCACATCAAAGATTATGATTTGTCTTTCTTCATCTTTGCCTCTACTATCCTCAACATGTCCAACAACTCTGTCAACACTTTTCAAAGTTGTTCATGTTGTAGCTTATCATGAATTGTATGATTCTCGCAACATTTGCAGTATCATACCAATAGCCAACTCTTGGCTCAGAGGGAATCCTTCTTAGTCAGATTTTCTACATACCCAATCACATTGAGTGTGCGAATACCTTACTGGATTTCCTTCTATCATGACATACTAGGACAGTGTCCTTGAGACATCATATGTCTCATGCTGTCTTTGCAACTCATAGTTTAGAGAACACAACATCAAGAACTCCTCATCAATGTCATTGATGTGGTGGGATTGAGTTCATATGGTTATGGTATAACTAGGACTTAGAGATTTCACTCTACGATTGAGAACACTTCTCAATGTCCTAACCAGTCGTGGAAAATTCCCATTTAATTTGTTGTTTGTTTCCATTTGTACTACAAAAGGAAATATGCAATTTTAGTCCAAAAACTCATTTTTGACTTATTTGATTGATTTGAAAATTTGACGATATAATTAGGCCTTTAATTAATTATCACACCCACTATTTTAGTTCAAATTGATAGCCCTCACCATCAATTCGGAAGATTGCAGTGTACAACCTTCTAGTGGGTAAATCCTAAAATCCTCTAAGTCATGGACCAGCTAGGGCTGTCACCCACAACATAGATCTCTCAGGTAGGCAACTCTTGCCAATTGCATCATATGCAACTCTTGATAAGATGTCATATGCAACTCCTTGCCATGATCATCTCCATGACTCAAGGTACTAGATCCCATCTAGATCACCTTGTTAAGTCCGACCCAAAGCAAACACGATGAATATGCACCCTGCTAGGGCAAACCCACACATTAATCCTTCACGCTTCCACGAGATAGACGGTGCACCACGCTAGGGCATGCCCACACTTGGTCGATCAAGATTTTCATGTGTGTCGCATTTGGAAGGCATATAAAACTTAATATTTAATGAGGGATTTGGTTTTTATATATGTATACATATCCAATCACCACAATACATAGTATGTATCATATACATGCTATATCCCACAAAAAACATGCAAATTGATAAAAGCGATGATTATGGCCATCCTAATGTGATTCCTCGAGCCAAGAGGAATCACGATCATCTAGGTCTACATCACATGCAACTTGTACAAGATGAACTCTATGCTTTGCCTTTCTGGGTTTGATCAACTCATCACACGAATGATCGGCTCCCCATCAGACTGGTCGGCTAGGTGCCACCAGCTGATCGGTTGGCTCCTCCAACCGATCAGTTCACCTAGTCATCGTGCATCTCTTCATGGCTGCCACCCGCTCGTCTCTCTCCTCGAACTGGTCATCAACCGATCGGTTCACTCCTTGAACCGATCGTCTGGAACGTCAACCGATCGGTTCACGCCTTGAACCGATCCTCTCAGCTGTCTTCAGGATGTCCGCCATTCTTCGACATAACATAAAATAAAATCTATCCTATTTTACATTGTAAAAAGAGAAACCTCGAGTTACATTCGAGGGGAGAAAGGATAGGAAAGAAATCTCGAATTATTTCAAGTTACATAAGGAATAGGAGAAGGAAGATCGATGCGCAGATCGAGATGCAAGCAACCACATACAACCATACACAGATAGGGTTTATTGGCCATAACCACGCTATACATCCACCACAAAACTCGTTTAAGGGCGACGCATATCGAGTGCATTCATAATACATATCATATATGTAAATTGGGATTTGTGGATTTAGGATTGGACATGCATAAAGCCAATTTTATTCGCAACGTATGCAATAAATAAAGGCGACAAACCAAAATCGATCATATCAATATTCCCAAAGTATAGAGAAGTTGACGTGGCTCTGATACCACTATTGGGTTTTAGGGGAGGCAAAGAAGGCAGCAGAAACAAAAAAAATTCTCCCCCAAACCCGGAACAAGGAAACATGTCAACGTCTATACAATAGGAAAGGGATGGTTTGTGGAATCATACTTTGTCCCGAGGCTTGCTCGGCGACAGTACCGTGCGCCTTGCGCAGTCTTCACCTCCGGTCTTGGATGGTGTCTGTGCAGCTCCTGGTCGCACCGGGACTGACGACTTTTGGTCTCACTGGGACCGTTGGGATTGACAGTTGTCCTCCTAAGCGGCACAAACCTCCCGCCTCTGAAGTAGTCCACACAGACCACCTGGAACTCCAATCTCCTTGTCCCACAAGGAATTGGAAGGAGACACACCCTCATGTTGACATACTAGTCGCCAACACACTCTCCTGCTGCCAGTTGCAACTGTAGTTGTCTTTCCCTTGTTGCACCTCCCTTTTCGGGTAGCACTTGCTCGGGCTCTCTCGGTTACCAAAACTAGAGAGAACGACAACTTTATAGAGCAACTGGTTGCACTGAGTTGTTCTTTGAGAAGCCCCCAATACCCCTATATATATAGGAGGGTCATGGGACAGGGTTCTCCATCCCGAGCAATGTGAGACTAAAAGTAGGGGGTAGAAGGGTTCGAGATTTTCCACAAAACAACCAACTCACAACCTGAAACGATCGTTTCACAACTAAAACGGTAGGTTGGGGACCTGAACCGGTCAGTTGACACCTCAATCGATCGGTTGGGACCCATGAGCCGGTCGGTTCACTTCTGAAATGGTCGGTTCGTGGTCCTAATCAGTTCCCGATTGACTTTCCTTCTTTTGTTTCTAATTGGTATAGAATACCAATCATATTTCCCAAACAAATTGGGCAAGTGCAACGAATGGAAAATTCTCACTAATCCTACTTTCCCAACTTGCTCGGTTGCACCACTTGAATCGATCGTTTCAACACTTGAAGCAATCGTTTCACCCTAACTATGAGCCGATCGACTCCCCACCTGAGTCGACCGGTTCACCAAGCTGAGTCGATCAGTTCATCTCATGAGCCAATCGGTTGGGAGTGCAGATTGTGCAGAATTAGTCAATTGCGATTTCACTCAATCTGATACTCTAATCAATCTGTCCAACACCTTGAACATTATGATTTTAAGCCATCAATCAATTGATTGTTTAATTGAACTACTAAACTCCTTTAGTAATCAATCTAAACGTTGTTTGTGGACAAAACTCCTCTTCTAGGTTAAATCCTATGAGTGTGACCGTGCAGGTCCATTTCACGTTGGCAGTGAAAGTCCATAACACTTATGACTTCACAAGCAAAGAGCAGTGCCTAGTCACACATCAGTGCTACCCAAGTGAAAGTAGAAAGTTGGAGAACAACTTTCAATCCTACAATCCGTGAATGGTCTTACAGTGAATGTATAATTCCTTTGTCACTGATAGCACGAATGAACTTGAGGCATGGAATAGTCATCCTGTCAATGTTCATTCACTTTCTTTATCTCAGAGCAGATTGGAAGATATATATGTATGCCATCAATATCACATACTGATTCACATATGCGTGCGCACGCCTATTTCAATCCTACTTGTCAAGTGGCCTTGGATATCAAACTCCCTCAGGAGGGAAAAATCCCATATCTATCACTCACCCCTCAAAAGCTCCATGTGTCAAAACCACCCAATCATCACCTTTATAACAACCCATGTTTCAAGACTGCGTTTGATGATGTCAAAGTGTGCCCAACGACATGTGTTGAGTGTAGTGATTTTAGGTCAAAGAATCACACTCACCACCATCACTGTGAGTACTGATTGTGACTACCATGTCATGGTTCCATGTGTCAAGCTCACGGTGGGTCTGTCCGATACACTTGTTCTCTAACAAGTACCTATGTGTTTGGTTTGATATCTCTATATCATGACTAATGAGATTCTGTCATCAACCAACACCACAATCTAGTCTTGTGTGTCATTGTTTTCTATCTACCTTCCACAATGACATCCGACTAGGGACATAACAAGAATGTACACACTCTTAGCATCCGTATGATCTCATCGTTCAGGTCCTTAACCTGAAAGCATACGTCATTGAGTACTGTCATTCTCTAGACATTCAATATGTTCTATCACTATCTCATATGACTGAACCAGAAAGAATTGGAAGCTTTCCTTTGATGTTTATCAAATCAATCTTAATGTATCCCACCAATCATCCCATGATTGGCTCTCAGGGCATACATACCAACACCTTCTGTCGAAGTCCGACATCTCAAAAGAAGTTATTTCTAACGGTGCAGAGAATTCATTTGTCGTCGAGCTTTTTCCTCTAAGGGGTGGTCTTTGGTTGGCAGCTTCAATGTCCCCCCCCATCTCCCTCTGACTCATCACAAGAATCCTCCCTGATGCTGACTAATTCATTATTATCTTCGGCTTCATCAAGGGAGGCCGAGGGAGCCAAGTCATCTACACCTCGGGAGCTCTCCTCTCTTGTTGGAGACCCATCGGAAGACTTGTGTGTTGTAGAAGGCCCGCTTGAAGAAGACGACACACCAGAAGTTGAGGGTGCAGATGAGGAGAGTGCAGAACCTGAGTCGAAGGTGACGGAGACCTTCTTGGCTGCCTTGGGCGCGGATGGTCGTCCCCCCTGTTCAACCTCTCCTCAATCGCATCAAGGTGCTGGAGGGCCTGCTGTAGTGTGGCGTTGAGTGCCTCTAGTTGGCCGGGAAGGCCAACTAGGGTCAGCAGTTGCTGCTCCTAGCTATTCAGTCTCTGCTGGAAGATAGAAAACTTGTGGGTTAGCGAAGAAAAAGTACCCGAGTGGCTTTCTGTTACCTCCCGCAAGTTATCGAGTTCGTGCTCCAGAATCTGTCCGAGCGACATAGGGGATCCTGCAGATCTCCCTCTCATCCTCGTGACACTCCTCCCGCGTGAAGATCTACCCAACGAGTGTGCAGACTCACTCGAGGTAGTGTCAATTTGGACTATTTGCAAGGTAGTTTCTTATCGGCGAGGCATCAACACTTTTACGGCTGTCTCTGCCTCGCCAACTTGTGGTGGTGGAGATGGTCGTGGTGTGAGTGGATGTTGCTCCACCTCTGTGTTGTCGGAGACCTCCTCTGCAACTTCCATAGGACACACCGACGGTGGTGTTGGTGTGGGGTGTGTAGCTCTAGCTTGATCTCAAGGATCTCGGTGAACGCCCATTACTGGCGCCTAGGTTGATCACTAAGGTCCATAGAAGACTCTGGAGTTGCGGCTGTCTCTTCCGCGACAGCTTCCCTTGGGGCTAGCGTGGTTATCTCAGCCCCGGTTGCCTCGACGACCTCCCCGATGACCGGTACATCTTCAGCCGCGACAGATGTTGTCGTGGTTGCGGCTGGTATGGTAGGAGCGACGACAACTCTATTAATTGCTGTCGTCGGTGGCTTTGGAGCAGTGGGCGGCTCGACTGGAGTTGTGGAAGATTTGTCCTACCACGTGTCGAGAGGAATTGGTCTTCCTCTTACCGCCGCCCTCTCTTGTATACTGGTGGTGGCAGTGTAAGCGGCTTCGACTACCACCACTTCAATTTCTGCGGTGGTGAAGACCAGCTTTTCTGTGTCATAGTTGGCGCAGCTAGGAAGCGGATGGAGGGTGTTTGTTCTTGCAAATTTGTAGAAGTAGCTTCGCCCCTCCTTCTTGATGATGTTGGTCCTCATGAGGAACTTGAGGTCAATCTTCTCGTCACCCCTTGTCCTTGAAAGAATGTGCGGTTCCCTTGGGTACCCTAACCCAACCGCAATCAGATTGATGATGCCACCCATGTAGTACTCCATGGTGGCATCTTTTATGGGGTGCATCCTATTCAGCAAGAAGCATCCCAGGTTGATCACCCTACCCTCCATCATGTGCCACATGAGATAGAGTTCTTCGATGTAGACATTGCTTGATTCGTTCTTACTGAAGAGCAGGCACGCCACAAACTTGTGCTCTATTCTCTAGAAGTAGGAGTGCACTGCCGCCACCTTGCTTCCCGACTTGAATGATGACTCGCCGGTCAGCTTCCTCAGAGCTCCATGGGGTTGAACCCATCTCCTTCGGTGATCCTTGCACCGTTGTTAAGCAGTTCCTTCTCTGCCTCACTAGAAGAGAAGATCTCATTGAGCAGCTTCTCGAAGATGACATGCTCGACATTGTATAGCCGCCCCTACAGTCTGTCTGCTCCGCCATATTCTTCAATTTTCTTGGGTTTACTCTGCACCCGGTGGAGAGATGACATGAACTCCCTGGTGAGTTCAGTGTAGGAGGTAGAGTGGCTGAAGAAGATCTTCCTCAGCCCTACTGTAGCTAGGACATTTTCCAGCCTGTCGAAAATGCCTAGCCGAAGGAAGGATGACTGGTGGCAGAATCTGCACGGCCTATAGATTTGTGTTTCCAGTTTTGAGTATTGACGCCCATGCTCGTTGTCTCTGGGCACGAGCCTACCTGGTGTGTGATCCAAAGACTCTGCTGATGTGGTTGAAACTGTTGTCGGGGCCCTTACGTCTTTCTTCCTTGGTCTCTTTTCGGCCGTGGATGGCCCAGCTGCCCCGGGGTTTTGGCGTTTCTTCCCGACTGTCGTAGCTCCTATTGTGGCCTCAGTGTGGATCCTCTGACTGTGTTTGTCAACTTGAATGATGGTTTGCTTGGTGCGGGCCATTTTTGTTATCATAAGACAAGTTTATTAAGCATTTAAATGTTTCGCCTTACCCGATATCATGTAAGTAAAAAACATAAAGTCGATATCGGTGTCTAAGAGGAAAATTGATTGCATGATAAGCTAAAAAGTTTGGCACGATATAAGAGCTACCCGACACAACCGTATCGGGCTTCAAATCTGAATGATATGATGCTCGCCCGATACGCCTGTGTCAGGCGATACGAAGTTCGGCTAAAATTTCCATAAGTTCATCGTGAGACACCAGGCATCATCGTGAATGGATACCATGCCTGATACGATCGTATCAAGAAAACAAAGGGTGTCACCCGTCAGAAGAAACACTTGAGGCGATACAAGACTAGGCGACACAGGAAAAATCGAACGTCATAGCCATTGCCCGATACACTTAAAGTTCAAAGAGTTTCGGGCAACAAAGTCACACCATGCGAAGTGCTCGATACGATTGCTCCAAAAGAAAATGTGTCGCCCGAAAATAGAAACACATGAAGCAATACAAGACTGGGTGATAAGGTCATTGCCCAATATAAGGTGTCGGGCAAGCACGCGTTATAGATGTGTCATGTGACATGCTCAAAAGGTAACGCTGTGACACAATTGTGTGTCGGGAGATATAAGGAAACCAACTAAGGCCGTGAGTCCGATACGAAAATGCACGACATGAGGGTCGTATCGGGAAAGCCAAATGATACGGTTGTCGGGTTATACCTTTGTGATCTGAAGATAGCTTGCGCGACCCGGGAGCAGAAGCTAGGTGGCCGATACTAGTGTAAAGAGAGAAATAATTGCACAATATGGGAGTAGGTGAGGAGTAAAGGTCATTGCCCAACACAGTTTAACCTCAGCTACTATATATAGCAATCCAAGTCGGGGGTAAAACGGGTAAAACAGGGGCATGTGTCGGCCGAGGAGACAAATCATTCCTGAGGCAGGCAATAAAATCAGTCCCATCCGTCAAATTAAGGGTCATTTCTCATGCTGCCCGACACGGACGATCTGTGCTCGGCGTATCGCCCGACACGGATTATTGCTAAGGTGTGAAGCCCAATACGCCTAGACCGATAGGGGTGTGTCTCACGTTCCACCTGAGTCCTTTGCCCGATATCGTCCAGGGAGCAAGGTATTCTTGCCTGATACAAGGCTTCAGAACAAGATACTTGATGAAAAACCAAAAATAAAGCAAAGGAAAAAGCAATTGATGGGTAAAACATCATTGGCCTAAGGGGAAGCTCCCAGCCTCAGATAGTATTACTCATCAATGCTCATAAAACCGAGCGGTGGCCCATAAAACAGAAGAGTCAGAGCATGTGATGCATGTACTGACTTGGGCCTTATTACAATCATAATGTTCATAATGTTTTTCTTGCAGAAAAGGAAATAACGTCCTATTCTAGGAAAAGTAAAAACTTGGGCTGCCTCCCGAGGAGCGTTGTAGTTAGCGTCGTCAGCTCGACAACTTCAGATCCTTCACTTTGCACCTTCAGATGTTTCCACTTCCTACAAACTTATCTCTGTCCTTCTCACGAATGCTTCGTCTTCATAGAACCTTTTTACTCTATGCCCGTTCACTGGAAAAACTTTGGATGGATCATCTTTATCATACAGCTCCATCATTCTTGATGGATATATCTTTGCTATGGTGAAGGGTCCAGACCATCTTGTTTGCAGCTTACCTGGAAAAAGACAAATAGAAGATTTAAATAATAAAACTTTGTCACCTTCACTCACATCCTTCTTCCTTAGGTGAGTATCATGCCACACCTTGGTCCTCTGCTTATAGATCCTTGCATTCTCGTAGGCATGCATTCTCAGCTCTTTGAGTTCCTGTAAATGTAGATATCTTTTCTCCCCTGCCTTTATCAGATCCATATTCATGGACTTAATTGCCCAAAGAGCCTTGTGTTCAAACTCTAAGGGTAGATGATAGGATTTCCCATAAATCAACTTGTAAGGGGTAGTACCAATGGGTGCTTTATATGTCGTTCTGTAGACCCAAAGGGCGTCATTGAGCTTCATTGACCAATCTTTCCACGTGCGGCTGACACTCTTCTCCAAAATATGCTTAATCTGTCTATTCGAAACCTCCACCTGCCCAGAAGTTTATGGGTGGTAGGGCGTAGCGACCTTGTGTTTAACCCCATACTTCCGTAGGAGTGCTTCAAACTATTTTTCCCCAAAATGCGATCCACCATCACTTATCACAGTACGAGGTACTCCGAAGTGAGGGAAGATAGTCTTCTCAAACAACTTGATCACCGATTTGGAGTCGCAAGTTTGAGTGGCAACAACTTCCACCCATTTAGACACATAATCCACTACGACTAAAATGTATTGATATCCTTTTGATGGGGGAAATGGACCCATGTAGTCAATTTCCGATACATCAAAGATCTCGACTTTGACCCAATTGGCCAAAGGAATCTCATTTCTTCTTCCAATGTTTCCTGTCGATTGGCATTATTTACAAACTTTTACATAATTTGCAGCATCCTTGACTAAGGAGGGCCAGTAAAACCCTGATTGTAGCACCTTGGCGGAGGTCCTTTCGCTCCCTAGGTGTCCTCCATATGGTGAGGCATGGCATTCTTTCAGGATGTTTGGAACTTCTTCTTCAGGGATACACCTTCTATACATGTTATCTACACATCTTCTAAAGAGAAGAGGATCATCCCAATAGTAGTTCTTTACATCCGAAAATATCTTATTCTTTTGATTGTACATTATATCAGGAGGCAACTCCCCACGGGCAAGATAATTATAAATATTTGCAAACCAAGGCAAATCCTCATCTTTGGTTTCAACCATCAGCAAGGCTTCATCAGCGTAGTTGTCGTTGATAGGCGGCTCCTTCTTGTCTTCGACTATGATCCTTGATAAGTAGTCTGCGACTACATTTTCCGCACCCTTCTTATCAATGATCTCGTGGTCGAATTCCTAGAGTAACAAAGCCCACCTTAACAGCCTGGGCTAGGTATCCTTTTTCTGCATAAGATATCTTATTGCCCCATGGTCTGTGCAGACATTTACCTTTGTTATGATAAGATAGGATTTGAACTTGTCGAAAGCAAAAAAAATCTCAAGCATCTCTTTCTCTGTAGTCATATAATTTACCTGAGCCTCATCCAGAGTGTGACTGGCATAGCAAATGACATGGTGCCTTTTGTCCTTTTTCTGTTCCAGGACTGCTCCTACAACATAGTCACTAGCTTCGCACATAAGCTCGAAAGGTAGCTCCCAATCCGCAGCTTGAAGGATAGGCGGTGAGACAAGTGCATCTTTTAAGGCCTAAAAATCATATAGACAATCGTTAGAGAAATCAAACTCAACATCCTTAACCAGAAGGTTTGACAATGGTTTCGAGATCTTTGAGAAGGCTTTTATGAATCTTCGATAATATCTGACGTGCCTGAGAAAACTCCGCACTCTTGTTACAGACTTCGATGGAGGAAGTTTAGATATAGCTTCAACCTTGCTAACGTCTACCTCGATGCCATGCCTTGAGACTTTATGCCCAGCACAATGCCTTCTTGTACCATAAAATGGCACTTCTCCCAGTTTAGGACCAAACTCTTTTCTTTGCATCGTTAGAAAACCAGAGACAAGTTTTTCAGACAGGCATCAAAGTCCTTCCCATAGACAGAAAAGTCATCCATGAAAACTTCCACGATGTCTTCCAGAAAATCCGAAAACATCGATATCATGCAACGCTGAAAATGTTGCGGGAGCATTGCACAAGCCGAAAGGCATTCTTCGGAAGGCGTAAGTACCATAGAGATAGGTAAAAGTAGTTTTCTCATGGTCGTCTGGAAAGATGGGGACTTGATAAAACCCAGAAAAACCGTCCAAAAAGCAGAAATAATCATGATGCGCCAATCTTTCCATAACTTGATCCATGAAAGGAAGTGGATAATGATCTTTTTTCGTGGCTTGGTTCAGTTTTCTATAATCAACGCACATCCTCCATTTGGTGACGGTCCGAACCACCACTTCATCGCCTTTGTCTCCTTTACTACTGTTATACCTCCTTTCTTTGGTACCACATGGATCGGACTCACCCATTTACTGTCACCGATTGGGTAAATGATCCCTGCATCCCTCAATTTGATTACTTCTTTCTTCACAACTTCTTTTAGCATATGGTTCAATTTTCTCTAGGGTTGAGCCAGAGGTTTAGCAGATTCTTCCAAATTAATGTGATGCATACATAGCGCAGGGCTAAGGCTTTTGATATCCTCTACCGAATATCCTATAGCCTGCCTGTGGAGCCTCGAAGCTTGTCCAATTGATCCTTCGTAAGATAGGAATTAACGATAATAGGATTTCTCTCTTCTTGATCTAGAAATTCATACCTTAAACCTTCATGCAGTTGTTTCAACTCTAGTTTAGCCTTGGGTTCCTTTTCTTCCGGTGCCTCCTCTAGAGAAGCAAACTTAATTGTTTCTATTACCTCCACCTCGTCGCTTAGATCTTTATCAAGCCGATTTAGATAGTTGAGAAAGTTGACAACCTCTAGATCTTTAGAATCAGAATCTTGATTGCTTAATGCTCTCACGAGTAGATCTACCATAACAATATCTTCTTCCATCTCTTCACAAAATTGGTTGTAGCTTTCTACGAAGTAAGCAGATTCTAGTAGGGATGGTTCGTTCATAGCATCGTTTACTTTGAAATCTAAGTGATCGTTTCTGACCCTCAGAGTGATTATTCCTTCGGCAACATCAATCAACACTCTTCCTGTAGCCAAGAAGGGGTGCCCAAAGATGATAGGACAGTTAGGGTCCTCCAAAGTGTCAATGATCACAACATCGCAAGGAATGAAGAAACTTCCCATATGGATCGATACATCCTCAACAACTCCTACAGGTCTTTTGAAAGAATGGTCTGCCAATTCAATCCTCATGTTGGTCTTGACCATATCAGTAAAACCCAAATTTTGTGTGAGGCTTAGGGGCATAAGGCTGATGCTAGCCCCTAAATCAGTAAGACCTTTCCACTCGACATTATCTCCAACGACAAAAGGAATGGTGAAAGCCCCAGGATCCTTCTTCTTGTTAGGTAAATCTGCTTTGACAAAAGCATAAGACATATTAGCTAGGTGCACGGTCTCTATGCTTCCACCTCTTTTCTTCTTGGTGATCAAATCTTTGAAAAACTTAGCGTAGGTCGACATTTCCTCTAAAGCATCCAGAAAAGGTACTTCGAGGTGAAGCTTCTTTACTGACTCCATAAATTTTTTGTAATGCTTTTTAAGATGTGCCTTTATAATCTTGTAAGGGAAAGGCAACTTAGGAGAGTAAGGACTTCTTTGACCAAATAGTTCCTACATAGATCTTGGTTCCGGCTCCCTGACATGAACTTGTTGGTTGTCTTCCTCTGTGGGATTTTCTATCACAGTCCTAGATTCAGGTTCCTCGGGTCTGGCTTCTTCAGGGTGTTCTACTATCTTCCCTGATCTCAACACCTCCATTTTAGTAGATTCAGTGTTGGAGGGTATCTTACTTGAGGGATTCTTTATTAACTCGGCCATCTGGGCCAGTTGTTGATCTATGTGGCGTTGGTGAGTTTGCATGTCCACCATCTGAACCTGCATCGTGTTTAGAACTCCTGAATTTGACAGTGCACTTTGCGCCAGCTGGTTGTTAATAGTATCCTATCTTTTGACAAAATCGAGCAATTGACCCACCAAGTCTGGTTGGTTCGAGTTCTTGTCCTGACTTTGCTCCTTAGCTTGGCCCTGGTTTTGACTAAGGTTAGCTGCTTGGCGAGTTTGGTACTTTCCTTGCCCTTGGAAGTTTTCCTTGTTCGATTGGAAATTAGTAGTTCTGGTGAACTGACCTTGTCCCCCCCTTTTCTCAAAACCTTGTGGTTGCTTGGTTGGGTTATTCAGTTGATGCGAGTTTTTGGTTGCATTCTTGTTGCCATAGTTAAAACTAGGGTGATCTGGTCTCTTGAAGTTGACAAAAGAGACATTCTCGGCTTCCTCTTCTTCGGACTCACTTTCGGTTGACTCGTCAGGTCGGGTGTAAACGCAGTTATCAATCCCTTGTCCACCTTCTCTACAGGTGACACATTTCATGACTTTCTCAACATGTTTCTTCCCTTTTCCACCTGATTCTTTCAATTGTCTGACATTAGTGGCTATCTTCTGAATTTGAGAGGTGATAGCTTCCAGAGCTTTGGATAAGACAGAGGACCCTTCATTAGCGGCCTTCTTAGCATGTCCTCTATCAGACCTATCATAGTCGGTGCCGGCCTATAACTCGGCCATGTTCTCGATGATCTTATTGGATCTGCTGGGCTTCTTCCCCAGAAAGTCACTTCCTGCAGCTGCATTCAGCGATACCCTTTCTTCAGGGGTCATACCATTGTAGAAGGTGGTTATCAATAAACCCCTCTTGTAGTTGTGATGAGGGAAGTCCCTCTGATATTCTTGATACCTTTCCCAGGCTTTGTTTAGATTCTCATTCGACTTCTGCATGAACGACGTGATCCTTTGTCATTTCGTGACAGTTTTCTCTTTAGAGTAAAACTTGTTTACAAAAGCGTATGCTAGCGCATTCCATCCGTTGAGAGCTTGATGTGGTAGCCCGAGGTACCAGGATAGAGCCTTGTCCTCTAAAGAAAAGATGAAGCCCTTGCAGTATATGACTTCTTATGGAACTCCCCGAATTTTAATGGTATCACAGATATTTTTAAAAGCGTCAAGATGATGGTAAGGGTTATCATTCTTTGAATTCCCTATGAAGCTCTTGTTCTGGATCATAGATATGATAGATGGTTTTAGCTCAAAGTTTGTCACATTGAACCTTGGGATGACAACAGGACATCTTGAGTTATTGGCCTTTGCGGAAGCCAACTCCCTAAGGGTCTTTTCTTCTTTGTTGGAGTCTTCATTGTCACTATCACCCTGGTCCTGCTCCTGATTATGTTGATTTCTTCTACATCTTCAGTGATGACGACGTCTCTCATGGCGATGGTAATCCTCGAATTGTTCTGTTTCAGGTTCTTCATGTTGTTGGTCGCTGTCATAATAGTCAATGTCCCCATGCGGAGGTGAGTGAGGTCTAACTCTAGCGTGTTGCTCACCCTATGAAAGAGGTGATTCTACGTGAGGAGGCATGACTAGCAGTGTCGGTGCTCAAATTGAGCAAAATGCTTCTTTCCTGAGTACCTGAATAGAACATATAATCAAGTTAGAAAACTTGTACCAATATAAGGAACTACTCTATACCAATTTCAGGTTAGAAGATCTAAAAGGAATAGTGTTGTCAAGCTCATTACTAAGCTTGAGGCACGGGAGTGTAGTTAGTGGATTCGTGTTTGTTAACAGTACCGTTTTGCCTTGTCCCCGACAACAGTGCCAAAAAGTTGACCGGCCTAAATCGTGCATCCAAAACGAGTGGATTTGAAGTAGTCAGACTTTTAAATTACCTGACACTTAGGCCCCCACAACTATGACGGGGTCGGAAGTAGAAATCGGTGTCGAACCACAGGGACAAGGGTGGTAATGTTAAGAACACAGAATCAACACATTACACTCCGGTAAAAAGCAAGGTGAGGATAAAGTTCCCAAAGGGAACAACAGGCGAAGATCAATAAAATAAAAGAAAACTATCTCCAACTGGAGTTACAAGGAAAATTAAGGTTTTTGGAATGTATCGGTTTTTAGGGTTTTAGCACAATAGAACTAGAGGAGATAACACTATTGCTTTGGTAAGGAACGAAGGAGGAAAACATCGATATAACAAGCGGAAGCAGGAACATCTAGTACCCCTTCTCTCAAAGAGGGTACCTCTAACTAAGCACCAACACCCTCTCTCAAGGTTTCTAGACTTGGGTTAGAGTGGAAACATTACTGAAGCAACTCCGATCCTGGGTACTCTCGTACTCCCTGATCGAACCAAACACTTGAGCCATAACACCTCTCTCGAGGGAGTTGCAGCGGGAAACACGATTTGATAGCTAGTCAAAACATGATCCAGGCATACAAGCTAGAGTTCAGGTGCTAAGCAAAGTAATCATCCAACAAAAGGGAACCAAACATAAAGCAACAGACATTTCAACTCATCTAATTCCATTAGCATAATCATTATATAAAAGGGTTTGGTTACATTGCTTAAATAAAGAAAGTAAATGACTAAAAAAGGAAAGATAAGTATCACCTCCTTGACTTAGGAGATCGACAAGTAGCAGTAGATCCCTAAGGTCCCTCTAGCCCGATACCAGGCGGGAGCCTTGCCCGATACGCTTGTGTCGGGCGGCGTCCCCTGTCGGGCATCATGCCATGACGGGCAGACGTATCGATCAAAACGCTCATGCCCAATACGGTCGTGTCGGGATGCCACCCTCTCAGGCGACACACTGTAACAGTTGATTCGTATCGGGATCGGTATCGTGTCGGGCTAGAGACCACTTAGAGTATCAGATTCCTTGTATCAGGTGGCCTTTTTGGTCGATATCGGGCTGCTGCGATGACCGTGATGGATTCTAAGTGAACCATTCCCACCCTCTCGGGTAGGGGAAGTGCTCACCTAGTATCTCCCGGTACACCTCTGGGATGCGACACGCTAGCTCCAGGTGCTTTCCAAATTTAGCTTTCGTGAGATTCTGACCCTTTCCATCGGAGTCATGTAGATGCTATTTATAGGAAGCAGATGGAAGAAGTTGCGGTTCTCTAGGCGCCATGTGTCCTCCATCGGCTCTATTAGTGCAGCTCCAGGGACGTTCGATGTGCATGTCGCCCGGCACAACGGGTGGCGGGCAGCAAGCATATCGAGTATCGTGACAGGTGGGTGCCTACCGGTGGGTGTCTTGTATCGCGTGACACGCTTCAATAATTGTGGTGAGTACAGCTCCCTATCGGGTAAGTGGTGTGTCACTCATCCGAGCCTTCTTGCGCGACACAACCGTGTCATGCAACATCTAGATCGGGCTACTGCATGGCGGGGAGTGAGTGTTCCGGCCGACTGGTAGGAGGGTCAATCCAGGTAGAACACGTTCATGGGCTGGGACGGGCCTTTTGCTGATTTTGGGGTGGAAAAATGAGGAAAACCATGTAAAAGTTGATAAAAATGAGATAAGAGTGTAGTGTGGCCTGTTTATTCAAAAACATGATAAAAGGAGAGGAAAACAGTTTAAAAGATCAGATTTGACAACAAAATATGAGCCATAATCATCACAAAATTTGGTGTTATGAGACACTCATTTTGTGGATTTGGTTTTTGATTCCAATCAGATTAAACACCAATAGTTTTCTCTGACATTTGTTTTATTGGAGAAAAACTATATAATATTTTATTATATATGTAAGTATTACAAAAATGTATCCCCACACATGCATGAGTAGGAGGTGGTCATGCAACCTATGTGAAAGTGAATGATATTGGTCTAGAAGAGAGAGTAGTTCTAAAATAGATGTCTAAAGCCTTGTTAGAATATATGATAGATGAAATAGATGAAATAAATTTTGACGATATGATGTAAGTCTTATATAGATGATATAAGATGGTTTACGATGATCAATCTTTCCTTTCATGATTAAGGATCAGTTTTGAGGATTTGAAATAGGCTTTGATGATGAAAGTATGAGTGTTTTTATAATATAAGATACGATAAGTTAATATAGGATGTGGATTAGCATGAGCGTCAAGCTCTTTTAGAAAGGAGGACCTCTATTGCTAGGATCAGTTTTAGGGTCAACTCTAGAGAGAGTGAGACCCAGAGAGAGAAGGTCAAAGAACTTGAACTCCCAAATATGAAAAATATGAGATATTTTTGTTATGATATGTTGTAAACTAGAGTACTCGTGAGTAAATGAGTTGAGATGGTTTATGCATGATTCTAGTAGTCCTTATGAACCCTAGATGTCCTTGGGAGGACCAAACCCTAGAGTTAGAGAAAGGTTAGCTATATATGCATATGTGAACACGGATATAAACACTTGTCATCTGGGTGAGGGATTGAGTCCCAAGACCCTAGAGGAGGTATCTATATTAGTATGACGTAAGGCCTCATGCTCGAGTTGGTGATTCCCCATGTAGGACTCTAGTGGTGTATATACATAGAGAGTTTTGGTAGAGCTGGTGAAGCTATCTTTTTGTTCTAATGAGGTACACCAGGGAACCCTAGAACAAAGAGGGAAGATAAAGCTCTTGCATATGTATATGATACTCATAAAGTTGACTGAGTTAAGAGAGATAGATCATGGTACTACTCTCAAGATAAGGGTTGCGAGAGCCTCAATCAGAGTGAATAATGTTTTGATATATGTTTAACATGCCACTTGTATAAGCTTGTTTAGCACAACCCTGATACAACATGTCTATGTTTGTTACCTTATCTTGAGCTATGATATATTGATTTCACATGATGAAAAACCTAGAGATGGTTGAATATCTCTCCATGTAAGATATTTAACCATATAAATGAGTAACAACAAAAATATAAGTTTGGTGAATCTAGTGATGATTTCACTAATGAAGTTTATAACCTAATATGAAAATAAAACTAGAGAATATTAATGATAAAAATTAAATGTGGTGATAATTAGTGCTCAAGGAATATGTTGAATATGTTTGGAAAAAAATTTAGCACAACATAATGATGGTGACATCTTGATAAAGTATAGATGGATAAAATGTATTATAATTAACCCATTCATAAAATGTATGAGCTAATGTTTGAATCTTAATGCTTGTCTGAAATAAGGATGTAAATTCTAATATATGAAAGGCGTCATGACATAACCAAAGATTCTAAACCAGGTTATATGTCTAGGGGTTCACTCTTTATACTATAATAACCTCCTAGGAGTGTTTAGGACATGGTATTAGAAACTGTTTTTTGTGGATATGTTGCATCTCGAGAAGTTCGCTACATGTAGACAAAGACTTTTTCATTTTGACAGGGAGTAAGGAATGGTTTAATTTTGAGGACAAAATTTCTTTTAAGATGTATATGATGGAGTGGATTGTTGGATTAATTTCAAGGATGAAATTCTTTTAAGGTATGTAGGATGAGATAAAGTGAACTTTTGGAGATTTTGAATACCTAATGAGAAAGTACATTCTTGGATGTAAATGATGTAAAATTTATCGTCATGAGTAATACAATCATGGAAAGATTTTATGAAGTTTTGAGACCATTTGATATTGATTTTACGATTAAAATCCTATGTTTATGACTTTTTGAGATAAATGATTGATATGTTAAATAGTCAATATATGACACCAAAATTGAAGGGTACGTGCCTTAGATGATGACACAACTATGTTTTAAGTTTTGTAATGTTATGATGTTGGTAGTAGAAGTTATTTGGGTTTACAGTTCGTCAAATAATCAAAATAACAATGATGTTCGATCTAAGTTGATCTCAACACATGGTATGCAACCTTGTTGTTCGATGCATCATGGACACTATAGAGTGGTGACATGGAGTTCCAGTGGTCCTTGGATGTCCTGACCCAATGGTGGTTTCCTATTCCTCCACCTATGTCAGTTACACAAACGTAGGGAGGAGTTAAGTCGTGACATCAATCGCCATTACAAACCTGATCGTGGGTTACAACATGATTTAAGGTGAGTATAACCCCCTTGGCCATCATCTTTTTAGATGACCATCACATGGGGTAGATGGTGAAGAGAACAGGGAGTTCCACCCTCCCATTGCAACCACTTCTCGACCCATCAATGCAGTGGGGATGATGTAGGAAGAAGTAGAGATAGTAGATAGAAACTGGGAAGCTAAGAAGGGAAAAGCAATGGAGTTCAAGGATGATTCATAGGCATGGTCTATTGGTCTTTGGATTCTCAAGTTGTGCAATGCTTTAGCAAATGTATGGTTTATCAGTAAAGTTTGTCAGCCATATGTCCTACTTCCTTCCTCCTTCGTAGCCATAGTCGGCAGTGGTAAACTACACGATTAGCAAGGAGGAGATGGCGACAAATTTCTCATCGTTGTCGAGTGTGGCAGCGCTGCACATACGTGGAGGTGAGGGCAACATCCAAAGTAGTATGTGACGAGTTATGTCTCAGTGATTGCTTGTTAGAGATCCCACCACTAGCAATAGCAGGGTCCCAAAACTGGGGGAAAGAGAGCCAATATTGGTTTCTCTAGCAGTCATGACTCCTAGGGGACCTTCTTTGAACCCTTTGAAGAAGAAAGGGAATGAAGAAGGTGGATGCAGTGTTGATTTATGGTGAGGTGGCACCAATAAAGTTCCATTACTCACCAGAGGAGCATAGTCGAGCACCGACACCAGAGCCCTGGATGAGGAGTTTCGAAGAAGATGACGAGAAGAATTGTACACCTTAATTTTAGTTTGAAGTCTTCGAGGATGATGGCGGCCTTACCATCTGAGGATGGTATTCCTCATGCCTTCTCTCATCAGGTGGAAGTTCTGAGATAGAGAACAACAATGCCTTTGTGTGCACTGACGATGGGGTTACACGAGGAAAGAAAGCCCTGACCCAGCTAGATCCCAAACTAACCGGGTGGTTCTCCAAGCCAAACCATACGTAGTCCAGAATAGTGAACTAAACCGACTGACCCAAGGAAGGATTCACACAAGCCCTAGTGGCCACGTGGCGACGCCTCATTGGCTATAAAGGAAAAAATACCTTAGAATATATAGATCTTCAATAATTCATAGTAATTAGATCTTTTATCAAATAATACAAACAAGGTACCAAAAAATTCTTAGAAAAATGTGTAGAATAACATGGAACCATTATATCAGTGTTTTTATGCTTACAGTGATATCATGCAAGATGTATTATACTTGTTTCATAGGTAATAAATACCAAATGAAGACCTAAAATTGTGATAAAATGTCAGTAAATCTATATTCATTCATATAATCCTTTTAAGTTTAGTGGTTATGATTTTGATGCACAAAATCATATAATTTGCTCCATATGTAACCCTAAATAAAATGTAATAAATACTTACATGCTCAAGAAATAATGGAATTTATGGAACACCCTCATATATGTAATTGGAAGCTAATATACAATCATGAGATCAGTTAGATTCATAGAATTCATGTCATATGAAGATGACCCTTAATACATGTTATTTAACCCAAATATGATTAATGTAGGATATAACATGTATTACATGTTTATGGCTCCAAATAATTACAATAGTATGGTTGTAACCATCATTTATGTTTTATTACATGTTTACATTTGTGGGATATAACATGTATATGATACAAACTATAATATGCGGTAATTGGATACATATATGTATTTATAAATACAAATCCCTCAATATATATTTGAAAATTTTGATCAACCATAAGAAGAATACATGAAAATGTTTATCAACCAAGCATAAGTTACGCCAAGTTTGGTGCACTATCTATCTCGTAGAAGTGTAATGGTAGATATATAGATCTACCAAAGTAGGTTGCATATTCTATTGTGTTGGCTTTTGGGTCAGGCTTAACTAGGTGATGTTAATGAGGTTAAGTACCTAGAAGCAAAGAAATGGATTGTGACAAAGAGTTGTGTAGACCATCAATCCCAAAGTTGTATTTAGATGCAATTGGAAAAAGTTGCCTACCAAAATAGTTGAGTTGTGGGTGATCAACCAAGGATGACTCTTGATTTGATGAAATATGGATCTTGGCTCACTAGAATATTGTACACTCTAATCTTCCATATTGGTAGTGAGGGCTATTGATTTAAACAAAATAGTGGGAGTGATAATTAATTAAAGGCCTAATTAAATATTGTGATATTTACTCAAATCAAATCAAAATTATTTTGACAATTGAAAATTTTGCTTTTGTAGATAAATGGGAAACACATAATCATTCTGATGAGTCCTTATGAAGGACAATCTAAACAAGATATACTTCCATAACTAGTTAAGGACTTTGAGAAGTGTTCTCTTTATTCATGAAACACTAGTATCAGTGGAATCTGCTTCATGTGCACCAAAAGCCAAAATGGATGCTTACTTGAGGTGTGCCAATGATGTCATAGACATCAAAGACCTTACGCTGGGCTATATTAACTATGAGTTGCATGAGAAACATGAAATGTATAATGTCTAAGGCGTTGTTTGAGTGAAAACTGAGAGAGGGAGACCTAGTAGAATCCCATGTGCTCAATATGATTGGCATGTGGAACATCTAGAAAGATGGGATTCCCTTTGGGTCAGCAGTTGGCCACTGATATGATTTTGCAATCATTGCCTAGATCATATGGACTGTTTATCAAGTATTATCACTTGAGTAACATGGATAAACTGTTGTCAAAGTTTCTTTATATGTTAGTATATGTCGAAGAACAAATAAAGAAGTACAATTTCGTGATGGGCATCATCAGAATAGAGTCCAAGGAAAAAGGCAAGGCCAAGAAGTTTTCTGAGGCTACGCTGAAGTTCAAGTATTTTGCACTCAAAATAAAGAGAAGGATAAGGAAACCTAAGAAGATGAAGCATGTGATAGAGATCTCTACTTTAGGTGTATACATAATTGAGATTAACTTCACTACTTCTTTAACTTTGGTACTAGATACTGGATGTGGATCACTGTTACGACCCCACCTCCCAATAACCCCCAATTAAGGGAGACCGAGAGGTCGAAGCCACACCCATAACTTCTGGATCAAAGGTTCGGCAATTAACCAAGAATAATTATCAAATTTTAACATACTAAACGGGAAAACTATAAGAAAATAAACTTTTGCATATCTTTTTGAAAACTTGGATCTCTAAACTTCTATCCACTTATGGATTCTATTCTAGCTAATCCTCCTTGTATTTTACTTCATGTATTTCACAATATGACGATTTACTGTTTGTCCTTTTGGCTTGTACCTAAAAGCCGACAAACAAAATGTCGGTCAGCCGAAGCTAGTATGTGGGGGAAACAATAAATGTGCAACTATGATAACAATGTAATCATTCAATTAATCATTTAACAACCATGATTACGTTTTAAATATAACTCCGTGATCCATGAGTACCCTATCCTCTGTGCTATCCCTGCAGTGGACCTGGATACTACCTTCCTTATGGTAGATCCCCATTAAACCCCTCATGGTCCCACCAATAGGTGAACCAGTTTCTAGGGTTGAGTCACATGGCACTACTCATAAGTAGCCCACTCCTTAACTCATGGCAGGCTAATGAGTCTCATGGCACTACACGTAGGTAGCCCAGTTTCTAACTCTCAGTAACCTAGACCTTGCTCTAGGATTACCCCTTTTTTTTAGACTTTTCAAATCAATAGAGGTGGACCCGAATCTAGCCAGTTATATACGCAAATTTATAGTGATAATCATAGTCACATTATAGTTGCATGAAATAAATAGGCTTCCAACAGTTATTTTCAAGCAACTGATTAAAACTTCGGGAATCATCGTGAAACTAGAGTGATTATTCATAAGCGTAACCACATACCTAATTTGATGATTTCACAAGCATTAAGTAAACCCAAACAAGAATGAAATCCAAGCAAGCAATTCAATCATCACATAATTCCTGAAAAGAATATGCACTCTATATTACACACTTTATCCAGAATCTACTTTATTGACTTGGATTCACTTTCTAGGGTTTTTGTATCCATTTTAGAGTTTCATTAATATTCATTAGGGTTTCTTAGATTCATTCCTCAAACTTTATCTCTTTTAGGTCAACAAACCCTAAAATATTCTTTTCCATTTATATGAACCTTAATTGCTCAACTATCCATTTTAATAGTCTTTTATACCCAAATTGATTTAGGATCATCATATCCCTATTTATTCATGGATTTGTACAATTAAACCAATTAAAAGACATATTCTCCTAAATTAGGGTTTTTAAGATCATTGATGCATAATCATGCATGAAACCCTAAATTAAGCCAATTATATAAAAAGATCATCTTTTTAGATCCTATTTTCACTTTTATTAACAATAGGTTAATATCAGCTTGAATTATCCAAATAACGTTATTAAGTCCATCTATCATCAAATCAAAGGGTTTTTCCTTAATTAAATCATTAAATATGATAACTTTATGTCCTTTTCAAATTTCAAGCATATTTACGCACATAAACTCAAAATTAGACTAATCATGTGCAAAGTTCTTCCTTTTTGAACATAATGTACCTTTTTACATTTAAGAGGTTAACATCAACTCTAATGATCCATTAAACCCTATTAAACACTTTATTAATTTCAAAATAGGGTTTCTTAATCTTTAATTCATTAAAGATGATAATTTACTCTACATTTCGAACTATGATCAGATTCAGGCTATAAAACTATTTTTATTGGATTCCTTGTATTCTTCTGATAAAAAAGAACTACTTATTTGTATTTTTCGACAAAGGGATTTATTTTTAGCGATTTATACAAGTTTCAATACTTTTCTTGAATATTACCCAGAGAGGCGAGTTACCTGAGTTTTTTGGAAAAAAGACAACCACTTACAGACTTATTTGAAGTCACAAAGAAGCCATACTATTGATCTGTTCTTGTGGACCATCGTAGTCCATGATCGAACGGTAGATGCTCCTTCTTCCTCACCCGATCCAGTAGCAGCCTCACAGCGGCGTCACGGTTGAGGGCTCGCTGGATCAAGTTCAATCTTGCTGATCTGGGGGACTAGGGAACAAGGGGAGGTGTCGTTTGGGTGTGCGAAGGTGAGAGGAGTTGAGAGGGGTAGTATATATAGGATTGGGGTCCAGTCCTAGGGCTTCCTTCCCTCACCACCAACTGCCCTTGAGGTGAAAATAGGCATTTCTTTTATGCACCATGGAAGCACGAACAAGTAGGGTCTGGGGAGTTCGGAATCCTACCCCGAACTTAACTGGGGCCTTTCCAAGTTCTCATGCGAACTGGATTGTTAGCAAATCGGAGATGAAAGTCCCTCTGCCAGTGGCTCCTTTCCTATACAGACTCAAGGTAGGAGACACATGTCTGGTTTCAGATCTTAATCTGATGGCTGGCGTCGTCCAGAGATATATCCATTTAAATCGGAAAAGTGTGACATTTATTACAATCGCAGCACTTTATGGAAATTTGTAAAAATCATAACTTACAAACCGCTTATCCAATGAAGCCCAAATTTGAAGGGAATCTTATTAATGACTTAATCTATCATCATGCCAAATTTGGGCTCATTATATAAAGAAATAGGGTACCTCTCTTTAGTTGCAAGTTATTACTCATTTAGGTATATTTCTCACCTAATTTCTCTTTCCCTTGCGATTAAATTATTATCTTGGATTTCGTTGGACCTCAAGGAACCGTAATGGCTCGAATTCCCATCTTGGGAATGTTCCTTATCCTTTTTCCTTATCTTTCATCCTTTTTCTTATTATCTTACTTTTTCTTTATTAAAATATCTCTTTTTGAGAATTTTCTCTTTATCTCTCTTTTATTTTCATCATTGGCATTCCTTTTAATATTAGAAACCTCATGGATACGAAATTTCACCAAGAAATCTCATTTATGCCTCTTTCCACTTATTTTCCACATTTATCATTATTTTCAATTTATTTCTTAATAAAGAAATACTTAATTAAACTTTTCTTTTCTTATTACCTTCTCTATGCAACTTTGGACTCCTTGGAACCCAAGGAACCCAAGAGGCATGAAATCCATCCTTGGATTACATCATTTTTCCATCTAGAGGCTTCTATTTCATTATTTTCTCAAATATTCAATTATTCATTTACTAATTGAATTTTCTTGTTATTTGGGCCCAATAGCCAATAAAGCCCACAAAACAATCATCAAGGCTATTGTAAATGAAATCCATTTATTCAAAACAAATTATATCATTATTTGTTCAAATATCTTTAATATGAGAAATTACATTTCTCATCAAAAGAACCCAAAAATTGGGGTTGTAACATCCTTCCCCTCTTATAGTAATTTTGTCCTCAAAATTCTATCAAGCAAACAAACAATTCAGGATAAGACTTTTCCATGTCCATCATTGGCCCCTATGTGGATTTACCGTACTCATGGCATTTCCAAAGAACCTTTATCATCACATATTCTTTTCTCTGAGTTCTTTCATCCTGGCATCTATAAACTGCACAGGTGGACTCAGGCCATTTCAGCCTCCCTTGGGGCTCACTAGGTTCATTGCTCAGCACATGGTCGGGGTACCTCACATAGTGCTCTAAATTGGACACCTGGAACTCATCACACATTACTTTATCCTGAGGGGTAAAGTCAACCATAACCTTCTCCACCAATCCATCTCAAATGGACCCATGTATCGGGGACCCAACTTCCTTAGCTGTAACTCAGAGGGGTCGGATTTTTCATGTCACATATTTCCCACAGTGAACTGCATGTCAGACTACTTTGCATCCGCTCATGACTCTTGTCGTCTCTAGGCTCCTTTCAACCATTGCAATATCAAAGTGACTTCATCTACACACACTGTGGTCCTTTCACCAACATCACCTTACTGAAGTGGTGACCGACACAACCTCCTTTACAGAGCTTCTTTAAATCCCACTACTGGCTATGGTGGTCATCATTACATCTTTCATAGGAAAATAACTGTCTCTATCCATCACCCTGAACAAGCACATATGCTCTCATCAGACCCTTTAGTCTGGATCATACTATCCATTAGTTAGGGGTGATAAACTGTACTAACATCGAGTCCTTCATGCACCTACTTCCATCTTTTAGAAGGGAACCTTTAGGTCAAACTCAAGAACCTTTGAACTCGCTTCATGGTGTAGTTGAACCATCTCTCTCATGGGTAGTTCAACCAGATCTGTCCCTTGACAGAACTCTTTCTTTCTCATGTCAGATAGGTAAGGCGATCTACCATAACCCATATTGCATCTTGACCTTCCTTGGTCTAGAGGAGACTTATTACAACACCCATAGTGATGAACTCCCATTCCCTCTCGGGAACTCTTTATCCTCTATATCAATGCACTGGGTTACCGGTGCTCATCCTTCACCTTCTGTCATGCATGGCCACATACTACCTACAACCTCATCTTAAGCATCCAAAGTCCTACTGTCACTTATTATCTTGGTGGTACGGTATATGGTGATCTTAAAATCATGATCTCTTGTATGTCATGATTCCTCAAGATCGATTCCTCAGAAACCCTAAACCACTCTAGTCAGGGTTTCATCACCTTCTTTTCCAAAGAAGTACATCTGAGGTTCTTCCACCATCCTTTCATTGCATCAAGGACTAGATTGGCTAACCAAACCTCCATTAACTTGTTCAACGGATCTCATTACATCATAGGATTATCCAAACACATCTCCTTTCCAAACTTAGGGTTAGCCAAACCACCTCTTCTAGCCAAACTAGGCAGCTATATCCCATCCAGAGCATTCATTACCACTTCACATCCTTAGGTATTAGGTAACATTGAAGACATACACTTCCATGTACTTCACTTATCGTCTCACCTCAAATTATATGTCTATCTTCATTAAGAACACTCTCTGATTTCATCATTATGGTGATCAAACTCAACATGATATAACTTGTAAGTTCCACATAGCTCATGATAAAAACATCCTCATAAGGTGACTACCTCATTCCTCTTAGTGTTTGCAAACCATCCATGTATCATTCACTTTACCAGGGTAGGTTATCTTCCCTATCCCCATTTCTCATGGCAATGTTCCAACCTACATCATCTCTTATCCTTGGTGTATGGCATGCGTAATGCCCTATCTCTCACCCCCATAACAAGAGGAAACAAGCATTTGGTTGCAGTCCAAATAAAAAGTTCTTCCTATTCCAAGAGTAGAGATGGTACATCCCACCTTGCCAATACACCTTTACATCTAAGTTGCAACATGCCACATATGTCTCTTCATCACATACATCATGATATCAAAGTTACCTCCATGGAAAACTAGTCTTGAACCTACTGAGGTTTATATCCTTGGTCATCTCCTATAGGTCTATAGGGTACCGGCTCTTTTGGGGTCATACATCTTCCCTCATGCATCAAGAGAGTGCCCTACTCATCTTCGCTTTGGGTCCCATGAGTTCATGAAGGTGATCAATCTCCTAACCCATGGCCCTCAGACAATGATAGTTGTTACCTCCCGACCCTATGATCATGTGCAACTGGGGAATTAGGCAACTCCTACTTTCATCCGTCTTATCCCTACCTGACCCTAGGATAGACTTAGGATTCTCCATTATAGTACATGTTCACTTAGAACCTTACCCAAGTCTTCATCATCTCTCTTTCTGCATTCATGGGCTGACTTTCATCCTTTCATAGGGATTATGGCAACCTGCCTACCTTGGTCAAGCCCCATACCGGTTACCTCCATGGTAAAACATTCACATGCACTTAGATATGGATATCTATGGGTCTGCAGGTTCATTCTCATACCATGTACTTTTCACTTAGCTTCTCAATATCCTATGAGACCTCTTTAGGTTACCTTAAACCAACAAAACTGATATACACCCTACCAAAGGGTCCCTCTCCCAGGATGGGAGGAAAACTATCTCTTCACAACAAGGTCACAAACATCCTTAGGGTTTACATCCTCATGAGCCTCCTTAACCCTAGAAAGATATTAAGGCATAGTAGATCACCTATCGAACCATGCTAGGTCATACTTGTCCTCTTTCCTCAATGCTGGATCAAGATCATACTTTCCTTTATTATCAACCTAGTTGTGAGGGGTTCATCAAACATACCTTAAACTTAAGGGGCTTCCCTTTTCCTCTATACATGAGGAGTACCATACTTGAAACTATATCAACTTAATTCTCTTCATGAGCATTAGGTATACCACTTCCCCTCTTAGGCCTAGGAACCCTAGGTTCACTTGTTGGTGTCCAACTACATGCTCTATCTCTTAACCACAAACCAAGCATGCAAAAGGCATGACATGCACTTCTTGTCATCCCTTAACTCGAGCAACACTTAGAGTTGGGTCCTCCTTAAGGACAACCAACAAGGTACAAGGCCTCATAACCTGTTACTATACCTCTCCAGGTCTAAGGAACTCTTCTTCTCATCTATACCATAGGTACAAAGGTGCCACCAGACTCATCCTCTCTATAGGGTTTGGTTCCTCTCATGGCAACCAAGACATCAAAAACCTCTAGGGATCAAGCATGTGGTGACCACTATCATCCACTTAGGTCGCATCATCCTCAACTCCCTACATATCTCAGAGTTTAGGATTCCAACCTTATTGCTTGGTTCCTGCTCTCTCTTTCAAGAGCTAACCCTACAACCAACGTTACCATTAGAGGTCCTATCTTCGTGAAGGGTCAACCTCAAAAGCATGCTCCTACCTAGATGAAGCCTATGTTCAACTTATGTTCGCTCAAGGTTATCCGTAGTTCTTTATGCTTATTTCATAGGCCTACCTTCCTACTCTCCTGGTCAGGGTTTCAACACTTTGCTCGCACTACTAACGTACCCTGGGTGTATGATATGCCCTAATCGCATAAGCCCATAGGGTTTCTAAGGTCCTTCACAAACATCATCATCTAAGGAGCTATCCTTTACCCTAACATGCATGACCCTTCCTAGGATTTGGTTGCCAGAGGTGCTAGGACATCCAACTTCTCATGGCCCATGTGTTATCTAAGGCATGTCCATCCAAACACCTGGTCAAACTCATCATACTATCTCTCTCTATCCTTCACTTAGGGTTAGGGTTAACATCATCCTCAGAGGATGTGCCAGGTCTCTACTTCTAATGGAGGTCCCTGCCTCCAAGACTAACTCTCTTTATCTATCCTCCTGATACGAAGGTCTAGCATCAAGTCTCTTCTGAGGGCATGATAACTTACGTCATACGACCTAAGCATGTATCTATTCTTTAGTTTACGCTTACTCTATTAAGCTTATGTTCATGACATCTTATTTACATGATTTTCATTAATATGATGGAGGATTCCTTAGACCTTATTAATCTTACCCATACCTCAAGAGGGTGAGGAGAAGAGAGAAGACCCTAATCCTTAAGGTCCTTAACAGAATTTGTGATGAGAAGGGATGAATAAGAAGAGAAAGTCCTAAAGGTATCTTATTTTGATTCATACCCTAAGACTTTGGCCAGGCAGACACACGGATCCGGGAGTCCTCATATTCCGACTAGCGGTGCGGAGGAAAATATTGACAGCCCCCAGTCGCGATCCTTTTCTAGACACCTCCATCTTTCGGATAATCCTCTAATAACTCCCTTGGGTTCTATGGAGTTTGTAAAATTTAATAATTATTAATGGTTAACTGAGGAACCTACGCTATGATACCAAATGTTATGACCCCACCTCCCAATAACCCCCAATTAAGGGAGACCGAGAGGTCGAAGCCGCACCCATAACTTTCGAATCAAAGGTTCGGCATTTAACCAAGAATAATTATCAAATTTTAACATACTAAATAGGAAAACTATAAGAAAATAAACTTTTGCATACCTTTTTGAAAACTTGGATCTATAAACTTCTATCCACTTATGGATTCTATTCTAGCTAATCCTCCTTGTATTTTACTTCATGTATTTCACAATATAATGATTTACTGTTTGTCCTTTTGGCTTGTACCTAAAATGTCGACAAACAAAATTTCGGTCAGCCGAAGCTGGTATGTGGGGGAACAATAAACGTGCAACTATGATAACAATGTAATCATTCAATTAATCATTTAACAACCATGATTACGTTTTAAATATAACTCCGTGATCCATGAGTACCCTATCCTCTGTGCTATCCCTGCAGTGGACCTGGATACTACCTTCCTTATGGTAGATCCCCATTAAACCCCTCATGGTCCCACCAATAGGTGAACCAGTTTCTAGGGTTGAGTCACATGGCACTACTCATAAGTAGCCCACTCCTTAACTCATGGCAGGCTAATGAGTCTCATGGCACTACACGTAGGTAGCCCAGTTTCTAACTCTCAGTAACCTAGACCTTGCTCTAGGATTACCCCTTTTTTTTAGACTTTTCAAATCAATAGAGGTGGACCCGAATCTAGCCAGTTATATACGCAAATTTATAGTGATAATCATAGTCACATTATAGTTGCATGAAATAAATAGGCTTCCAACAGTTATTTTCAAGCAACTGATTAAAACTTCGGGAATCATCGTGAAACTAGAGTGATTATTCATAAGCGTAACCACATACCTAATTTGATGATTTCACAAGCATTAAGTAAACCCAAACAAGAATGAAATCCAAGCAAGCAATTCAATCATCACATAATTCCTGAAAAGAATATGCACTCTATATTACACACTTTATCCAGAATCTACTTTATTGACTTGGATTCACTTTCTAGGGTTTTTGTATCCATTTTAGAGTTTCATTAATCTTCATTAGGGTTTCTTAGATTCATTCCTCAAACTTTATCTCTTTAGGTCAACAAACCCTAAAATACTCTTTTCCATTTATATGAACCTTAATTGCTCAACTATCCATTTTAATAGTCTTTTATACCCAAATTGATTTAGGATCATCATATCCCTATTTATTCATGGATTTGAACAATTAAACCAATTAAAAGACATAATCTCCTAAATTAGGGGTTTTAAGCTCATTACTGCATAATCATGCACGAAACCCTAAATTAAGCCAATTATATAAAAAGATCATCTTTTTGGATCCTATTTTCACTTTTATTAACAACATGTTAATATCCGCTTGAATTATCCAAATAATGTTATTAAGTCCATCTATCATCAAATCTAAGGGTTTTTCCTTAATTAAATCATTAAAGATGATAACTTTATGTCCTTTTCAAATTTCAAGCATATTTACGCACATAAACTCTAAATTAGACTAATCATGTGCAAAGTTCTTCCTTTTTTAACATAATGTACCTTTTTACATTTAACAGGTTAACATCAACTCTAATGATCCATTAAACCCTATTAAACATTTTATTCATTTCAAAATAGGGTTTCTTAATCTTTAATTCATTAAAGATGATAATTTACTCTACATTTCAAACTATGATCATATTCAGGCTATAAAACTATTTTTATTGGATTCCTTGTATTCTTCTGATAAAAAAGCACTACTTATTTGTATTTTTCGACAAAAGGATCTATTTTTAGTGATTTATACAAGTTTCAATACTTTTCTTGAATATTACCCAGAGAGGCAAGTTACCTGAGTTTTTTGGAAACAAGACAACCGCTAGATCCCTGGTCTTCTTTGACCGCACATGATCGCACGGCTCCTGCCACTAGCGCCCACTTACAGACTTATTTGAAGTCACGAAGAAGCCATACTGTTGATCAGTTCTTGTGGCCCATCGTAGTCCATGATAGAATGACAGGTGCTCCTTCTTCCTCGCCTGATCCAGTAGCAGCCTCACGGAGGCGCCACGGCTGAGGGCTCACCGGAGCAAGTTCAATCTTGCTGATCTGGGGGACTAGGGAACAAGGGGAGGTGTTGTTTGGGTGTGCGAAGGTGAGAGGAGTTGAGAGGGGTAGTATATATAGGATTGGGGTCGAGTCCTAGGGCTTCCTACCCTCGCCGCCAACTGCCCTTGAGGTGAAAATAGGTGTTTCTTTTATACGCCATGGAAGCACGAACAAGTAGGGTCTGGGGAGTTTGGAATCCTACCCCGAACTTAACTGGGGCCTTTCCAAGTTCTCATACAATTTGGATTCCTAGGAAATCGGAGAGGAAAATCCCTCTACCAGCGACTCCTTTCCTATACAGACTCAAGGTAGGAGACGCATGTCCGGTGTCAGATCTTGATATGATGGCTGGCGTCGTCTAGAGCTATATCCATTTAAATCAGAAAAGTGTGACATTTATTACAATCACAACACTTTATGGAAATTTGTAAAAATCATAACTCGCAATCCGCTTATCCAATTAAGCCCAAATTTTAAGGAAATCTTACTAACGACTTTGTCTATCATCATGCCAAATTTGGGATCATTATATAAAGAAATCAGGTACCTCTCTTTAGTTGCAAGTTATTACTCATTTAGGTATATTTCTCAACTAATTTCTCTTTCCCTTGCGATTAAATTATTATCTTGGATTTCCTTGGACATCACGGAACCATAATGGCTCGAATTCCCATCTTGGGAATTTCCTTATCCTTTTTCCTTATCTTTCATCCTTTTTCTTATTATCTTACTTTTTCTTTATTAAAATATCTCTTTTTGAGAATTTCTCTTTATCTCTCTTTTATTTTCGTCATTGTCATTCCTTTTAATATTAGAAACCTCATGGATACAAAATTTCACCAAGAAATCTCATTTATGCCTCTTTCCACTCATTTTCCACATTTTATCATTATTTTCAATTTCTTTCTTAATAAAGAAATACTTAATTAAACTTTTCTTTTCTTATTGCCTTCTCTATGCAACTTTGGACTCCTTGGAACCCAAGGAACCCAAGAGGCACGAAATCCATCCTTGGATTACATCATTTTGCCTTCTAGAGGCTTCTATTTCATTCTTTTCTCAAATATTCAATTATTCATTTACTAATTGAATTTTCTTGTTATTTGGGCCCAATAGCCAATAAATCCCACAAAACAATCATCAAGGCTATTGTAAATTAAATCCATTTATTCAAAAAAAAATTATATCATTATTTGTTCAAATATCTTTAAAATGATAAATTACATTTCTCATCAAAAGAACCCAAAAATTGGGGTTGTAACAATCACACTTTGCTCAAATGTGAAGGATCTAAAAAGAAGTAGACCTTTATCGAAAGGTGAGGTTGAACTACGCTTCACTAATGGAGCAAGAGTTGTTGTCAGTGTTGTTGGAACCAATGAATTTTCACTACAAAGTGGGTTTAAAATAGAGTTGGAGAACTACTATTATGTAACTTCCATTAATAGGAACATTGTAGCAGTATCTTGTTTGGACAAGAATGGATTCAAATTTCTTATAAATAATGGTTGATGTTCTATTAGTAAATATGAGATCTTATATGGTAGTTCCCCAATGTCTTATGGTCTATACTTGATAGATATAGAGACAAGTGTGTATAACATAAATATCCAAACACAAAAACTCAATAATTGAAGCCAAACATACATTTGTCATTGCCATATAGGGCACATAAATGAGGATCACATTTCTAGACTCCATAAAGATGTTTATCTAGACTCTTTTGATTTTGAATCAATAGAGACATGTGAGTCTTGTTTATTGGGCAAGATGAAAAAGACTCCCTTCACTGGGAATAGTGAGAGGGAGAGTGATATATTAGAACTCATACATTCTAATGAGTGTGTCCCTTTTAGAACAAATGCTAGAGGTGGTTATCAGTACTTAATTACCTTTATTGATGACTTTAGTATGTAATGATATGTTTACTTGATGAAACGTAAATTAGAAACCCTAGAAAAGTTCAAGGATTTCATTAATGAAGTAGAAAACTAACTTTGGTAAAAGTATCTAGGCACTTCATTCTAATTGAGGTGAGGAATACTTAAGTTAAGAGTTTGAGGACCTTCTGTAAGCCCAAATCAATGTATCACAATGGACTCCACCTAGAACAACATAACACAATGGTGAATCAGAAAGAAGGAATCACACATTACTAGATATGGTGTGATCAATGATGAGTTTTTCTAATCTTCCAACTTCCTTCAGGGGACATGCTCTTTAAATTGTAGTGTTTACACTTAACGATATACCATCTAAATCGGTTCAAAACATACCATAAGGGATATAGACTTGGAAGTGTCCCAAAATTTCTTTTATGAGGTTTTGGGGATGTGAGGCTTATGTAAGGAAATTTTTTCCTAAAAAGCTTGGCCCTAGATCTAATAAATGTTATTTCATTGGATATCCCAAAGAAACCAAGGGATACTACTTGAATAACCCAACTAACAACAAAGTTTTTGTTGCCAAAGATGTTGCATTTCTCAAAAAGGAAAATATTTCTAAAGAAATCCATGGGAGGAAAGTTGAACTCGAAGAGGTTTGAGACCAAAAAGAAAACATTGAACGTAAAGAGGTACATGAGGAACAATGAGACTCACAAATTGTTGTGGAATCTCAAGATCCTCAAGTAACATAGGAACCTCGTAGATTTAGTAGGACACACCTTGAGCCTGAAAGATTTGGTTATCTTGTGAATCAAGAAGGGGATGAGTTGGTCAATGATGATGAGACAACAACCTACCTAGAAGCTACTAAGGGACCAGAATCTAAGAAATGGATTGAGGCCATGAGATCTGAGATGGAATCCATGTACGCCAACAAGGAATGGAACTTGGTGGATCCATCTGAAAGGGGAAAACCTAGAGGGTGCAAGTGGGTCATCAAGAAGAAGATTGACATGGATGGTAATGTATAACCCTATAAGGATAGATTATTTGCCAAAGGTTTCAATCAAGTTCAAGGTGTTGAATATGATTAAACTTTTTCACCAGTTGCCATGTTTAAGTCTGTATCATGATTGCCATTGTAGCTTATCATGACTATGAGATTTTGCAAATGGATGTTAAACCTTCAATCCTTAATGGTTATCTTCTTGAAATTTTTGTACATGACATGAATTGAGGGTTTTATAAATCCAAAGGATGCCAACAAAGATTGTAATCTACAAAGGTCAATTTATGGATTGAAGAAAGAAAGTTGGAGATGGAATCTCATTTTTGATGAGGTAGTCAAAGAGTTTGGCTTTAGTCCAAATGAAGATGAACCTTGTGTGTAAAAGTTTAGTGGAAGCATAATTGTATTCCTTATATTGTATGTAGATCACATACTATTGATGGGTAATGACATTCCTTCTTTATATATGGTAAAACACTAGATGGGAAGTACATTATCTTTGAAGTACATAGGCCAAGAATCCTATATCTTAGGAATTAAGACATATAGAAATAGAGAAAGAATGATTCTTGGACTATGTTAGAGCACATACATTGAAAAAGTGTTGAAGAGGTTCAACATGAAGAACTCAAAGAGAGGAAACAGGACCATGTCTCATGGTGTCAGCATCTCTAGAGCCCAATGTCCCAGTTCTTGTGAAGAAAGGGAGCACATGGGTAAGATTACATATGCATCTGCAATTGGATCTATCATGTACATGATGTTATATACTCATCTAGACATATTGCATGCCTTGTGCATGAGGAGAAGATATCAATCAGATCCCTATGAGAGCAACTAGACTGCCATGAAGAACATACTTAACTACTTCAAAGGAACTGAGGATGAATTCCTTATCTATGGTTGAGAGGAAGAGTTGGTGGTAAAAGGTTACACGGATGCAAGCATCCAAACTGACAAAAATGATTATCAACTGTAATCAGGATTCATGTTTAGCATCAACAATAGAGTTGTGAGCTAGAAGAGTTCGAAGCAAGAGACTGTTGTGGAACCTACAATAGATGTAGAGTATATTGTTGCATGAATTGCAACTAAGGAGGCTGTTTGGATCAAGAAGTTCATTATTGATCTTCGGGTGGTTCCAAGCATCAACTATGCAGTTGAGCTATGTTCATATTCACATAACCTTGGATCCTCACATTCTCAAGCCACTCCTATGGTCAAGGGTTTCTTTCCAAGAGATCTACTCGATACCCCCTCAACACATTCTCCTGAATCGCATACAGAAGCATAAAAATGAATATTTGATGGCTAGTCTATCATACAACCAATAGAACTTTGACATCATCCTCTATGACCTTGAATAAGGGTTGCCATAAAGGTGAAGATCAGGTGTGCTATGACATATAGGGATGACTGTGAGTGATGTATATGGGATTTGTACCTCCTATAGGAGAATGATATCCTGGGTAATTCATAAGTGAGACTGATAAATGCATGATCATGCTCATGTGAGTCAATATTTGATATTGAGCATACATCTCAGATAGTCTTCTCTAGTTCAAGGAACATGGATTGAATGTTGAAAAGGATGATGATTCCATGCCTCAAGTTTAATATCAATATGAGTGACAAACGAACTATACAAACATTGAAACACCAACCATATATTTTAGGTTGAAGTTGTTCTACAACTTTCCAATTACTTGGATGGTAATGATGTGTTTCTAGATACTACTCATTTCTTGTGATGTCATAAACTAGGTATGGACATTCACTACCAATGTAACTTGGAAGCTATAGGGTCATACATAGATGATACACTTAGAATAAGATTTTATTCGTGAATGATGTTTAACTTGATTACTAAAGTGTTTAGGTATTCAATTTAAACAACAATTGACTGGCTGGACTCTGAACTGATCGGTTCAAGTATTGAACTAATTAGTTGGAGTGTTAGGTTGATTGAAATTGCATTGGTTGAATGTTGGTTGATCTATGGCATGAACTAACCCATTCACTGAGTTAACTAATCATCTCAAGTTTGGTTAAATGACTAGTTCATGAGATGAATCACCTAGTTCATTGATCAATTCGAATGGATCAAGGATTGATGCTGACTTCATGTTCTTTAATTAATCAGATATTAATTTCCAATACCATTTTGATTGGGAGTTTAAGGGTTGAACATATTGGCTCACATGCCAATTGAACATTTCACCTGTGAACTTCCTATTTTATCACTTGGAGGTTGTGAAATTTTTTAAATTAACATCCCCTTCAATTCCCATTAAGACTGGGAACATTGACCCTTACCATCCTATAAATAGAGGGGTATTAGGGTCTTCTGAAACACATTAATTTTATCTGATAATTGTTGTCTTCTTTGGTTGTGGTAACCAAGAGAACCTGAAAAATCCTACCCAATAACAAGGGGTATGGCAAGGGAGAACAATTGTGGGAGAGCAAGTTGGTGCTCGTACAACAACTAGAAAGGGATAACTCCTTCCAATCGATTCTTATAGAATAAAAGGAGTTCCTAGTGGTCTGTATGGACTACTATAGAGGTGAGGTGGTTGTTTCCTTCTTCTCAGAGGACAAAGTCAAATGATGCCAATGGTGAACAACTAGGAGTCAAACATAGACATTGTCCAGGGGCAACTTGAAGAAAGGTGCACGCTATAATGAGGGAATTGTCACAGAAATTGCTCCATGACCATGTATAACCTCATAACCATCATTTTCATTACATAGTTATTGATGTTATCTACTGTTCATAGGGGAATATGGTAGTTAATTTTTTGTTTATACTTCTTGCTCTGTCACCTATTTCCCTAGAACCCAACCTGTGAAAGGTAAGGATAGCAAGGGAGAGATGATTGAAAGAGCAAGTTGGTGTTAGCACCCTAACTAGAAGCGACAACTCATTCTTGTTCATTCTACTAGAATGATAGGAGTTCCCAGTGATCTATATGGACTACTATAGAGATGAGGTGGTCATTTCCTACCAAATGAAGGACAAAGTCAATTTCTATTTGTGGTGATCAACTAGGAGGCTGACACTGACATTGTCCAAACACATGTTGAAGAAAGACACACACTACTGTCAAGGAACTAACTCTAGACTTACTCTAGGACTAAGTATAACCTCACAACCATCAAACCCATTACATAGTTGTTGATGTTATCTATTATTTAAAAGGGGAATACTGCAATTAAACTTTTGTCTTTGTTGCCTACTTTGTCGCCATATTTCTCTATAGTGGTACTAGAGCCACGTCAATTTACAATGCTTTGGTATAACTGATATGATTGAATTTTGATTTTCATTCATTTATTTATTTCATAAGATGTGAATAATTATAATGATTAATGTGCATATCCATTTAAATACTACAAAGGATTCCAACTAATATATATATATATGATATGATATGATATATATGCAATTTACATGCGTCACCCTAAAAGTTGGTTTTGATTGTGGATGTGAAGCATGGTTATGGCCTATAAGGTTAGATATATATGTATGGTTGTGTTCTTATTTATTCTTGTTTGTATGTCGGTTTGTATATTGAGCCTCTATCTTCTCTTCCACATGTAATTTTCTCCTTCCTATCCCCCCCTTGAATGTACTCAAGGTTTCTCTATTATCATATAATATGTTATGTAGCATTATGATAGTTTTAATTCTTATCATGATGAAAAAAATGTTCAGCACAGATGAACTGTTTGTATTATATGACAAGCCTATTTGTTGGATTACCGAGGAGGACTAATGATAGGAGGATCTGAACTGATTAGTTGGTGGCCAAATTGATCGAATGGGGGTCCAGAACATGTTGGACTGGAGACAAGATAACCATTCAGTAAGACCAACCGATCTACCTGGAGGCTAGTTGATCAGTTCAAGAGTTGAACCAATCAACCTAGATTATTTCAAGCACATGTCTTCATAAAAAAATGTTTTTGCATGTGATGTATACCTTAGGAGGTGGTAATTCCTTGTGTCTCCAAGGAATTAAAATACTATGGCCATAACCATTGCTTTTGTTTTAATTGTATGATTTTAGTTTGTGGGATATAGCATATATGATACATAATATAAGTATGTGGTGATAGGATATGCATATATATTTATAAATACAAAATCCCTTAGTCTATTATTATGTATTAGATTCTTCCCATTTCCAACACACATGAAAATCATAATCAACTAAGTGTGGCCATGCCAATCATGGTGTGTTGGTCATCTTATGGACGTGTGATGGTAATTATGTGGGCCTGTCAAGCAGGGTGCATTACAATCGTGTTGGCTTTTGGTCAGTCTTAACTATGTGATCATAATGAGATTAAGAACCTAGAAGCATGCACATGAATATGACAGAGTTGTGCATACCATCTATCCAAGTATTTCATAATATGCAATTGCAAGAGTTTCCTTCTTTAATAATTGATAATGGACATTGGTGTTGGCCGGGTAATAACTCTATTGTTTTAGATCTTGGATCACTAGAAGGTTTTGCGATGCAATCTTCCAAATTGATATATGAGATCTATCGATTTGAAAGATATAGTGTACATGATAATTAATTAAATGCCTACTTAAATATCATCAAATTTGATTCAAATAAAATCAAATCAAAAAAAAATTACAAATGCAAATTTTCTCTTGTAGAACAAAAGGCAAATAAATTGTTGTTGTAATTTGTCCTTAGGAAGGACAAACGTAATGGGACAAATTTCCACTACTGGTTTTGGTCTTTGAGAAGGGTTCTCAATGATGAGAATAAGCATTATGTCCTGGATACACCAATGCTAGATATACCTATTCCTAATGCACCAAGACTTGAGGTGTATGATTATTTGAAGCATGCCAAAGATGCCTTAGACATAAAGAACCTTATGTGATGTTGCATGAACTATGACTTGCATGAGCAGTGTGAAGACATGGGGACATTTGATATGGTAGAAAATCTTAAAAATGTGAACCACAATCATACAAAGCAAGAAAGGTACAATGTCTAAAATGTTCTCTTTGAGTGTAAGATGATAGAGGGAGATCCAGTAGAAACCCATGTTCTCAATATGATTGGACCGGGGGAACATCTTGAAGAACTGGGATTTTCTTGGAGCCAAGATTTGGCCACAGATATGATTTTACAATCATCGCCTGAATAATATAGCCATTTTATCGATCATTACCAATTGAATAACATGGCCAGACCATTGTCAGAATTGCTTGGCATCATGATTAATTATAAAGCAAGAATGAAGAAGGACAAATCTGTGATGGTGATAGGTAGATGAATTCCAAGGATGATAGCAAGGCCATGAAAAGTTCTAAGGCTAAGCATAAATCCAGATCTTCAATGCTCAAGATAAAAAGAAAGAAAAGTACAAAAGGAATTTGTCCTTTTTATTTGAAGGGATTCAGAATGATAAAGTTGGGGATAGAGATCTCTACTTCAGGTATATATGTTATTAAGATAAATTTTTCTACTTCTTCATCTTAGGTAGTAGATACCATATGTGTATCTCACATTTGTTCAAATATGCAAGATCTAAAAAGAAGTAATCCTTCATAAAAGGGTGAGGTTGAATAACGAGTCGCAAACATAGCAAGAGTTGCTACCACTATAGTTGGATCCTATAATTTATTTCTACCCTCAGGGATTATAATAGAGTTAATGAACTTCTATTATGTGTCTTTCATAAATAGAAACATCATTTATTTATCTTGTATGGACAAGGATAGATATGAATTTCATATTAAGAATGGTTAATGTTCTATTTCAAAAGGTGAGATCTTTTATGGAAGTGCCCCAATATCTTGTGGTCTTCATTTGCTGGATCTTATGATAGTTGTTAATAATATAAATACCAAAAGATTAAAACTTAATAAATCAAACAAAACATATCTTTAGCATTTTTTTCTTGGGCACATAAATGATAATCGCATATTGAGACTCCATAAAGATGGTTATCAAGACTTTTAAATTTTGAATTAATAGAGACATGTGAGTCTTGTTTGTTATGCAAGATAATAAACACTCCCTTCACAAGAAACATTGAGAAGTCTAGTGATCTATTAGTACTCATACATACTGATGTATGTGGCCCTTTTAGAACAAATGATAGAGGTGTTTATCAGTACTTCATTACCTTTATCAATGATTTAGTAGGTATGGTTATGTTTACCTAGATGAAACATAAGTCAGATCACTTGAAAAGTTCAAGTATTTCAGGAAGAAGTGCAAAACCTACTTGGAAAAAGTATTAAGGCACTTTGTTCTGGTTGAGGTTGAGAATACTTGAGCCAAGAGTTTGAGGACCTTCTGAGAGATTGCGGTATTGTATCACAATGCAATCCACATGGAACACCACAAAATAATGGTCTATTAGAAAGAAGGAACACACATTACTAAATATGGTGTGATCAATGATGAGTTTAGTTGATCATCCAACTACCTTTTGGGGTTATGCTCTTGAAATTGCTCCATGTACACTAAACTATGTACCATCTAAATATTTTTGAAAGACACCATATGAGATATGGTATGGGAAGAGTCCCATTGTGTCTTTTATGAAGATGTGGGGTTGAGATTCTTATGTGAGAAAGCAGTTTCCCAAAAAGCTTGGACCCAAATCAGATAAATGTTATTTTGTTAGATATCCTAAGGAAACATAAGGACATTACTTAGATTTTCTATCTGACAAAAAGTGTTTTTTGCTAGGGATGTTGTATTCCTAGAAAATGAATTCATTTCCTAAGGAATAAGTGGGAGGACAATAGAACTTGAAGAAGTTTGAGGCTCACAAGAAAGCATTGAACCTTTAGAGGAACAAGAGGAACATTGAGAATACCCAACCATTGTGGAATCTCAAATTCCTCAAGTAACATAGAAACCTTGCAGATCTAGTAGACATGCCTTGAGCCAAACCGATTTGATTATCTAGTGACTCAAGAAGGAAAATATTCAGTCATTAATGAGGACCAACTACATAGATAGAAGTTGTTAAGGGACCAGAGTCTGAAAAATGGCTTGAGGCCATGAAATCTCAAATGGAATCCATGTACACCAACAAGGTATGGACCTTGGTGGATCCACCTAAATGGGTAAAATGCATAGGGTGTGTAAGGAGTGGGACCGAGTTGTTGGGGTACTCCTTACTTTATTCAAGAAAATAATTTGCATAAAAACCCATGCATAGAAATATGACCAAATAAAAGGGGTGCAATATTTCTTTACTCAAACAGATGAGTACAGAAGCATAGTTTGTGCGGAAAAATAAAAGTCTTACTATTACGAAATTAATTGTTTAACTTAACATTGGGTCTTATAGGCAAATTCTAAGTTATGAATCTAATTATCAGGATCAAATTTTGGTGAGAAACTATCCCATCTTGGAACTCATCCTTGTACTTGGTCCTGAGCAAAGTCATCTTCTCTCAGTTCCTCGGGTTGTGGTACCTTTGGGTGGGTTGGAAACCAACACCCAGGAAAAGGAAAATGAAAGAAAGGACGTCAACAAATGTTGAGTATATGCAGAGTAAAATGATTGGTAATTAATTCAAAATGAGAAAAGGTTTGAACAGAAAGGGGTTAATATCAAGCTATTCAAATAAGGGGTGTTTGTCAAGAATACTTAACTTGTCCAAAGGATGAGACATTTATTAACCAAGATATGATAATTACAAGGAGTCCTTCCATAGACTAGTACATCACAAAGTAAACACATGCATGGTGATAATAATATTGACTAGCATACAATAACGAGCGAGATAGGAATCCATGTATATCATACCAAGGAAAGGAGGACTAAAACCTTAGTTCTAAAAAAAATACAATACCGCAGAAGGACGAAAACCTCAATGCATTGGTAGGAGGACTAAAACCCCAATGCCTGAAAAATAATTGTAGGAGGACTTAAACCTTAGTGCATTGACAAGAGAACTAAAACCTTAGTGCCTCAAACATGGTGTCACTACTTATAGTTGTGAATAGTCAGTCACTCAGGCTAATAGGGTAGACAACAATAAGATAAAATTATTTTCTAGTAAAGAATAAGAATTAAAAGGTGTCATCAAGATGGGTCATAGGACACATATCATTATTAAGATTAGGACATAAAACCATCAATGTGGCTTTCACATATCAAACTTAACAAATCAGGGAGATATTCATAAGGAATAGAACCATCATAAGATGATATGACGTCCTCAATTTAATTAATGCCTTGTATGGGAAAAAGTTGTTTAGTCATAATATTGTGCCCAATTCAAATAGAGTAGATGTACATACCTTGGTTGGAGTATGAAGTCATGTGTCAATTCTGCCCTTCCAAGCCTAAAGACACCTCATGCCTACATATGGTATGTAGTACATCAATTAGGGTCAAATTTATGATGATTAACATGAAACCCTAGAAAACCAAATTCATCAGAAAAACCCTAGGTCAGCTAATGTTAACAACCTATCATTGAATTTGAAATTTCTTAATTTTATATTGACTCAAACACAACTTTATTATTTCTAATATAGTCTTTACTTACTTTTAAGGTCACAAGTGAAAGAAAAACCTTAAAATTTGAATCTTCATAAAAAACATAAATTATCAAATGATTTTATCTCAGAGAGTAGGTCCAAGATTATTGATCACGGTATTGGCTCCAAGACCACAACTTTGGCCTTTAAAACCATTATTTAATTATTAATGGGATATTATGAATGTTTAAAACCTAAAACAATCCAATGTTTAAAACTTTTGAATCAAATAATGATAACTATGCCAAAAGATAGAGAAAAATCCCACCATTCTAAAATATCTTTTTTTATAAATTTTGGAGCTTTCAGTGAAAAGATATGATTTTATAAGATTCATATTATTTACTAATTTTTTGGTTAAATTAGATAGAATAATACTAAATTGTCCTTTATATACGGATTTAGGACTTAGGTTGTGATGGGGTATATTGGACACATTCATATCCCTACATTAGTGTGGCAGAAAAATTTAGATGCAGGGCAAAAGGCATTTTAACCCATGTGGACAAAAATGATGAGAGAAGAGCATGGGAGGGCAAAAAAGTAATTGAGATGTGACTTGTCTCGTTCGCTTCAAACCCACACCATGGAGGGCAACATGTAATAGTAGTAGTAGTTTGATTTTGGGGAAAAATCATGCGAGCAAAGTTTTGCAAACTGATTAGACGAATAGAAAGTAAAGGGGTCATAGTCACTTACTAAAGAAGCAATTGAGTTTCAATGAATCACTGAGTTAGGGATAGGTGTCGCAATGCTTGGAATAGAGAAGGACTTTGGAGGAAGCTTCGTCTAAAATGGAGGAGAAATTGAGACCATAGACCAAAGGCTCGCAATGAGACAAAACCCTAGATAGGGTTGAATATATAGGAATCGGTCATGTGGCCAAAGGGTGTGGGTGTTCAAAAGGTTGTAGAATGAAGTTTAGCCTTTTATAGAATTCATGGTGTTAGGTTTCCAATAGGGTATGGATAGATGCACACTCGAACATGGAATCCATAGGACAATATATCTCAAGAAATGATTGAGTACAAAGTGAGAAATTTGGGTTTTACTCACCCTGAATGCTCCGACCAATTCAGCATGGAATTGAAAATAATTTTCCCTTCACCCGATCTTCATCCAATGATAATGATTAGTTCTCGTCTGCTAAATCAACATGACATATATATTTCCAAATCAGATTTATACTAAAATGTCTCATAAATTATTTCCTTATCCTCTCCCATTCGAATTGGATGATTAAATATTGTCCAAATAAAAAAATGGTAGGTGGATTAATAAGGAACCATGGAATCCAATTTTGGAGTCAATTTTTCCTTTTAGAGAACTTTAATACTCAAAACATGCAATTAAGGGAAAGTCTTTTTTTCATATTGATGCATTCCTTTATTATTTATCAACAAATTTTTTTCTACAACTCTCTCTTAACCAAACCTCTCCATAGGAAAAATCAAAAAGTATATTTTGGATCCAAATTCATCAATTTGATAAATTTGCACAAATAACCCCAAATTAGAATATTACTCCTATTTCTCACATTAAAGCATCAAATAATTATGTTTTTGGCTTAAACTCTTGTAAATGAATATTATCAACATTCTAGTACAAGTCAAGTTAGTAAGAGGGGTTCAAAATAAAATATCATGTTATTTCCTCAAAATTAGGTTCGTTACAACCTCCACCCCTTAGAGGAAATCATCCCCAAAATCCATACAACCTAGATTAAGAGTCCACAAAATATTTATGTATATTGCGACTTTAATTTTAGCATTTGCAATGATGCTTGTTTCCAAATATGTTTATAATCTAGAACCCTAGGATGTGGATATCTAGTTTCCATTGATTTGAGAAATAACTCAAGAATTAGCTAATGTTTTTTAGCTCAAACATCCTTAATTAGTTTTCTATTTTCTTTTATATTCAAGGTTTGTGATCCAACCTAGAACAAGGAGATTGAAAAACTCAACGAGTAATTCTAAATGGATAGCATGAGGTATGACAACAATTTCCCAACAACTTACCCATCATAGGTCTTTTCTAGGCCAAGGTTATTGGTTGATCTAGTAGGTTAGAAATTTTATCATAAATAGTTATCTATCCAAATCATTACATGGTGGTGACTTGGTTTTTGAAAACATAGAAAAAATCCAAAACTTTTATTTTGTATTCATAATATATATATATATATATATATATTTATTTATTTATTTATTTATTTATTTATTTATTTATTTATTTATATATATATATAATATATATGTATATATTGTATATAATATATATATATATGTATTCATAATATATATATACATACATATATATAGGGGATTTATTTAATACCCACGCAGGTAGCTACCCGCCCACCCTTCTAGTAAATTTCTTTCAAAACAAAATTCACAATTATAGAGGAGCATTTTATCTAGCTCCCCAAAAAATTTCATCCAAAAATAATATCATTTGCCCCACCAAAATCAAAAAATACATCCATATATTTACTAACTGTATATTTTCTGCATAGTTACTTTTTTAGTCATATAGTTACTCTTTTATCAATATAGTTACTCTTTTGATCTTAGAGTTACTTTTGTGTACCATATAATTACAATTTTAGATGTGTGGGTAGTGAAATATTAGGCTACCCGCGCAGGTATTAAAGATGAGTCCATATATATATATATATATATATATATATATGTCGTTGAAAAATATGCAGTAGAAATCTTAAAATTGGTGCAAAAATAAATATGAGGCCAAATCACCCAATATAACCTCCAAAAAAATTTCATTATTTTATTGAGGTTCAAGGAGGTATATAGAACCTATGAATGTCTGAAAATGATCCATAACTGTATTTTGATTTCATAAAACCTATTCTATTCTTGTAAACTTTAAGAACATATATAAATCTTCATATGATCCTTATAGATATTGCCTTCCTTCTATATTCCAATGTGAACAAACAAAAATGGGTTCAAGATAATGGTACTTGCATAAGAAAAAAAAAGTATAAATGCATGTTACCTTCATGTACAACATGAACTTCTTCAACACCAACAACATCTAGAGCAAAAACATGACATGCACCTTGATCGGCCTAAATTACACATCCAAAGGGAGAAGATCCAGAGTAGTCAGACTCTTATATTTATAACCTGACACTCAGTCCCTGGTGCAAATTTCTTAACATCACACACTAATCAACTAGAAGATGAATAGATGCAACCCTAAGGGAAAACACATTGATCTCTCAAAATTTATATAGGGGACCTAGTTTAACACACCGGCTCAGACTATTCGCACTTCACCTTCATGCACATGGTGTCATGTTGTAGTATACGCAAGTGGGAAGAGAAGGGTTGATCCTCAAGGAGAAAGGGTGTACTAGATCACGATTATTGTGAGCTACATTCCTAAAGTGTAGTGTAGGGTTTTAGGGTTTAAAGGTTGGTTTTGGTTGATTACACTCAATTGCAAACAATTAACAACAAGAACAAAGTTAGATTACTAAAAACCCTAGATTACCCTAAGTAGGTTAATACTAAGATGCTAAGCTAAACAATTAACAAAGAAAGAGTAAGAGGAACTACACTATACTAGAAAGGTAATTAACAACTAAGAGAAAAGTTAAGCACTAAATCAAGAAAGTACCTAGGTTATCACTAGCTAACAAAATTACCACAAGCAAGCTCAAAAGAGACCTAACTAAACAAACAAAACCTAACTATCAACAGCTATAGAATTAGCTAAGAAGTAACAAAGGAAATTATCTAAACTACTATTAACAAGCTAAGATGACAAGATGGATTTTAACCAATAAGATGGGTAGGTGGGCCATTTGGGAATGAAACTTTGATATTAGTTGGGGGAGGTTACTTAAAAAGAATGTTTTATATCTTCAATCTAGATTGCCAAACCAAACAACAAGGCAAGTGCTATTGCAATATACCCTATGATACTAGTTGGGAAACTAGGGCTAGATGTAATTCTAACAGGACTGGACAAGTCTAGGTTCTTAAGGGTAAGTGGTATTAGGACAATTGAGAGCCAACAGTAGGAATGAGACTAGAGATGAGGGTGTTCACCTCATGTTACTTGCCATCTAGCATTTACAAAACTCAAGGAAATTACACTAATCACACTTACACTAGCTACTTAGATCTCACACCTACTTATAGGAGAAGGGAGTTGTATGTGGGAACAAAGGGTGCTAGCTAGGTATCCATTATTTTGACCAAGGAGAAATCATAAGATAGAAACATACATTCCATTTTCTCCTAGAAGCTTGGTGCCATCAAGAATCATATAATAATCAATCCATGTTAAAAATCACAAGGCACTAGCAAGATAATGGGAAATGAGAGAGAAGGATGAGACAAACATCATACAATGGAAATATGTTCATTACAAGTTATTTTCCCCTAACATGGTATCGAAGTAACATTTTAACCCCAATTAGCCCACAACTGAAGGCTTAGCTAGACATAATCATAGAAAAGAGCAAAAAGGAAAGAAGAAATAGATAGAAGGTCATGGATCTCGTGGAAGATTCTTGTCTTTCACCTCCTAGTTGTTGTAGAAACTACCTCCATCCTCCAAGATGGGTGAAGATCATGGCGATGTAGGGGGTTATGGTAGAAAACCTAGAAAACTAGGTTTATATAGTGGAAATGGGGAGGAAATGGTAGGTGGAGGCCTTGAATGTAAGGGGGATAGCAATAAATGCTCTAGAGTAGCTAGGAGGGTGTTAAGGCAACTAACCTAGTGTTGTGACTATCATCCATGTATATATAGGTGGTGGTCAGAGCACTAGGGTAAGTACGGGTATTGATGCAAATTCAGTGAAGAAAAATCTAAGTTTTGGGTGGTAGTACAACCGCTCTGGGAAGAACAGTCGTGGTGGGCGATGGTTATTACGACCATGGTGGGAGAGAATGATCGTGATGGGAAATAAAAAATGTCAGATTGGAAGCAGTGAAATGAAGGTTAGCAGCACAGTCATGTTGGGAAGCATGGTCGTGATGGGGGCTAGGCAGAACAGTTGTGCTGGGTAGCAAGGTTGTGGTAGGTGCAGTGAAGTGGAGGTCATTCTAATCAGCATGCCCATTCTGGTCCTTGGAAGCACAGTCGTGCTGGATGGCATGACCGTTTTGGGGACTTCTCAACACGAAAGTGCTATGTAGCACGGCCATGTAGGCAGTATTGATGTAGATTGACAAACTGAAGATCAAACCTTTAACTTTGGCATTGGCGAGCACAAACATTTCTTGGCACCACGGTCGTGCTAGGGTCTTCTACAGCACTTTGAACTTGAAACTTCATGATCCATGGGCTTCTTTGCTTGAGCTTTACCCTCAGCCACTAGGGGTATGTTGAGAGATCTTTCGGGTCTTCTTTGGACCCATCCCTGGTTGGAGGAATCCTACAACTCCTTCCTTCTCTCTCATCCATCCATGGCATGGTCCAAGTACCTGTAAAACATGCAAAGAACATCCATATGTGCATTTGATAGTATTATGCATATTGAGGGAGTTAACTTGCATTCTACTACGTTTAGATGTGATTGAGATGCAAAAAGACATAAGATGAAGCCCTAGAATAGTGTTGCATCACCACCTCAAACTAAAAACATACTTGTCCTCAGCTATGCTTCAACTTAATCTCTCTTTCAGTTCAATCAAGGAGCAAAGATAATGTAACATTGTGATGTTTATTGGCTAAAATGAGTCCACATGAGGAATTGGGCATGCAATCCACTACTCGCTACTCATTCATTCTATTCAAGAGTGAATCAAGAATAGAGAACAGGAGCATAGAATATGGATCACCATTCACATATGCAAGAAATGCAATTTTCATAATCCTCTGGGTAAACTTTATCATGCATGAAATACATTCAAAAGGTTAGGATTACTATTTCACTTGCTGGAACTACCTCATACACTTCATTTCACTTCTCATGACCTGCTTCGTGTGTAGGGGGGTGAGGGCCACAGTTGATTTACCCTAGCCCTACTAGGCATAAAAAGAGAAGAAATCGTTATGAAAGGGAGTCGAGTGCTATTGCACTCATCTTTTTTTTATATGAATGCTCATAAATAGGAGCACCCTATATTTTCTTTTTGCCTTTTATTTTCTTTTCACTTGGTGTAGTTAGGGAATATGATGACAAGAGTGAAGCGGGGAGGTTAAGGTATGGTCACCCCAAACTTTTTGGGGTGGTCAGGGTTGATATGTGCACTTTGGCATCCTTTCATAAGGCAGAGAGGTAAGAAGATGGTGGAAGAAATATTAGATCAAAGAGGGGTCAAATGTAGTGGAAATTCATGTTTAATCTCACTCAAGGAAGTTAGTCTGTGTAACATTCAAAAATCAAACAAGTAATGCATAAAATGAACATTCTAGTAGATTGCATCCTTTTCATAAAGAACAATAAAACCCAAACGTTCAAGAATTGCAAGAATCACCCTGTTATTCAAAATTAGAAAATTATTTCAAGAGGCTTAGAGCACATGCAAAATTCCTACATAGGACTCATTCCAACCAAAAAAATCAAAAACAAGTTGCATTATCTATTATTTAATCATTCACATCATAATAGATAGATCTTTAGTTGAAGTACACCTTTAGGCTAGAATATTCAAATTTGGGAAAAATTGACCAAAATGGTGTCAATTTGCATTCAATCGCATCTAAACCTACATTTAGGGAAGTTTAAATGTAAGGGAGCAAATCCTAGTTAAAACACAAAAATTAACAAAATCTACATGCAAATGTAATGCATGACATTGAGGTGAAAAATGAACAAAATTTTGAAAAATTACACAAAAATTCTTGAAATTAACTACATGTATGCATGAATGCTAATAACAAGAAATCTATACTAGAAAGATTACTGTCAATCAAATAGAGATCAAGTGAGAAAATCATCAACAAAATAAGCTAAGAAAGGGGGCATACCAGCCTACCACCCCAAACATTTGAATCATGTTGTCCTCAGCATGAAACTGAAGTGTAGGAATAATGGGGTAGGTGCCACTGCTTTGGTGGTGATGGATCCCATGGTGGGCCATCCTGTGGAGGTGGGTGTTGATAATAGTTGCCCTAATAGTCCTCCTATAGAGGCTGATAACACCCAAGTTTAGGCATCTATGCTAAGCATTTATTTATAGTTTTGTGTCATTATAGCCTTAATATGGCCAAAATAACCCTGGATCCTTATCTTTTAGTAACTTATATATTTTCATTGATAAAGTTGCTCAACTAGACAATTTTGGGACTTATAGGCACCGAACCTAAAAAGACATCTGTTCTCTAAGATTTCTCCCCAACACATGGTTTTTGTAGCATCTAGACTTCCATCCTTTTTGGCCGTGATGGACTAAGCATCGCACTATGTGCACCTACTTAGGAGACGTTGGTCCTGCTATTTTGAAGAAGAAGGATGGAAGTCTAGTTGCTACAAAAACCATGGTTGGGAAGACATCTTGGAGAATATATGTCTTTTCAAGTTCGGTGCCTATAAGTCCCAAAATTGGCTAGTTGTTCAACTTTATCTATGAAAAGATATAAATTACTAAAAGATAAGGATCTAGGGTTTTTTTGGGCATATTAAGGCTATAATGACACAAAAACATAAATAAATGCTTAGCATAGATGCCTAAATTTGGGTGTTATCAACAGGTATGTCTCCTGATACCCAGATAGGGCTCCCCAAAAATCCCCCCCCCCCGTTGGGGGTTTCTCTACACCTGAACATGTTGATACTGGTACATGTGGTTGATTTGATGATGCATTTGCTACTGATCTAACCACATGGATTGTTATGTCTTATGTATTGCCTCCAATTGTGCATGAATGTTGACATGTCATATGCATTTTTTGGAGGTGGTTGCGCATCAAAATCCTCATATCTCTATCTCATACAGAGGGGCTTTTCAAGAATACACTATTGTTGTGGCACATTCACCTATCCTCCTTCTTCAGGTAAGTCCATTGGTGGTTCCCTGTATCCTTCTCAGGGGTGTTCCTCCTCCAACTATGCTATCAATCCTAAGAAATTTGTCAATGGTCCTACATCCATGAGCAAGGGGGTGGTATGGTACGGGAGTTCCAAAGTGATGCCAGGGTATCCGAGGTTCAAAATATAGAAGATCTTATTGTCTATGAGGGATATCATTTGGGACCTTGCTAGATAGCTTAAATCAACAAGCTTAGTTCCTTCTACTTTAGTAAGTCCCGCTAAATTGCAGCCCACTACTTTTACAATTGTGGTGACTATTCCTCCCATTATGAATGGATTTTTGCTTTTAGAGGGAATTGTATTTAGGTGGTCAATCACCATGCTTCCTATGTTGATGATGCCTAAGCTTGCTGTTGTAGCCATCACAAATAGATCCTTCTGCGAACAACAGTCTTGATTTTCATAATGACCAAAAATAGTGTTTGCTAAGACCTTCTACAAATATCTCATGAATGGATTATACACCTTGATGGTCTTAGATTTTCTTGTAGAGAAAGTTTGTTGACCCGTGATATCCTTCCACATCTTTGAGAATCATGTTTCCCATTCTTTTCAAGTCTTCCTTCATCAAATTTATTTTCCATTTATAGATTAGGCACAAAGATCCCATTGAGTTGGGAGTCTCTCATCATGTGTGTGGAGTCAAGGAGTTTGAACCTTATTGCATCTTCATCACTATGTTGCACTGTTTCCAATGAGGAAAATAATTCATGAGTTATCTCTAGGTAGGTTTCTTCAACCTCATGCAAGATGTTGTATAAGCCAAAAATTTCCAAAGCTTCTTTGAATGCATTTTTGATCCCTATAGCTTGCATATTTTCCATACATGCATACCTAGTTGGGATCACTCTCCTTGTCAGGCACTCAGGATGGAGAAATCTCATGAAAACACTTCTTGAAGTGCCCCTTTCAAATGTGGATCCCTCAGGATACTTTCCAACCCACTTTATTTTGTCCTCATCTAGCTAGGACAAGAAGTCCACTAGCTCATTCTCCATCTCTACACTCACAGTTTCATCTACCTCCTCCTCCTCATAAGTGTGTAACCCCGAACATGTGTCCAAGTTCAAGGGCACCATCTCAATTGGTGCATCCTCATATTCTTCTTCAACCAACAATCGTTGTCTAGTGGGGTTTTGAATGGCATGAGGTTGGGTTGATGAAGTAGAGTTCCTCACCAGAGTTGATCATGGAGGTAGGTGCAAAAATGACACTCCAACTGCTTTCTTGGCCCTCCTTTCTTGGGTCAGTGCATCAATATCAACAAAATCAACCATGTTTTACAACTCTTCTTCTTCCTCCTCCTCTGCTTCATGATTGTTGTAGCTCAGATCTGATGTGCAGTGGCTTGAGGAGGATCAGAGTTGGGATGCACCTGTTGATTTTGACCTTTGGATAGATTGAGAATGGAGTTGGATGGCGACGTAGGGCTGTGTGGTAGCGGTGTGAGGTCGGAGGCCCACTTGGTGCGGCTTTTTCCTACAATCAGGATACTCATATTCTTCTCTAACCCTTTCTTGATTGCTTTGCATGTGCCCTTCATTTTTGCAAAGATTTGAGTGAGCAATGAAGAAACACAACTATTTTCACACTTCCATGATGTAGGGGCGAAATCTCCTAGGAGATGGCAAAATAGAGGTTAATGGAGGGTGGAAAGTGGAGATTGAGGTAGGGGAAGGTGATTGAGAGTCAAATGGAACTTGAATCTAGAGTTTTGGAGTAACATGAGGTGATTTATGGGTGAACAAGGGTTTCCCTGTTCGCCTAAGGTCATGGAATGGTCATTCTGGGTTGAGAAAATAAAGAACAAGTTGTGATGGGTCATGAAATTTTGGGGAACTTAAGTGTGAGAACCCGTTACACTAAACGAGATTACTCAAAACATAAAATGCAATCAATCACTAATTAACCACATACCCAAAAATATGGGTGAATTAAAACTGATTTCAACGTCAGCACATGCTTAGAAATATTTACATAAGACCACAACTTCTTTTTTATCAATACTAGGCAAAACATTTGATACAAATGTTCCATTGCCTTAGCCACAACATATATACACAGGAGAACAATATTCATATATGCCACACAAACAAGCAATAACATGCTAACAAAAGTTCAATTTGTTTGAAACACCATATATAAACTTTTCCTGCCCGGACCTGAGAGAATAGGGACGAGTCTAGGACACACTAGACATCTAATCAACTTTCTTAAAGATTCATTACTATAGCTCCTCTTTGCTTCCCCATGTTTGTTTTTGTCACTTCCGATTACCTAAAAAATGTGTCGAACCACAAGGGTGAGACCCATGTCCCAGCAACAGATATAACCTCCAACAACGTTTATTGGTTACAACATTTTTAAGTAATTAAATAGTTTAGCAGTTTAATTAGATATAACAAATAGGCTAAATAGTAGGGATGATTGAAAGAATACATAAAGGTGTAGATAATAATTATCATCAATTCAGTAGCATAAGCATATCTAGCATAATGAGCAAGTCTAGTAACATAGAATCTCTATCATTATGAATAATTCTAGTCACATAAGCATAGCTAACAACATTAGCATGTCTAATAGGTTGAACATATCAACAACATAAAAAGAGATAACAACATAAGCACAATTATCTAAATAAGCATGATTAGAAGTATATGCATCTCTAGTTACAAAGGCATGGCTAGCATGCCAAACATAACTAACAACCTGATATAGCTAGCATCATGATTATAATCAGCAGTAGCAGTATAGTTATCAGCATAATCATGGCTACTATATGTATGCATCTACAATCTTAAGCATATCCACAACATAAGTATATCTACTATCTCTTAACTGCACTAAGAATCATCTTTATGTAAAGAGAACAAACAAGGGTTATCATCCAATGTGAAGTGTTGTGTATAACCCTAAATAGATATGCTATACCGATATATTACATCTTTTATTATGCCCTGAGGAAATTGAGGATACCACTCAAAATCCAACTGACCACTGCTAAGTCGAAATCAGTTCCATACAAGATCTAGGAAGAGTCAGACTTCTAAGATCTTCTCCGCCCTGGTCAGTACGGGTCTGCCACATTCACACATAAGGTCAAGCTCCTAATAGCCTAGTCTGTCCTTGGTATAGGTCACGACACTAGTGAAAGGAGGTGGGTACGTATACCCTACCATCTGAAGTACAACCGCAGTTGTCCTCCAATCTTGTCACATATATAATCACCGAGACACGACCATAACCATTCTCAATCACATCAGATGTATGAGGCATGACCATAGCCAACCTCCACAATCTAGATTGTGGATGACAAGGATATATCCTCAACTTGCCACACCCACATACTCAGTATTTTGCGCTCCGAGTTTCCCTTAGGAATACTCATTTCACCATCTGGCAAATTCTGACACTCAGATGGATCTATGGCACAGGGCACTACATGATTAGAGTTTCACTTGATTAGTTATGCCAATTGGGTGAATTAAGGCTACATCAAACAAGTGGACATAAAAACCCTAATTCACTTCTAGCAAGCATATAAATATCAAAACTTCAAAAGATATAAAATATGTGAAACATAATTTCTCATCTCAGCATCACATGGTACTATTCACTTACCATTATTGAGGCTAAACTAGTCATCATACTATCATAAGATATAAATCCTTTTCACAATATCACAGGGTATCAACTATTATCAACACAAGAGGATTACACCACATTCAGGGCTCAACCATGCCCAAAGGTCATTAAGACCGTCATACCATCACATGATATAAAATCCTTTTCACAATATCATAGGGTATCAACCCATATCAACACAAGAGGATTACACCACATTTATGGCTCAACCATTCATAAAGGTCATTCAAACCATCATACTATTCCCGGCAAGATCCTCATTATCTTTCCATGCCTTATAACAAGGCTCAACAACATCACTTACATATAATACACCAGATCAGCATAATATTGCATTAATGAGCTAGAAGATATTCATAAACAATCATAGCAAGGTTATATGAACATTAAGAACATTCCTTTATTACATCAACATGTAAGGAATCTAGATTTTATTAACCCTAATCATGTTAATAATGCACATGTTTCACATAAGCAAGTATCAACCATGTGGCTATGACAACCACTAATTAACACATTAAGGTTATGATCATGTTAAGGAGGTTATCTCACCATCATACCATCATATAAGAATGTTAAACATGAATACTCATCTTTATCTATTTGCATTAGAGTTAGGTTCAACAAGATAAATTATATTAATGTTACTAATCAACACTAATACCCAAACCCTAACTCACGGCATCCCCTTTGGATCATGGATGCATAAGGTGAAGCATCACCATCACATTCCGTACTATTCTCAAGTATGAACCCACACATAAATCAAGGTGTAACCATTGGGTTATACATACTAGGGTTTCAACAATATTAACATAGTACTTCATGATTGTATTAGTCATTCAAGGGCTATTCATACCCAATTACCATCATTTAGTTATATTAAAGTTGGGTATAACAAGCTATACCTCATTAGGGTTACATATCAACACAATATGATTAACCTCCCTTCTATTCATATGAGTGAATAGGTAAGACAACCTTATTAAGGGTAACCCTCCATTTGTTCCATCATCATTCAACCCATGTCACCATACCACAATGTCACCCAGAACCATTGGATGTTTAAATGGTAATACCATTGGTTGTTTACATAAGTAAACAACTTGGATAAACCACCTATGAAGTCCTCGATTTGTTCTCTAGAAAGAGTCACAATCTAACCCTAGACATCCCTTGATTAACAACACAAAAAGTTCCATTGAAAGTAGTGTAAAACCCACAATCGACTGTTCATTTAGAACAAGCCATCCATTGCCAACAAGTAAGCTCCTTAAGTTGATCATATAAAGGAAACCCTCTAAATCACATTATTAGGTCCAACATATTACATTAGACATTATTACACTTTATTGGAGGAATAAACATTAGATCTTGACCATTGGGTCAAGTTCATGTGATAAAACCATCAATAACAGTATAGGTCTGACCATTGCATCAAGTGACCCAAGAAACCATTGGTGTAAGGATTAATTGATGCTACAACTACAATTCTTAACTCACCATAGATTGTAGAGACCTGATTCACCATCATTAATGACCATTAAGTCACCATATGTTGTTATATCAACACTATATTCATTAATCAACATCAAATATTAAGCTAATGTCATCATTGATTGATAACATCAATAGGGTACTTAATGGTTGATCATTAAACTTCTAATTGATCCAAAACCTGACCTAAGGAGGTGACCATAGGTTGTCACCATAATGTGACACCCTTGATCACGAACATCATTTGTTATGGAGACAACACCATAGGGTTGTTGCAATGGTGCCATCATTGGGTCATGGTTTATAGAAGAAATCAGCTTAAAACCCTAAAATTGACCATTGGTTGATAGGTGCTTAGCACCATAGGTTGTCAAACCAACCTGATCCAAGTCATATTATACCTTAGGAATAATGTACAAATGATCACAGGTTCATCTAGAACTGAAATAATAATAGGGAACATTATAAAAATCGAAATCCACATCAAGCATAGCCTTTTAGTGCATGAATCATCATTTTCAAGCAAGAACATGAGCTAGAAAGCTTATGGTAAGTAATAAACGTGAAGAAAGTTATAAAACTTGCCTCTAATAAGAAGATGAAACCCCACACAGAAGAAATATTGATCAGGTAGGGTAGAAAATCCAAGAATGAGCTATGAATTTGTCCATGTAGCACCTTTCTTCATCAAATGAGCAAACCCTAAGCATAAAGAGCAAGAAAGCTAGGGTTTTAGAACTTTAGAGCAATTTCTACAATGTAACAGCAAGGTTCCGACCTGGAGAAAGCTAGGAGGAAGGATAAAAAAGAAGTAGACGGAGGAAAGATGAGAATTCTTACACCTTTAGGTCAACATCACTAGAAGGAAGCTTTTTCAACCCTAAAATAAAGTCAATTTCAACCTTAGAGCCTTTCTCCAAGAAGATCCCCACTTTCTTCTTCCTTGGGCAGAAAAATTCGTAGGTGAATAGAGGGAGAGAGAAGTTGGGAGAAGGAGGGAGGTGATGGAGAGAAAATGTCTCGTTTTGGTGCTTGGGGATAAGTATATGACATTTTAAGATAAAGAAAATGAAAAAGTCGAAGTTCTAGTGTCTATCCAAGTGTCCATGGCCTTAATTTATTAAGAATATACAAGCACACACACAATCAGATCACCCATCATGTGTATAGACCTACTTATCTTTCCTTTGTCAAATTTCCCAGCCAATCAAATAATTCACTAGTTGATAGCTACTAAAGGTAGCTCATCCGTGAAGGGGGAAAACCCTAAAATACCCTTGTAGAGAACACCTTCAAATCAAGGTTTAAACAGGTGCCCCATGTCTCAACAAGATTAATAATGATGATATAATATCCAAAGAACATAATTCAAGTGATAAACTACAAAGAAAACCTCTCAATTCGGTAAATTGTAGAAAAGTCCAAAATGTCAATAAAATTGTATAACTTGCTCAAACAGTGTCCAAATTGGTCCAAATTTGAAAATTAAGCTTGTATTATGATTTCAAAGCATATACCAAGGTTATTTTAGGGTTATAAGAATTCAATTATGATAATTAAGCTTGTTCAACTGATTAAGCAAGTTTAGGGGCCTTACAACTATAAACCCCTAACCGATATTTCACCCCTGAAATCCAAGTTAAATAAAGATGGGTACTTCCTTTACACCTCATCCTATTACCTTCACATGGTTAATTTCATATCATGGTTATGTCACATCATTCATACTTATCTCATCTTGGATCAACACAAAAACCCCACATAAGAAGACATTTGCAAATATGGAACATAGAAACTTGTTGTGCCACATATACAAATCTAATAGTAACTATCAACTTTAAATTCTAGCTACCATCCTCAAATTATATCTATTGTATCAACACATTACTCAAACGTCATACTTTCTAGATTTTTACCAATCATGGCATGTGTCCCATACCTTTCCTTGAAGCATAAAAAAGGCAATGTATCCATCCCTTTTTTTTACACTGACACTAGAACTCTTGTCAGTTCTTTTTCAGCATCAAAAGAAATGTTGATGCTGGCAACTATCATTCCATACAAGGAAACATCATTCCTAGTCAACCTTGTTAGGGGTGAAACAACAACACTATCTTCACCTTACTAGGATTTAGACAACCTACTTAGAAGACATATCATGATCCCACAAAGACACTTAATCAACCCCATCTCACTCTTGTTCAACTTGTCTCATAGCTATTGCTGCTTCGGCAACCCTAAGGTTTCTGAAGAAATATTGATCATATTTTTGACCATATTTGAAATACTTTGACATGTCATCATTTAAATCTTGATATAACTTGTATGACATGACTAGAACACTCTGTTCCTCCTATTCATAAATTCTATTTTTACATTGGTTAGTCTAAAGGATATAATTATAAACTCATCATGGTCATGTGAATTATATCATCAAATATAAATCTTATGCATTGATATTTGATCATAGGTTTATCTTAAAGGAACACAGTATCACATATCTATTGACCAACAACCATCTATCCTTGATAGTGGTCTTGCCCAGATATCATTGAACCATACACAACATTGTAGAATAACTTTTGTTTTTCCTTCCAAACAACATTTATAGGATCATAATCAACTCTCTCTCTCTATAGGAGAGGAATACTTGGAATGTTCATTTAATAAACATCTCCAACCTTCACATATTTCTCATATTATTGAAATATCTTGGATACTAGGATTCATTACCTTGGTATCCACCTCATGCGCTATAAGTAACTCACATCCTTATCTCATCTACTTTTACCAACATAACAAATATCAAGACATATAAGAGGAGTCTTCCTAATTATTGGAAGGCTCAAAAGAAAAAATCTTCACAAACTTTATGATCGTGGAACCATAGTCTAAACAATCTTATTCTATAATAAGATATTCATCCTCATGTTTAGAATGAATCCACACATACCAAGTGGCAGTGGTCCACTTGAAAGTTGTGCCCTGGAAAGGAAAGACACAAAGGGAAACATACTTCCCGCATCATAGCAGCATTGTTCAGGGTCACTAACAAAAAGGTAACCAATTATATTTTCATTATGCATATTACAACTTCTTATGTATCATTTTACCTTTTTCATTTTTGGTTCCTTGCCATTAGCATAGGAATCATCATGATTAACATATCTCATTACTTCTTCCTTGATGACCATTTATCACACTTGGGTATGTTCTCTTATTTTATTATATTTTTCAACCACTTATCAACAGGTTCATACTCATATTCCACATTTGCTTCATTAAATCAGGATCATCTCCCTTAATTTCTTTCACATGCCATGCTAATTTTTCAATAACACTTTCTTACACGCATAGGTTGGTCTGAGATTAACTCAGGTTCAACCTTTTTTCTCTGCCATTGTTCCCATTCATCTTCTCATTTTGTACTTGTTATAGGAGTTCTTTCCATCTTATGTGGATTTCATACCTTGATTCACTTTATAAGAATAGACTTATCTATCTTTTATTTTATTATATTCTGGAATCACATCTTCAAGAACTCATCTTTTTCTAATTTGTCTTCAGATTTTGAATTCATGGTGTTGTATCTTTCTCTTATAGTTTCCAAACATTCAAGTTTTGATAGATAATGATGCAATTCTCATCTTCTTTAAGGTAGGACTGAGATATTCACACCATGATTTCTTATTTGTTATGCTCTTTAGATTGTCTCAAAATGAGTACTTTATCAGAGTAATCAGAAGCATAACAATCTAAGAGTTCTATACTTACATTTCTTCAATAATTGAATACCTGGCCAGGGCATCCAAGTACTGAGATTAGGTAGTATGCACCATGCTTTTGTGTCATGTTCCTAATTTAGACATCATCCTAGTCTTAAGTCCTAATTTCCCTATAGACTCAGTGAACCTAAAGCTCTGATACCAACCTATGAGAACCTGTTACGCTAAACAAGATTACTCAAAACATAAAACACAATCAATCACTAATTAATCACATACCCAAAAATATGGGTAAATTAAAATTGATTTCAACATTAGCACCTACTCAGAAACATTTGCATAATACCACAACATCTTTCTTTTATCCACACTAGGCCAAGAATTTGATACAAATGTTCTATTGCCTTAGCCACAACATATATACACAGGAGAACAATATTCATATATGCCACACAAACGAGCATTAACATGCTAAAAAAAGTTCAATTTGTGTGAAACACCATATACAAACTTTTCCTACTCGGACCTGAGAGTACAGGGACAACTCTAGGACATACTAGAGATCTAATCAACTTTCTTAAAGATTCATTACTATAGCTCCTCTTTCCTACCACATGTTTGTTTTTGTCACTTCTGATTACCTAAAAAATGTGGCGAACCATAAGGGTGAGACCCATGTCCCAGCAAGAGACATAACCTCCAACAAAGTTTATTGATTACAACATTTTTAAGTAACTAAACAGTTAAGCAGTTTAATCAGATATAACAAATAGGCTAAATTGTAGGGATGATTGGCATAATACATAAAGGAGCAGATAATAATTATCATCAATTTAGTATCATATGCATATCTAGCATCATGAGCAAGTCTAGTAACATAGAATCTCTATCATTATGAATAAGTCTAGCCACATAATCATAGCTAAAAGCATTAGCATGTCTAATAGGTTGAACATATCAACATCATAAAAAGAGCTAACAACATAAGCACAATTATCTAGACAAGCATGATTAGCAGAATATGCATCTCTAGTTACAAAGTCATGGCTAGCATGCTAAACATAACTAACAACATGAGATAGCTAGAATCATGATTATAATCAGTAGTAGTAGTATAGTTATAAGCATAATCATGGCTATTGTATGTACACATCTACAATCTTAAGCATATCCACAACATAAGTATATCTACTATCTCTTAATTGCACTAAGCATCATCTTTATGTAAAAAGAACAAACAAGGGTTATCATCCAATGTGAAGCATCGTGTATAACCCTAAGCAGATATGCTATACGGAAATATTACATCTTTTATTATGCCCTGAGGAAATTGAGGATACCACTCAAAATCCAAGTGACCACTGCTAAGTCAAAATCAACGCCATACAAGATCTAGGAAGAGCCATAGTCCTAAGATCTTCTTCGCCCCCAGTCAGTATGGGTCCGCCACAGCGATACATAAGGTCAAGCTGCTAACAGCCTAGTCCATCCTTGGTATAGGTCACAACACTAGTGAACGGAGGTGGGTACGCATACCCTTCCAGTCGAGGTACAACTGCATTTGTCCTCCAATCTTGTCACATATATAATCACTGAGACATGACCACATCTGTTCTCAATCACATCAGATGTATGAGGCATGACCATGGCCAACCTCCACAATATGCATTGTGGATGACAAGGATATATCCTCAACTTCCCACCCCCACATACTCAATATTATGCGCTCTGAGTTTCCCTTAGGAATACGTGTTTCACCATATGGCAAATTCTGACACTCAGATGGATCTATGGAACAGGGCACTATATGATTAGAGTTTCACTTGATTAGTTATGTCAATTGTGTGAATTAAGGCTGCATCAAACAAGTGGACATACAAACCCTATTTCACTTCTAGCAAGCATATAAATATCACAACTTCAAAAGATATAAAATGTGTGAAACATAATTTCTCATCTCATCATCACATGGTACTATTCACTTACCATTCATGAGACCACACTAGTCATCATACTATTACAAGATATAAATCCTTTTCACAATATCACAGGGCATCAAGCCTTATCAACACAAGAGGATTACACCTCATTCAGGGATCAACCATGCCCAAAGGGAAATAAGACCATCATACCATCACATGATATAAAATCCTTTTCACAATATCACAGGGTATCAACCCTTATCAACACAAAAGGATTACACCTCATTCAGGGCTCAACCATGCCTAAAGGTCATCAATACCATCATACTATTCCCTGTAAGATCCTCATTATCTTTCGACACCTTATAACAAGGCTCAACAACATCAGTTACATATAATACACCAGATCAGCACAATATTGCATTAATGATCTAGGAGATATTCATAAACAATCATAGAAGGGTTATATTAACATTAAGAACATTCCTTTATTACATCAGCATGCAAGAAATCTAGATATGATTAACCCTCATCATATTTATAATGCACATGTTTCACATAAGCAAGTATCAACCATGTGGCTATGACAACCACCAATTAACACATTAAGGTTATGATCATGTTAAGGAGGTTATTTCACCATCATGCCATCATATAAGAATGTTAAACATGAATACTCATCTTTATCTATTTTTATTAGAGTTAGGTTCAACAAGATAAATTATATTAATGTTTCTAATCAACAATTATACCCAAACCCTAACTCATGGCATCCCTATTGGATCATAGATGCATAAGGTGAAGCATCAAAATCACAATCCATACTATTCTCAAGTATGAACCCACACATAAATCAAGGTGTAACCATTGGGTTATAGCATACTAGGGTTTCAACAACATTAACATAGTACTTCATGATTATATTAGTCATTCAAGGACTGTTCGTACCCAATTACCATCATTTAGTTATATTAAAGCTAGGTATAACAAGCTATACCTCATTAGGGTTACATATCAACACAATATGATTATCATCCCTTATATTCATATTTGTGAATAGGTAAGACAACCTTATTAAGGGTAACCCTTCATTTGTTCCATCATCATTCAACCCATAGCCCATACCACAATGTCACCTAGAACCATTGGATGTTTAAAAGGTAAGACCATTGATTTTTTACATAAGTAAACAACTTGGATAAACCACCTATTAAGTCCTTGATTTTTTCTCTATAAAGAGTCACCATCTAACCCAAGACATCCCTTGATTAACAACACAAAAAGTTCCATTGAAAGTAGGGTAAAACCCACAATCGACTGTTCATTTAGAACAAGCCATCAATTATCAACAAGTAAGCTCCTTAAGTTGATCATATAAAGGAAACCCTATAAATCACATTATTAGGTCCAACATATTACATTAGACATTATTCCACTTTATTGGAGGAATAAATATTACATCTTGACCATTGGGTCTAGTTCATGTGTTAAAACCATCAATAACAGTATAGGTCTGACCATTGCATCAAGTGACCCAAGAAATCATTGGTCTAAGGCTTAATTGATGCTACAACTACAATGCTTAACTCACCATTGATTGTAGAGACCTGATCCACCATAATTAGTGACCATTAAGTCACCATAGGTTGTTAGATCAACACTATATTCATTAATCAACATCAAATAAATGTCATCATTGATTGATAACATCAGTAGGGTACTTAATGGTTGATCATTAAACTTCTAATTGATTCAAAACCTGACCTAAGGAGGTGACCATATGTTCTCACCATAATTTTACACCCTTGTTCACTAACATCATTTGTTATGAATACAACACCATAGGGTTGTTGCAATGGTACCATCATCGGGTCATGGTTTATAGAAGAAATCAGCTTAAAACCCTAAAATTGACCATTGGTTGATAGGTGCTTAGCACCATAGGTTGTCAAACCAACCTAATCCAAGTCATATTATACCTTAGGAATAATGTACACAAGATCACAGGTTCATATATAACTGAAATCAGAACAGGGAATATTATAAAAATCAAAATCCAAGCCAAGCATAGCTTTTTAGTGCATGAATCATCATTTTCAAGCAAGAACCTGAGCTAGAAAGCTTATGGTAAACAATAAACGTGGAGAAAGTTATAAAACTTGCCTCTAATAAGAATATGAAACCCCACACAGAAGAAATATTGATCAGGTAGGGTAGAAAATCCAAGAATGAGCTATGAATTCGTCCATGTAGCACCTTTCTTCATCAAATGAGCAAACCCTAAGCGTAGGGAGCAAGAAAGGTAGGGTTTTAGAGCTTTAGAGAAATTTCTACCATGGAACAACATGGTTCCAACTTGGAGAAAGCCAAGAGGAAGGATAACAAATAAATAGATGGAGGAAAGAAGGGAATTCTTACACTTTTAGGTCACGATCACTAGAAGGAAGCTTTTCCAACCCTAAAACGAAGTCAATTTCAACCTTAGAGCCTTTCTCCGAGAAGATCCCCACTTGCTTCTTCCTTGGGCAGAAAAATTCGCAGATGAACAGAGGGAGAATGAGGTTGGGAGAAGGAGGGAAGTGGTGGAGAGAAAATATCTCGTTTTTGTGCTTGGGGATAAGTATATGACACTTTAAGATAAAGAAAAAGAAAAGGTTGAAGTTCTAGTATCTATCCAAGTGTCCATGGCCTTAATTTATTAAGGATATACAAGCACACACACAAGAAGCTCCCCCATCATGTGTATAGACCTGATTAGCTTTCCTTTGTAGAATTTCCCAGCCAATCAAATAATTCATTAGTTGATAGCTACTAAAGGTAGCTCATCCGTGAAGGGGGAAAACCCTAAAATACCCTTAGAGAAAACATCGTCAAACAGAGGTTTAAATAGGAGACCCATGGCTCAAAAAGCTCACGAATGATGATATACTATCCAAGGAACATAATGCAATTGATAAATTGCAATGAAAACCTCTCAATTGGGTAAATTGTAGAAAAGTCCAAAATGTGCATAAAATTGCATAACTTGCTCGAACAATGTCCAAATTGGACCAAATTTGAAACTTAAGCTTATCTTATGATTTAAAAGCATATCACAAGGTTATATTAGGGTTATAAGAATTAAATTATGATATTTAAGCTTGTTCAACTCATTAAGCAAGTTTAGCGGCCTTACATTAAGTAGTGGGCCCGGGCCAGCACAACCGTGTTGGTCAGAATAGTGGTGCTGACTGAGCCCAAAACTTCAGTTTTCCTCGTTCAAAGTGAAAATGCCAGCATGACTGTTCCATGCTAGCACAGTTGTCCCGGTACCTCCAAGTTGACAAATCTTCAAAAATTCTCAAAACACTCAATCATTCATAATCCAATCATCAAATTTGATCCAATTAATGTTCCATCACTACTTTTAACTAAAACATACCCCATTACTCAGGCTTTCACCTGTTTTACTTGTCGCATAATCAAAACTAAAGAAAATTTGTTAAATAGAAGTGTGTGTGTGTGTATTCTTGTAATCCTATAAAAACAAAGCAAAAGTATCAAAAAGTGAAGGTTGGTGAAAAATTCCCAAACGTATGTGGGTTGCATCTCACTAGCACTACATTTTACACCTTCATCTAGGCTTATTGATTCTTGAACTAGATCATCTTCGTAGAATTTTCAAAGAATATTTGTAATAGATGTCTCTCTCATGTGCATTTAATCACATATATTCATCAAGTTGGTGTTCCTCAACTAACATCGCAATGTCAAAACATTGATTGGCTTTATCTGAGCCTACTTCAACAATTGCTTTCATTCTTCACCCATTGATGGGACTCTCTTGATCTGTCCTTTTCAAAAATCACAATAGTCCCGGATGGATGTACATTTTTTATTATATAAGGCCCTTCCCATCTAGAATAAAGCTTTTTGGGAAAGAACTTCATCTTAGAGTTGTACATCCATACCCATTGTTCTAGATCAAAGACCTTCTTTTTAATTAGCTTATCATGTAGAAACTTTGTCCTTTCATTTTAACTTTTGGACAATTCATAAGACTCATGTCTCATCTCATCTAGATCATGCAGTTGGAACTTTCTTTTCAATCTGGCAGTGACTCCATCCATATCCATGGCTTTCAACGCCCATAATGCCTTGTGTTGCATTTCCACGGGTAGATGGCAGCTTTTTCCATACACAAGTTTGAATGGCGTGGTGCTAGTTGGGGCCTTAAATGCAGTCCTATATGCCCCCAAATCTCCATTGAGATGTAAAGACCAATCCTTGCAGTTTGGCCTCACCGTCTTCTCAATAATGAGCTTTACCTCCCTATTAGCTAATTCAACTTGACCACTCATTTGAGGTTGGTAAGGAGTATCCACGTGATGATTCACTCCATGTTTTTTTAACAATCCCTTAAAGGTCATATGGATGAAATGGCTTCTTCCATCACTAATTATTGCCCGCAGTACATCGAATCAGCAGAAGATGTTTGACTTTACAAAATCACAAACCACTTTATGATCATTAGTTCTAGTAGCAATAGCTTCAATCCACTTGGATACATAATCAATGACCACCAAGTTGTACACATATCCAAAGGAGGTAGGAAACTGACCCATGAAGTCAATTCCCCAAACATTAAACACCACAACCAAAAGAATGGGTGATAGAGGCATCATGTCCTCTTGGAGATAGTGCCCACCTTTTTCACCTAAAACTACATTCACAATATTCATGAGCATCTTTTAACAAGGTTGGCCAATAAAATCCATTATGAAGAATCCTGGCGGTTGTGCATTTTCCGCCAAAATGACATCCACATACACCAGAGCGGCACATAGATAGGATCTCTTACTGCTCAATTTCTGGGACACACCTTCTAATGAGTTGGTCGGGATAATATTTGAATAGATGTGGGTCATCCCAAGCATAGTTTTTCACCATAGCAAACAACCTCTTTCTCTCTTCCCTTATCCAAGTACTAGGTATACTCCCACAAGCTAAGAAGTTAGCTATGTGATTGTACCATGGTCTTTGGGTGGATGAAAGTAAGAAGAGCTACTCATGTGGAATTGCATCCTTGATTCGATTCATGCCATCATAGGGTGCCTCAATGCAGAAGAGATGGTCAGCTTTAGAATTCTCCACTCCCTTCTTGTCAACAATCTCTAGATCAATTTCTTGAAGAAACAAAATCCAACAGATCAAACTTGGATTAGAGTCTTTATTCATCATGAGATATTTCAATGATGCATGATCTGTATTGACCACCACCTTGTTTTGCAAGAGATAAGAACAAAACTTGTAAAGAGAAAAAATAATGCCAATCAACTACTTTTCCATGATAGTGTAGTTCCTTTGGGCCTCGTTGAGGGTTTTTCTTACATGATAACTGGCATGCGGAGCCTAGCCTATCCTTTGGCCCAGCACAGCCCCCACTGCCATATCAAATTAATCTGTCATAATTTCAAATGGCAAGGAGAAATTTGGGGCTACATAATAGGAGCAGAGATGAGTTTATGCTTCAAGTGGTTGAAGGCTTCAACACACTTGTCATCAAAGTTGAATTCCACATCTTTTTCAAGCAAGTGACAAAGTGGCCTCGAGATTCTACTGAAATCTTTGATGAAACAACGATAGAAACCCACATGCCCCAAGAAAGATCAAACATGTCTTATGGTGGAAGGAATGATGAGAGTGTAAACTAGACCCACTTTGGCCTTATCAACCTCAATTCCTTCCTTGGAAACTCGGTGACCCAGAATAATGCCTTTGGGAACCATTAAGTGACTCTTCTCCCAATATAGCACTAAATCAACATTGACATGCCTTTCAAGAATGGCTGCTAGGTGGAGCAAATATTCATCAAATGTTTTACCAAACACTAAAAAAATCATCCATGAAAACTTTAAGCGATGAATCAAGCGTATCAACAAAGATGGATGTCACACATCTTTGAAAATTAGAAGGAGCATTGCAAAGCCGAAATGGCAATCTCTAATAAGCAAAAGTACCATTGGGACAAGTGAATGCCATCTTCTCTTGATATGGGGGATGAACAACTATTTGGATGTAATCAGAGTATCCATCAAGAAAACAGTATAAACTTTTTCTTGCCAATCTCTCCAAGATCTAATCAAGGAATGGAAGAGCGTAATGGTCTTTCTTGGTCTTCTCATTCAGCTTTATGTAGTCCACACACATCCTCCACTTGGATTGCTCTCTTACGGGCATCAACTATCCATCCTCATTCTTGGCAACTATGATCCCACCCTTCTTGGGCACAACTTTTATGAGACTCACCCATGGGCTATTAGAAATGAGATATATGATTCTAGAATCTAGTAGCTTCATCGATTCTTGTGTTACATGTTATTTCTATTTTTTATTCAATTGTCTTTGCATTTTACGGGTTGGTCTAGCATCATCCTCTAGGTAGATTATTTGGACACAAATGGAGGGGTCAGTACCCCTCAAATCAACAATGGACCATCCAATGACCTGAATGTTTTTCTTCAAGACTGACATCAACACATGTTCTTGTTCTAGAGAAAGAATAGAGTAAATGGTCATCATGATGGTGTCCTTGGAGCCTACAAAAGCATATTTCAGCCCTATGGGAAAAGACATGAACTCAAGAACTAGAGGCTCTTCAAGGGAATTCTTCAATGGCTCAGAAATGGAAGGGAGGTCCTCACTTGCAGCCACTAGGGCAAGCACTTCTTCCTCCTCCTCCTCCTCCTCATCATCATCATCATTATCATCAAGAAATTCCATAATAGGCTCTAGACCTCTACCTTGTGTGGCAGTTTGAATCCATACAGGTAGACATTCTTCTACAATCTCATCAAGACACTCAATAACATAATAATCCTCCTTTGTAGCACATATCACCTCGGCCCTTAGAAATTGTGGGGGGGGGGTGGTTGTTGGTATGAGCGAGGTGGATGTGGAGGGTATTGATAGTTGAATGGGGTTTTTTGAGGTGGAGGATCATAAGGATTGGGTGGTCCTTGGTACTGGGGTGGAGAATAGGTACTTTGGGGAGTGCTCATAAATCTATCAACATTGTTTGGGTTAGGCATAGGTTGAGATGGGAGCCTCCCTTATTCACGATGATTAAGTGAAAGAGAAATCTGATCAAGCATTTGCTCAAGATGTCCAATCATTTTCCCATGAGAGAACACATGTTTATTGACATCATCAAGGCTCCTTAGCCTCCCAAGCACCTCCTCTTCAAACTTTGAGATGTACTTAGGGCCATGATGTTGCCTTGGATATCCTTGCCCCTCTTCATTTTGTTGTTTCCATGAGAAATTAGGATGATTTCTACACTTGGGAGTATAAGTGTTGGACATCGGGCCTTGTTTGTTGTGGTTACCAAAATCATGCTAAGCATTCACTTCTTCATTAATGGCATGAATGTCCATTGTAGATTGGCTCGAAAAGCCTCCAACTTGGTTCTTCATCATGCTTGTCATATCATCCATCATCTTCATCATTTGGGGTTTAGCTTCTATTCTAACTAGAGCTGCATAAGGGGGAGGAGGAATGTAGTTCCAGTCATAGTGCTCACCTTTACTTGAAGGTCAGTGGAGAGAGTTCTTCGAAATATGCTCAAATAGGGGCCAAGATTCCTCCGGTGGCTTTGTCATGAATGTGCATCCATAAGAGGAATAAACAATATTCTAGATCAGCTCAACTAGCCCGGTGTAGAATATCTGAACAAGATACCATTGGGGCACTTCATGATGCAGGAAGTCATGAAGGAGCTTCTGAAATCGTTCCCAAGATTCATGAAATGGTTCATTCTCTTTTTGTGTGAAGGAGTTATGCATCTCCACATCTAAGTCAACTTCGTGATGCAATAGAACTTCTCAAGGAACTCATTCTTGATAGTATTCCATGTCACTAACTCAGGCTTGGACATGTACCACTCCTTAGCTTTTTCTTTCAGGGAAAAGGGGAAGAGGGATCTTTGGATTGAGTCATTGGTGGAGGTAGGTGTGTAGAAAGTTGAGCAAATTTGAAGAAAAGCATTTATGTGGTGTTAGGGATTCTTGTTATCCATACCATAGTAAGTACGAAGGAGTTTGAGAAGGGATAGTGGAATGGAGAAATGTTGACCCGACATTTTCTCAACAAGAGTGGCAATTGGGGAGTTGTAATTCCCCAGGGTGAAGTACTCATGGAGAGGGTGGTTGGGTTGTGGTTGAGATTCACCATTAGGACCAGGGCCTTCCATTCAACTGATTGATGTTGTTTGCTACCTCTTTGGTGTCTTCTTCTACCTATCTCAGGGTCATATGGCAGCAAGTCGGTACAAGTCAAACATGTATTGCTCATGCATAGTTGTCACATGCACAATACACAAACAAGCAACAAGAGCCAAGTTAAACAGCTAGTAAGCAAAAGTAAACAAAGAATAACGAATAACATTTGGTGTGGGCATTAGGAAAAGCTAAGATGCACTAACTAGCTAGGTGGAGTGCCTCGAGTCCCCGACAACAACACCAAAAAGCTTGGTGCGATTTTCTTAAGGTCACACACTAATCAACAAGATAGTGACTAGATGCAACCCTAAGGGAAAACAGATGAATCTATCAAAACTTATATATGGGACCTAGTCTAACACATTGGCTCAAACTATTCACACTTCACTCACAAGCGCATGGGGTCATGTTGTAGTATATGAAAGTGGCAAGACAAGGGTCGTTCCTCAGGGAGAGAGGGCGAACTAAAGCTAGATTAGTGTGAGCTACGTTCCTAAAACGGAGTGTAGGATTTTATGGTTTAAAGGTCAATTTTGATTGATTACACTAAAATTGCAAACAATTAGCACCAATAAGGAAGCTATATTACCAAAAATCCTAAATTACCCTAAGCATGTTAAGACTAAGTAGCTAAGCTAAACAATTAACAAAGCAAGAGTAAGAGGAACTACAATACACTAGAAAGGCAATTAAAAACTAAGAGCAAAGTTAAACACTATAGCAAGAAAGAACCTAGGTTATCACTAGCTAAAAAAATTATGACAAGTAAGCTCAAATGATCCCTAGCTACTCAAACAAAACCTAACTATCAAGAATTAAGAAATTAGCTAAGAAGTAACAAAGGCAATTAACTAAACTAGCATTAACAAGCTAAGATGACAAGATGGGTTTTAAACAATAAGATGGGTAGGTGGGTAGTTTGGGAATGAAACTTTTATATTAGTTGGGGGAGGTTATATAACAAGAAAATTTTATATCTTCAATCTAGATACTTGCGCCTATGCTATGTACTTGTCTCAATTGGGCCCATCTCCTCCAACAGTAACCGCGCATTCGATTCCTTGTAGTCTCTAACCCTTCTACCCATTCTTGAAGACTTGATTTTGCTGACATGCTTGATTTTCTCAATTAAGGGGGTCTGCTAGCTGCTTGAGCCATAATCTTCATTCAACAGATTTCATTCATTCATTCACTTCCTCCAAACCAAACAAGGCAAGTCCTATTGGAATATACCCTCTACTACTAGTTGGGGAAAACATCAGCCTAGAAATCATGACCTAACTTTAGTGGACATCTGAAAGATAAGACCTGACTCTTTCTCAAGTGAAGGAGAGACTGATGTAGTCACCAAGGCTGAGGAATGGATTAGAGACATGGATCATTGCTTTTGATACATGGACTTCCCTCAACACTCAAGAGTTAGCTTTGGAAGCCATATGCTCAAAGGAGCATCTCGCACATGGTGGAAAAACTACCTCAACTCAAGGGTAGTTGAAGAACTTCCACATACATGGGAAGGGTTTGTTGAAGCCTTCCAGGAGCCATATGTGTCTGAAGCCATGATTGAGAAGGAGATATAGTTTTCCAACCTGAATTAAGTGGGAGACATGACATTGACCCAATATGCTATGAAGTTTAGGGTCCTACAAAAGTATGGCTATGATTATGAACATCGCAGAATAAAGAAATTCATCTGAGGACTCAAGTCAGACTTGAGTTTTGCCTTGTCAAGAAAGGCCACAGGACCCTCTAGGCTACCCTAGATGCATTCCTAGAACATGAATATCACCATGGAAGATCCTACAAGAAGGAAGTTCCCCATAAGACAAACCAATATTAACCTCCCAGCAACCCTAAGAGAAAGGTACATTAGCATGTAGTAGAAGCTAAGAAGCCCCAATGTCCAACATGGAAGAAGAACCATGCATGCCTATGCAAGTATGGTACGGATGCATGCTACTATTGTGGAGAAACTAGACACCTCAAGTAAAATTGACTTAAGATGACAAAGAAGGATCATGACCCAAACAAGAACCATAATCCACCTCCTAAGAGACAATATAGAATTTTTACAATGGAAGTAGAGAACGAAGAAGAGGAATGATGTAATAATTAGCTTATGAACAATTTTTTATGAAATACATTCACTTTTTATGAAAATTTTAGTAATTGTTTCATTAAGTGAAGGAGTAACAAAAACCCTTAGGTGGGTAGTACCCTTGAAAATTTTGAGGACAAAATTTGTTTTAAGGTGGGTAAAATTGTCACATCCCAATTTTCAAAGCCAATTTAAAACGTAGAATGAAGTTTTTTTTTCAAAATAATAAAAGTTGAGGGGTTTTAATGTGAAATACCAATAATGGTTGTCCTTATATGAAAATGGGTTGAGAAAACATACAATAAGACTCGACTTAATATTTCACTTTCAATCGTGCATTATGTGAATCAATTAAGTCATATTAGTCTTATCTTCTTTTCTCTCTCCTCCAACGTAGACATTAAGCATAGCAAGAGGTTAAAGAGGTTACCATGTGACTCTTGAATGGATAAATAAAGTATATCTCAAATATTGACTCAAGAATGTAATAAGAAAAGCCTTTTCAAATTATCTCACCACTTAAATGCATTTTAATTAAATATAATAAACAATATAGAATTAATGGGTCATAATCTACTTAAAAATGAAATCTAATTATCTAGGAATGTTCTAGACCCTCCAATTAATATATGGTTCAAATTTGATGTCATTTGGACCTTGATTGAACCTCAAATGAATTAAATAAGTTTGAATATGGTTTGACTAAGGAAATATTCGAATTTACATTGATTGCATTCATTTTCCTAAGATTTTAGTCATTTTACGGTGTCACACATTACATATTTTGAATTTCCTCTCCCGCATCCATCTGACGGAAGTGTTTAAGACACTCCTGATCTGACAGTCTACCAATTGTCAACTACCTCCACACTCTTCGTGAAAATGAAGTCGTTTCACAGGTTCACTTTTCCAGATCTCTTCCTCGCTTATTACTCCACCTTTTGCTTCAATTTCTCACCTTCACTTTTGTCTTCCTATGATGTTTCGAATGAGCCATAACTCATTCTCCCTCTTACCTTGAGCACAAAAAGGCCAAACTAGGGCATCAACCCCTCTCCACTGAGACTTCACAAACACCACCTTATGGTTTCAAAACCCTATTAAAGGGGTTGTATAGCACTGTCGGTCACCAAAAAATACTCCTCTGCCTTAAATTTCTTTCCATGTGCCTCCAAGCTCTAGGACCTACTCCTCCAACTCTAGTGATTTCAGTTTTGTCCATCCTCCTCTGACTGCCTCAAATCAAATCCTACAACTATAAGCATCCTCAACCACCCCTCTTCATCCTCCTGTTATTAGTTTGCCTCACAAGAGAACCATTCATCGTACCCATGTAGGTAGTCTTCAAGTTCTTCATTGGTGTTTGACGTGTATTTTACTACGCGCTAAAAATGCAAGTGTACGCGTCGAGTAATATAGGCCTTGTGAGGCCCGAGTCGAACTCAGGGATACGTGAATTATTGGAGACTTCTACTAACTAATCGCAATCAGCTAGACCGATTAACAAAGTAAGGTTTTGTTGTTCAAATTAAAAGAAAATAAAAATCAAACAAAGAAAACAATCGATTAAAGGTTAATTTAATCAATTAAAAGGATATCTTTAGGATGGCGGTTTCACCGCGGGTCAACATTGTATTAGATTTCATGTAATTACTCACACTTCTCTCTCTATCCGGGTAGTGGCCTGAAATGAGAATTACCCACTGTCGTGGTGTAATCCACTACTTAGATTTAGGTTGATTCCATCGTCATAGTAATCATTCCCCTAAACTAAGCGCATTAAGATCGGTCCCTCAGTTCCCACCATTAATTTTACAACTCCTTTGTCAAGGGTTTTATTAATTAATGTAGAATTCGTCTCTTTTCAACCGTTAATCCTTCTATCGAAGTGATTAAGGGCATTAATTTATTATTATGGTGATCAAACATAACAATAGCAATAGAGAAAATGAATTTATACCACGGATATGAGAGAAAAATATGAATTATCAATATAAAATCATCATACAATGTATCCCCGGGCTACTCCCGGTCCTAAAGATTGAGGGTTTTAGCCTCTCATCTTCATCTTACACGAATACATGGTAGAAATTGGGGAATTCATAAGAAAAACGTGAAATAAATGGGAAAACCCCTGAACGGAGAAGAACCGGTGGATCCTTGGCGTAGAACACAAGCTTTCCCCGCCTGTCGGTGGTGGAAATTGTCTTCGACAGCGTCCGAATCACCCGGAATGAGCTTCTCGGCCTCCGTTCTCCTTTCTCTCCTCCTCGGCACTCGTGCAATCCAAAATGAGATCCTCCCACGTCTGGGCGGCCGTCATTAGGTATAAGTCCCTAATTAGGTCGTCAAATAATGACAGCCGTCCGATTGATACCAAAACAGATCCAACGCATATCTGCCGGCGTCGATACCATCGACGCGAGTCGATGGTATCGACACAGCGGATTAGCGGCAGCTTTCCTTTCTTTTATTCTGAGCGCCTGTCATGATCTCGATACCATCGACTTGGGTGTCGATGGTATCGACTCCTTTAGCGTCGGTTGTTGTTGTTTAGCGACGATGTAGCTCTCCTTGAGTCGATGGCATCGACTTGCGTCGATGGCATCGACTTCATCCTCGCCAGCAGCCTGGAGACATCTCGATGCCATCGACATGGGTGTCGATGGTATCGACTCTGTATTGCTCTTCTCGGCTGACAACCTGTGGCTTGGTCGATGGTATCGACATCCGTCGATGGTATCGACGGAAGCAGATACTTGTTCTTCCTGAAATTGCACAACAAGACCAAGTAAATCCACACAATTTATAATAAGATGATAAATAATGCTCAAAATAGTAAAACAAAGGGGATTTGATATAAAATGATGGCAAAGACCAAATAAAGTGAATTATGCAATAATATCCATGAAAATGAGTAATTAAGGCACAAAACACATATGAAATCGGTCTATAAATGCGACTTAAAATCATCGCATCAAACTCCCCTAAGCTTAAACATTGCTCACCCTCGAGCAACTAATCCTTAGAATAGAATTGCGAATGTCAACTAACAATCAAAATACCAACCCACATCACAAATGACTCCCACTGGACGTTCTCAAACCGGCCTACCCTAATCACAGAACAGTAATTACCCTATAGGCGACAATAATCATCAATAAAAGAAATTATCCTTCAAACCGATGAACACTATCACATAATGCAGTTAACATAATAAAGTTCGCCGATTCAGCCATGGTGCATCTTGTGATCGCCTAAACTACGTTGCTCGCCCTAACTACCATCTACATGGAAGCAGTCCTCCTTATAATCATGAGTGAGGAGAAAATCACGGTGACCTACCAATTCGAGCAACGGGTGGATGGAATGGGTGGTTCATGGGAGAATATGGAAGTATTACACAGTTTCAGTATGCATATAACAAAATGCCCTAAACGATGCAAATGCACATTAAGAATGCCCTAATGCCTAAAAGTGGGTGGAATGATGCATGCACTAACCTTCTACCTCAAAATGAGATAGAAATCTACTCAAGCCACATCATGTACTCAAATCCCCTGTTATACAAGTGATATCATTCCTTTCTCCCTCTTATTCCATTTCCTTCTAAATTCTCTTCTTTTTTTTTCTTTCCTTTTTTTTTCAAATTTTTTTTTCTTTCAGATTTTTTTCTTTTCCTCTTAGCCCACATATCCATAATTGCTTAGAGATACATGTGTTAGGCTATTTTCTTCATGATTGGAAATCTTTTACTATTGCGAGGGTATGGAACAATTTAGATCACTTTTCAGGTCAACTGAGATACATGGTGTACTTATGCGTGAAAATCATGAAAGTTATGAGTGCAACTACATGACATGCACCTAAAGGTAATGTGCATGAATCACTATACATTTTTTTTTGTTTTATGCAAAAGTATGAAAATAACAATGCAAATTCTATCTACATGCTATGCACACAAAAGAAATTGAAACTGCACTTTACTTCCATATCTTGGGTGGATTATAGAAAATGGGGTGGAATGATCACAAGATTAAGTGACTGAACCTTAGAAGAAAATTATGTGTCCCTCCTTACTGACATGTGTAGTAGTTCAAAGGGTTCTTTCTCTTACATCTGATTAAGGTCTCATTACCATTTGATTAGGTTAGGCTCAAACAACCGTTACTATCCACTTTTCATGAGTCAATGGGGGTGTGAGTATGACATATTGCTTCAAAGTTGACATAATCAATCATTTTCATAGAACAAGTTCCCCAAGGACAACCAAGTAAAGCTATCCAAATAACACAGAAAAATTTTAAATTCCCTTAATTTCCCCATGAAAACAGCAAGATGACAATTTTTGACAATTTTTAAGACATCCACGATTACACTAGATAGATGTGGATCCTAAATAAAAACTTAAAATTGCAAAAACAAATAACAAAGCAGAAACTAAAAACAACTAAAGAAAAGATAAAAGATAGAGCTGTTCCAGCCACCCCCCTAAGCTTGAATTCGACTATGGCCTCATAGTCAAAAACTAACTTAAGGGCAGAACAGTGATACCAGATCAGTCCGATGGTGGTGGAGGCGGGTATTGCGGGGCCGTAGGGTCCGGATTTGCTCTGGATGACACTTGGCGCAAGTGGAGGAAGAAATCGTTGAAGATGTGACTTCATTTGACCAATAACCCTGTCTTGAATAACTGACCCCAACACTACTGTGTGCCCGTCGATACCATCGACAGAAGTCGATGGTATCGACTCGCTGATTAAGGCAACTGCCTCGCGAGTCCGGCTGCCGCCTTTTTCACTTGTAAATGTCGATACCATCGACCTGTGTGTCGATGGTATCGACTCTACTGAGTCGATTTCTTCTGAAAATCTCCAGAGATCTCGATGGTATCGACTGGCATGTCGATACCATCGACCTGTGTTGCGCAGCCTGCCTGTAGGTATGTCGATACCATCGACGGGACCGTCGATAGTATCGACTCAGTGCGATTTTTGCAGCTGTCAACCTGAACCCATGTCGATACCATCGACCAGTGTGTCGATGGTATCGACCCTACCTGTGCCTGCACATTGAACAAAAAGGATCAAGGTATCTTCTTTACACTAAAATTTAAACGAAATAAAGGCAATCTACAACTATATCTAAACTATCCTAATGTACCAATGGTTGGGTTGCCTCCCAACAAGCGCCCTTGTTTAACGTCTTAGGCTAGACGGTGTGACAATCATCATCTTTTCACCTTGGGAATTGGGCTCAGAGGATCATTTGGTAATTTGAATTCGACTCGATCTCCTCCAATACCCAAAGACAGAGTACCTCTCCCTAAGGCAGTCACGACATCTGCCGTTGCTTGAAACGGTCTTCCTAGAAGAATTTCACAGCTTTGGAGTGGTGGCATATCCATGACGACAAAGTCCACAGGGAATATGAATTTATCCACTTTGACGAGAACATCTTCACATACTCCATAGGGTCTCACTGTAGACCCATCTGCTAATTCAATTGTTGCAGCCAACTTCTTTATCTCTTTTAACCCCAACTTTTGAAATGTAGCCAAAGGCATGAGATTTATACTAGCGCCGGAATCACATTGCGCTTTAGAAACATGTTGACCACCTATTGAACACGGAATGTAAGAACCTCCTGGGTACTTTCTCTTCTGTGGTGAACTCCCGTGAATCGTAGAGCTCATTGTCTCATTCATCCAATAAATTTCATCGTCTTTGATCCGCCTCTTCTTATTGATGATTTCTTTAATGAACCTCCCATAGGCGGGTACTTTCTCGATCATCTCCACTAACGGAACGTTGATGTGGAGTTTTCGGAATATCTCCAGGAATTTTTTAAAGTGACGATGCTCTTTCTTTGACTTAGGATTAACCACATTTGAAACATCTGCTGCCTCAACACGCCTATGAGGTGGCACATAAGAGCTTTTCGGGGGTACCTCCCCTAAGCTTGCTTCAATTATTCCCTCAGACGTGGGCTTTGGAGAGACATCATCAATAGTGGCAGCTTGCTGTGGTTCCTCTCTCACCTCAGATGTCTCCACATGTGCACAAACAACCTGCACCTGCTCCTCCTGCCTAGATGGAGATACCATACTCAAAACTCTCTCTGATTTCCGGAAGAAATGGTTTCCACCCGGCAATCTATAGTAAGTGTGTGGATACGGTATCGCCGGTGTTGCATTCACATTGAACGTCATTTTTCTTTCTTCTACAGTTTCTTGCACCTGAGATTCCTCATTTCTTACCACCGACATGTACTTAACCTGATGATGTGCATGAGCCACGTTCGCATTCTCAGCTGGTTTCTGTTGATTGGCGTGCTTGATGGCCGCCACTTCATTTGAAATCTGTGCCACGGTGGTCTCTAATGCCCGCATCTGTGCTCCATGGCTTTGCAGCGTCTGCCCAAACTTGGTTAGAATATCACCTTGAGATTGTAATTGTTTACCAAACATGGTCATCATCTCTTGGTTTTGCTGAACCATTTGACTTAGTAATTCAGTGTTCTTATCCTCGGTTTTTGCTGTGGTTTGGCATCCAGATCCTGCAGAAAATTGTTCGGATCCTTCCATGAAAACTTTTTATCCTTTCTCCAGGCATAGTCATTGTTTCTATAGCCCTGTTGTTGCATGAACTTCACTTGGGCTTCCTCATCCTCAGATGTATCTTCCTTAGCTAGCAGCTTCTTGGCTAGAAGATCTAGCTTGTCATTCAGCTCCCTAACTGTTCTGGATTCGCCGGCAGCCTTGACATGTTCCACTGCACCTCTGTCGCCCCATGACTGTTTCCTAGCCATGTTCTTCAGTATTTCCCAGCATCTTGTATCAGTGTTATTTAAGAAAAATCCAGAACCGGCCGAGTCCAAATTGCTTCGATCATGCTCGGAGAGAGCAAAGTAGAAGATCTTCACTTGGGTTTCCTTGTCCAATCCATGATGTGGACATCTCCTCAACATGACCTGGAATCGCTCCCAAGTCTCAGAATAAGTTTCACCCGCCTGTTGGGTGAAATTGTGGATCTTCCGGATCATATCATTGGTCTTCTCGGGAGGGAAGAACCTCTTGAAGAAAACCTCCACCAAGTGATCCCATGATTCAACAAACTCGTCATCGAGGTTATGAAGCCACTCTCTTGCCACTCCAGCCAAGGAACTCGGGAATAACTTGAGGTAGAGCACATCCTGTGGAAATCGATCTATCTTCACCATATCACAGTTCTCCACGAACTGGCTGATGTGGGCCACTGGATCTTCATTTTTTAATCCATGAAATGCGTTTGATTTAACCAAGTTAATCAGTGCTGGATCGATCTTGTATGTCGGTATGTTGATCGCCTGCTTCTTTATGGGCCCCTTTGATGCTGAGGAAGAAGACGCCTTGATCTTCTCCCATATTGTCTGTGTTTCAGCCATTTCTTCTGCTTGTTCTTGCTCTGATTCAGAATTTATATCACTTTGGTGTTCCTCCTCGTAGTAGTCCTCGTCCTCTGGTCCCGCAGATGGAACCTCAGGTGTGCAATTCACGTAGTCTCGACTACGTGTGTGCACCATGCAAAGCACCTGAAATATGGAAATAGGGGTTCAGTACAATGCTTTGAACGAGTCAACACAATTATAGAGAAATAAAGGAATTTTTGAAATTGTTTTAAAATTAATAAGAAAAAATGTGGCCTAGAATGGCCGCTCTTAGCACTCAAAGTGCCAATAATTCGCCGTATCCCCGGCAACGGCGCCAAAACCTTGACGTGTATTTTACTACGCGCTAAAAACGCAAGTGTACGCATCGAGTAATATAGGCCTTGTGAGGCCCGAGTCGAACTCAGGGATACGTGAATTATTGGAGACTTCTACTAACTAATCGCAATCAGCTAGACTGATTAACAAAGTAAGGTTTTGTTGTTCAAATTAAAAGAAAATAAAAATCAAACAAAGAAAACAATCGATTAAAGGTTAATTTAATCAATTAAAAGGATATCTTTAGGATGGCGGTTTCACCGCGGGTCAACATTGTATTAGATTTCATGTAATTCCTCACACTTCTCTCTCTATCCGGGTAGTGGCCTGAAATGAGAATTACCCACTGTCGTGGTGTAATCCACTACTTAGATTTAGGTTGATTCCATCGTCATAGTAATCATTCCCCTAAACTAAGCGCATTAAGATCGGTCCCTCAGTTCCCACCATTAATTTTACAACTCCTTTGTCAAGGGTTTTATTAATTAATGTAGAATTCGTCTCTTTTCAACCGTTAATCCTTCTGTCGAAGTGATTAAGGGCATTAATTTATTATTATGGTGATCAAACATAACAATAGCAATAGAGAAAACGAATTTATACCATGGATATGAGAGAAAAATATGAATTATCAATATAAAATCATCATACAATGTATCCCCGGGCTACTCCCGGTCCTAAAGATTGAGGGGTTTAGCCTCTCATGTTCATCTTACACGAATACATGGTAGAAATTGGGGAATTCATAAGAAAAATGTGAAATAAATGGGAAAACCCCTGAACGGAGAAGAATCGGTGGATCCTTGGCGTAGAACACAAGCTTTCCCCGCCTGTCGGTGGTGGAAATTGTCTTCGGCAGCGTCCGAATCACCCAGAATGAGCTTCTCGGCCTCCGTTCTCCTTTCTCTCCTCCTCGGCACTCGTGCAATCCAAAATGAGATCCTCCCACGTCTGGGCGGCCGTCATTAGGTATAAGTCCCTAATTAGGTCGTCAAATAATGACAGTCGTCTGATTGATACCAAAACAGATCCAACGCATATCTGCCGGCGTCGATACCATCGACGCGAGTCGATGGTATCGACACAGCGGATTAGCGGAAGCTTTCCTTTCTTTTATTCTGAGCGCCTGTCATGATCTCGATACCATCGACTTGGGTGTCGATGGTATCGACTCCTTTAGCGTCGGTTGTTGTCGTTTAGCGACGCTGTAGCTCTCCTTGAGTCGATGGCATCGACTTGCGTCGATGGTATCGACTTCATCCTCGCCAGCAGCCTGGAGACATCTCGATGCCATCGACATGGGTGTCGATGGTATCGACTCTGTATTGCTCTTCTCGGCTGACAACCTGTGGCTTGGTCGATGGTATCGACATCTGTCGATGGTATCGACGGAAGCAGATACTTGTTCTTCCTGAAATTGCACAACAAGACCAAGTAAATCCACACAATTTATAATAAGATGATAAATAATGCTCAAAATAGTAAAACAAAGGGGATTTGATATAAAATGATGGCAAAGACCAAATAAAGTGAATTATGCAATAATATCCATGAAAATGAGTAATTAAGGCACAAAACACATATGAAATCGGTCTATAAATGCAACTCAAAATCATCGCATCAGTGTTGCCACCGCAGCCCCCCAGGGCACCTCCGACTGTGAAAATTCTTTTCTTGGTGTCACCACACCCCCACAATCATTTTGCAACCATCACAGATGTGTTTCAGTCTATTTTCCTTTGGTTATGGAATCTCATCTTCTTCCTTTGGTTTTCCTATTTTTTGGTGACCTACCAAGGCCACTTTGGTCCTTTCTCTATATGAATGTGTCTTGGACTCATGTAGGACTCGATGGAGAACCTTACCTTTTTGTGTGTGTCCCTAATGTTGCTCTATATTTCTTTAGATCTTTGGTGGCAATGGTTGCACCCTGCATACATGGTTGTTCCATGTGTTCTTTACATCTCAATACCCCAGCAAGCCCTCTCTTTGTCCTGATGAATTTAGCATGACACCAATAAGGTGACATGCCACGAGCCAATTTCCAAGGAACTACATGGTTCCATGGCAATGAAGGTCACGCAGCCCAGGCAGGCAAGTACTTGACCTTGGTCTGCACCATGGCTCGAAGGGAACAATCCAGGTCTTCAAGTGACCTGGGTGACCCTGCATGAGAAATCAAATCATTACTGTTGCAAGGGTAAATTAGTCTTCTCACTGATGATTTTATTTCTCAAACGAGTGAATTTGATTTATGACCTAATGATGCTTTTTCACCCAAATCAGAGATTAATGTGTTACATGCTCCTAAGGTTCTTTGGTCGATTCACGTTTTATTTACATCATGTTTATTTTTTACTCAGATCAGTGTCCCACTATGGTTTTATTGAATTCTCATTTGTCAGTTTTCATAAATTCATAGTAAATCAAAGGATGCTAAAAAATACAAATAAATAGTCATTGGAAAGGGGTTTTCAGAGGAATATTATTGTATGGTTTTCAAGTCCTAAGTTGCATTTTGATTTCTATGTTTTATTATAAATCCTATTTGGACCCATGAAACCCTAATTATGTGTTACATATAATTAATATGATCATATTCAACCAAGCTTTTCTAATTTAGTGATATTTATTAGTAAGCCTAACCCTAATGTACTCAAACCTTAGTTCAGACTAATTCAACGTACGATCAATACAATGTATTGATATATGATGTTCAATAAACATGTACAGGTGTATAGAGCTTAATCAAGTCAATGAAACATTTTACCTAGATTTGACTCAAAGACCAGAGAGGCTATCTTAGGATCATTCTTTCTCGAAGGTAAACCGGTCACATTACTAAGAACAAGTATTCATGGTTGATTGCATGTTAAGTTCATGTAGACATTATGATTTCTAGTTTAATGTTTTAAATCATGCTCACTATATCAAATTTTTTGATACTTGTTATATGTAATGTCCAATGGTTATATTGTTCATTATGATGAAAGTTATGATTATTGACTCATGAAATTCATGTTAATATTCAATAGGGAGAAATCCCATCATGTTAAGTTGAGGATCACGTTAATGATAATATTAATATCATGTTAATGATCAAGTGTATTGGAATTGAAATAATCTCTATATGCTCCTGAATCATTGACCACAAGGGGTCGTCAAGGGCTTTCCTAGCATCAAGGGCTTTCCTTGAAATCATGTCCTCCTAAGGGAGTGTCACAGAGGGATGCATACATTTACTATTCAATTATTCATGTTACTAATGATTCAAGAATGCTTATAGTTAATTCATGTCAAGTTTTCTTACATGTCAAGTATATTTACCTTTCTTATATTAAAAAGTGTCAATATTGATTACTAATGTGAGTTGGGGACGTGATGTCCCCAGGAGTTGGAGCAGTTAAGGAGTCAAGAGGAGCAAGTGAGGATTAGAAGATCTTCAAGAGCTAACTGGTGGGGTTTCATCCATACTAGGTAATCCAATTACTTAGACATGTTTTAGTTTTCCATGTTTATTAATGTTTAGACATGTTATAGAGCTCAATTATTATTTCCTATTCGAAGAACAATGTATGAATCTCAATGGTGATTATGTATTTATTTTCTATGATTTCATAAGTGTGACACCCCCTTCAAGACGAAAGCTTCCACTCAGTTGTATTATATATCATAAAGGAGGGGTGTTACAAGATAGATCTAGGTAATAAAGTTGCCTCTCTCTAGAGATGGAACACAAATAATAACAAACATAACCATATGACCATTAGCTTAAGCATTCTAACATTCTCAAGCATTCATGCAACTCCATAACACTTATATAGGGCTACTACTACTCTTTTGAGGAACTAAAAATCAAACATCACAAGATGGTATCTAATCATACAAGTGAAGCATTAAGACCAAGAATATGGAGATAATCATTTCTAAGTGCATATATTCAATGAATGTAAGTATTTACATGTTGGAAGTGCCTCAGTAGCTACTCCCAACCCAAGCAATTTTTTTAGCCCCTCATGTTCATGATCAACATTACAGATTTACAAGCGTAGTAAGACATGAGAGAGAACAATCAAATGGATGAAATAGAGATGAATAGATCAAGATAAGGAGGGAGATACACCAACTGGCCAGACCAAGGCTGATGCATGTCTCCTTTGGATCTAGATCTGTTGTAGGTGATGAGGAGTGGCTAGTCCTTCTTTTAAAGAATAGGCTGATGGAGGTGGCGATGGTGTGGATCTTCTCTCTCCTCTGGACATTCATCTTTGGATATCTATACCAATGAAATGATTGGTGAAGGGAGGCTCTAGAATGTGGTAGTACTTCATCATCTCTCTCACGTCACAACCCCATTCATGGATGAAGTTGGCCTCTATTTATAGGTGTTGATAACCGACTTAAAACCTAAATGGCCGTTGATGTGGCGATCCTTCATCGGTTATGAACGTTGTGAGCTTCAACGGTCTCAAAAGTGTGATGATCATATAGGATGCTCAACTCTCAAGGTCACCGAGAATGGCCAATGAGAATGACCATTAAAGGGGTGATCTTTGTCAGTTATTAATATGACATTTCCTTCAGTCGTAGGGACATTGAGTTCATTGAAAGCAGAGATGGTGTAGAATCCATTGGTCTATAATCATGAGGAAGTATAGGGGATCACCCAAAATTGCACGGTCAGTGATTGCTTGATTTGGTGCACTTTTCATCGGTTGCTAAGGTGTTAGAACCTTGGTGACCTATTGACTTTAGGCTTGATGACCACTAAGATGTGCATTTTATGCAAATCAGAAAAACTGGATGATTATAGGTAGCTATATCAAAACTCTGCAAACAATTAGAACTGTTTAGATAAAACATAGTAGAGATAATAATATGAAGATAAAATGTGCACTTTAATATCCACAAAATTATACATTATCAACTCCCTGAAAATTATATTCTTTTTCATCCTCGGGCTAACAAGTAGAATTAAGGAATCAAACAACCTCAAAGGAATTTATTGAGTTTTGGTTTTTGTGAGTGTGAAGAATGTCATTACGTCAGCCTTAAGTCAAGACATATGTTTCATGGCTAAATGTTATCACTCCTAGGACTCTCTCTAATTAGGAGTTGTTATATTTGTATTGTCTACTACGACCTTCTTTGGATGAAGAATATCTTTGTCATGATACACTCATGATCCTTTCCAAGGAATTACTTGTACAAGGTTCTGGCTAAGATAGCTTTCACAACTGACTTTTATGTTTTTGGAGATTAGAGGGTATGGGTCGTTGAAAAGGGATCATTTATGCTCTTGTGATACTCATGAGAAACTAGTGCTAGTTATGAGCTTTGCAAAACTGATGCTTTCCCCCTCATTGGTGAACTAGGTTCGAACCCATAAAACACCATTGTAAGGAGGGAGAAAGGGGGAAAATGATGACAGAGTTTTATTGGTGCAAGGAGCGACAACAAGTGATGGGAGGCACCATGATTTAGAGATAAAGATGATTAAGGTTTAGGGTTTACCATCTATTAGTCTGAAGAAAGGGATGGAAGGAGAAGAGGGTTCGGTGACGGATGGTCGGCGTTGTGGTTACCTTGAATGATGTTAGAGGAATCTATATGTTCATCGACAGTTAGGGGTTCATCGCCTATAGGTGGAGCAAATGAACTTCAGTTGTCTCTTGAATCCTTTAGGTCTTCACCACTTCTAATCATTAGGGGGAGAGAAATGATGCTAACCTAAAAAGTTTTTATACTCATGGGTTTAGAAATCATTTAGAATTATTCTCAGTGATTGCCATGGTTGGGGTGATCATCGGTTGCCAAGATTCTGGGTCTTGTGGTCGCCAAGAATTTCAAAATTATCAGCAATCACTAAAGATTCTGTGATGGTGGTCGTAACATCACTGGTCACCAAAGATCAGTATCAATGGTCGTTTAGATTATAATATCATCATCCACCAACATTTAGTAGTCTTAGTGGCCTATGATCTTTTGCTTGAATTATTATCCTTAAATCAAATATACTTACTAATATCAACTTTATTTTATTCACAATAGAAATTAAGAGAGCTAGGAACACTTAAAGATTAATAGAACATATAAAGAAAAGTTTAATTTTATTCAATATACACTAAATATTATGAAAAAAGAAAAAGTTGCCAAAATCCATGATGGAAATTGAAATGAAATTAGTAAACTCTAATTAATGGAAATCTGAATAAACTAAAGATAAGGAGACAAAGTTAAGAAATATTTGGGTTTCCTCCCATGAAGCACATATTTATAGTTTTTAGCTTGACTTCCTTACTTGACTCTTCATATTTGTTCTAGTAGTGCATGCTGGGATACTTCCAATTGGAGATTTGACCTCCTCATGAATGCTTCACCCTCATAGTACCTATTTACACAATGTCCATTTACCTTGAAGGTTCCTATCTTTTCACTACTAATCTCCATCATCCCTAATGGGTATATCTTGGATACTATAAAGGGTCAGACCATCTTGATCTGAGCTTACCAGGAAACAATCTGATGCTAGAATTAAATAGCAGGACTGTAAGGACCCTGACCTTCGTTTAGGGCTTACCCTGTTTGCTTTGCTTAACCCTGGTGCTTTGGTGCTTGCTAATCACCCTTAGTGGTGATTAGGGTTTGGTTGTGCTTTGTAGAGAGTTGGAGGGGATGTTTGCAAATAACCCAAGTTTAGGGTTTTGTAGGCAAGTTTGCCACCTTGTGAGGTGTTCCTCCCTCTCTTTGCTTCCTCTTATATAGAGAGGTAGGCTTGGGCTCGTTGCTTGGGTTCTTTTGGGCCTTGTTGATCTTGTTGGGCCTTAAGGTGCCTTGCTTTGCTTAGGGTTGAGCCTTGTATCGGCCAAGTGTGGATGAGTATCGGCCAAGAAGTGTGTAGCTCATGGCAATGGAGTGTGTCACCCAAGGAGCAACATGTTGTGTCGCCCATGATGCTTGACCTAGCCTTGACCTTGTTTAGTAGACACTTGGAGCACATCTTGGACATGTGGATGAAGCTTGCTAGAGTGGTGGCTTGTGCTCTAGGACAAGTGTCCCTAGGCAAGTGACAACTTTCTTGGACCAACCTTGTTTTCTCCTCCCTTTCCTTCTATATAGGTGTGTCCTTCCCTTATCTAGGAGTCCTTTTGGTCCTTTGGTTCTTCTCCACCTTGAGTGCACGACACTCCCTCCTTCCTTGCTTGTGTCGGACGATACCCCCCCCCCTTGAAGGAGCAGCTTGGTGGCTGATACACCTTTGAGGAGCAAGTGGTGGTCGACATCCCTTGAAGCTTGGAGCTCTTCTTCTTCTTTGGAGCTTGGAGCTTAAGGCGGGTTGCATAACTTCTAACCCTAGATACTTTATCTCTTGTTTTGATCTTGTTTATACGCATGTTAGTAGCTTAGTTTTTTGCTTTAGTATCCTTGTAGCTGATCACCCATGTGGTCTAGTGTTTCTTGTGATCTAGGGTTTAGGGAGCAATACTCCTTTCTCCCCATTGGTCTAGAGGAGTGAGTTTGAGTTTCTAGTGTCATGAGCAACACCCCTCTTTCCCTTAACCGATTGAGGTGAGCTTGTGTCCTAGTTTCTTAAGCAACACTCTCCTCTCACCATGGGCTAGAAGGGTGAGCTCGTTGGTGATGGTTGATGGGAAAGACCCCTCTTTCTTAGTCGATTGAGGTGAGCCATCTTCCTAGGGTTTCGGGTGCCTTTGTGTTTGAGGAAGAAGATGACCTTGTTGGATGATATCTCTTGACTTAGCATGTTAGGTGATAGGCTGAGGAGTTGGGCGACACCCTTGGCTCTTGTGACGGGCGTCACGCCCATTCCTTTGCTTTATGTCGGCCGTTAGGCCTTGGCTAAGTTGTTGCACGTTTTCTGGATGAGTTCCCTCTCTCTCTCTTGGACGTTGAGCTTGGTGGGCTGACCTAGCCGAGATGTTAGCACCTGTAACGACGTTGCTGGGTTGTGTTTCGGGCATCACATGCCCTTGTATGTTGGCCGATAACGCTTGGGCAAGATGGGCGTTGCCCGATAACATAGGTGATCAACACCCCCCCTTGACGTGTGACACTCCCCTCTTGTAACGCGGCGTCGCGCGCTGGTTGCCTTGGTGGCAACGCAGTGTTGCTTCTTGCTCTCCAATCTGCCGTTATGCGTTGTGTTTGGGTGAGGGCAGGTGGCCATTACACCCCCCTTTAGTGAGGGTTGTGGTGATCTATAGTGAGAGCCTTGTTATCCTTGTTGACGGCTCCTTGTATCATGGAAACAACTAGTTGTATGTAGATATACCTTTGCTTAAAACGTTGGTGTCTCCTTGCTCACTTAATGATAATGATTATCTATTAATGCTAAGAATGGAAATGGTAGCGGTAATGATAACACTTGCTCTGTATATCCAACATGACTATATGCATGAAGTAATCATCGTGATTATTTGTATAATACTGAGATGAGGATAAGCATAGATATGGTTGCTTAATGATGTGCTTTATGCACTTGATCACCAAATAATGTAAGATTGATAAGCATAGCATCTTGAATGTAATCTCATGATAGTAAGCATAGTCCTTATGTTGAAACTATGATTATTGTATACACTAACCATGCAGGTGATGCTTAGCCATAAAAAGGCTATGAGAGATATGTGATGAGTAACATCACTTTGATAAATACTCTTGTTGAAGAGGTTACATGTATGATGTGTTTGTTCCATGATGATAATGTAAGCTTTGAGAGGCAGTGGCAATACATGATGAGGGATTGAGATCCCATGGTATGTGATGATCCTTGTGATAGATCTGGATGGTTGGCAAGAGGCCAAGTGATAACATGTGGCGTTGGATCCTTGAGATGGATCAGGTTGATGTGACTACAATAAAAGCATAATGTTGAGTTTTATGTTGTTTATTATGTTATAGTTTGCATGTTATACAACTTGGTTGAACCTTGCAATCCATCTAAAAGACACGAAATAATCATAGTGAAATATATCATGTAGTTTGCCCTGGCCATAAATCCATCATCGTCAGGATTTGGTCATGGTGAAACGGGTTCTCCTACGGGTTAACCCGGAGCGCATATTGTTGAATATGTGAGGTTGCTCCTAGCCTAAACTGAGGAGGTAAGAGTGCAACTTCGGTTGTAGACTCCAGGGTGCGGATTCAGGCCCGTAGCCCATATATGTGAAGAGCATGGTGAACAGGCCCATGGCTCAGGATATGTGATATAAGGAGCATGAATGCGTTCATGGCTCAGAGCACGGTGAATAGGGCAGTGGCTCAGTTTTACTAGCGCCGAGACCTGTACAGAAGGCGGGCTAGGCAGAGGGTAGCATGTGGAGCTGACCCTGTGGCTAAGACCACTTCAACATGAGATTGTGGTCCTGCTTATGTTGTACACATGTACTGACCATGAGGCGGAGAAGGTCGTGGAGTCCGGCTCTTCCATTGACCTTGTATGGCACCGGCTTGGGCTTCACAGCCGAAGGTTGGATTTGAGTGGTACGGCTCACTTCCTCAGGGCATAATAATACGTAATTCAGCCGAATAGTATTACTACTTAAGACAAACACGAAACATTGGTTGAGGCCTTGTTTGTGTAGTTAATTCCATCATATCTTGCAGTTGCTTATATGTTTCGCATATGTGGTAAGTCTTATATATCTTGTCTTGATATCAATGTCCATAAAGAAATACTTGAGTATATGCCTTTCATATATATGGTAAGCTTGCTAGCTTAAACAGCCTTACTTTATTAACTGCTCTTGTTATACTTCTCATTAGTTATCTACTTTATTTCTATACCTGAGGTTTTGTAGTTTTGGCGGGGAGTTATGCCTCCCGCTAGGACAATATTCAATTGTCTCACTCCGCTGAGTTACACCCTTTTTAGGTGGTCGAGCTAGACGTGGTGGTGGTCACGGAGTTGCGGCCGAGCAGCAAGAAGAGTAGTAGAAGGTAAGCTTTGGAGATGTTGTTGTTTCGGATGTTTTGTGATAGAGTCTAGAGTCATCCCTGTACCCTCAGGTCCTTGGCGGTGTTTTATCGTTGTTTCACAATATAAGATCGATGATGTTTTGTATGTCTTGCTGTTGGCCGGACGTGGGCCTCTATGTATGTATGAACAGGTGATGAACCCATGATATGACAGGACAGCTGTTACTCTAAGTTGTGAACATGTATCCAGGCTTGAATGAATGTATATAACATGTTTTCTTGCAGGATGTGGACTGGAATGTAATAGTTTCTCAGTTTATCAGCTCTCCGCAATCGGTTTTAATTAACCCGTGTTTTCGATAATATGTGGTTATGGTGATTTCCGCACGTTTTCGCGTAACACCTTACTGTCTGTGTGATGGGATGTGTTGCCACAAGTTTGGTATCAGAGCCTTAGGTTCGCTGAATCTACAGGGATTTAGGACTAGGTCGTCTGTTCTTGTGTGTTGTCCAGATTTTCTTACAACCGTCTTCTACCCTCAGCGGAAGAAAAGTCAAGATGTCTGGAAACCATGAAAAACACTCAGCTGAGTATAGTGATTCTGCTTCAGCTGAAGGGCAAGCACATGGAGATCAGGTGCCTGAGGTCCCCCAACCTAACCCAGCCATTCTTGAACATCCTGCCTATCAACAACTTATGGGGCAGATGATGGCTATGATGAATCTCATGGTTGAGTGATTGTCAGTGCCTCCTCTGCGAGCACAGGCTCCCCATGGAGAAGCATCGGGTATTGGGAAGACCTTCAAGCGGCTTCGCCGAGTCGTAGCTTCAGATTATGTTGGAACGGCTGATCTTGCGGATGCAGATTTGTGGCTGACAAGTCTTGAGAAGGCTTTCCGGATCCTCAACATCCCCGAAGTAGACAAAGTAAAGCACGTTTTCTACCTTCTGAAAGGTAGTGCTGGTCACTGGTGGACCATCAAGGAAGAGAAGCGGTCTGGTGAGGTGATCTGTTGGGAAGTGTTCCGGTGCGAGTTCGTCAGTAGATACTTTCCAAAGATGTATCTGGATGAGAAGATCAGTCAGTTTGAGAGTTTGCGACAAGGAATGATGAACATCACTGAGTATGAAGCCAAGTTTATGGATCTGTTAAGGTTTTGTCCCCACATGGCGGCAACAGATGAGGAGCAGATCAGACGTTTCGAGAAGGGTCTGAGTTCTGAGCTGACAACACCTGTGTCTGTGTTGGAGAACTGAGAACGGTTTTCTACATTCGTGGAATCTGTTCGAAGGATTGAGAGGTCAGTAAGGGAGAAAAGGGAGTCCATGTCTCATAAAAGACCTGCTCAGTTTCAGGGATAGAGGTTTGGTGGCTTTAAGAAGCCCAGGTTTTCATCACCATCAGTGATGAGAGGTTCTGGTGTACCGTCCCAGTGGTCTCTGAGTAAGGGGAGAGGTTATGTTTCTTCGCCATCTAAGGTGAATAGTACAAATTTCGTGGCAGTGACAGGGCTAGCTAGGCCACGGTTTGAGGACAGGACATGTCATCTTTGTGGATAAGTCGGGCATTTCAGGTTCAATTGCCTGAATAGAGATGTTGAAGTGACGCAGCAGCCGAGGCAGAATCATCGGGGATCGGAACGACAGCAGCCTAGTGGTAGCAGAGGACGAGGACGCGGTCAAGCATCTCAAGTAGGTTCGTCTGCTTAAGGAAGTAAAGGTCGTGGACAGCAAGCAACGGCTCGATTCTACACTATGAATCAGCCAGAGGTGATAGTCAACCCACGAGTAGTGACAGGTCAGATGGAGTTATTTCATTCTGATATGTCTTCTTCTTGCTTTATATCTGTTCTGGTTGACCCAGGTGCTACACACTCTTTTATCGCCTATAGTATGGTTGAGAACTGTCGTTTACTTGTTAGTTGTAAGAAGGATAGCTTGTTGTTAGAAACCCCTCTTGATGGTTCCTCATTGCTTCAAGAAGAGTGTCCATCTTGTGTCTTGTCTTTCTCGAGACACCGCATCCCAGTGGATCTTATACCACTTGATATGCATGGTTTCGATGTTATCCTTGGGATGGATACCTTAGAGAAGTATAAGGTTGTTTTGGACTGTGGTTCCAAGTAGGCATTGTTAGATGATGCTGGAGAGAAGTGGATCTTCTAGGGAGATAGGAAGATTCTTCCGACATGTCTGATATCAGCTATGGTGGCAGAGAAGTTGCTATGATAGGGATGTGAGGCGTTCTTATCTCATGTGGTAGATATCGTTGCAGCTACCAAGGCGAAAAGTCTTAGCCTTGAAGAGGTGCCAGTTGTCTGAGAGTTTACCGATGTGTTTCCTGAGGAGTTTCCTGGTGTTCCTCCACCCTGAGAGATTGATTTTGAGATCAATATGGTCCTCGGAACGTAACCAGTTGCACAAACACCGTATAGGATGGCTCCGGTGGAGATGGCAGAGCTTAAGAAGTAGTTGCAAGAGTTGTTGGACAAAGGTTTCATCCAACTGAGCACATCGTCTTGGGGTGCTCCAGTGTTGTTTGTCAAGAAGAAGGATGGTTCGATGCGGTTGTGCATATACTATCGACAGTTGAACAAGGTCACGATCAAGAACAAGTACCCGTTGCCAAGGATAGATGATCTGTTTGATCAGTTGCGTGGTGCTATAGTGTTTTTGAAGATCGATCTACGGTCTGGATATCATCAGCTGAGGACCAAGGAGGATGACATACCAAAGTCAGCTTTTCGGACGAGGTATGGTCATTTCGAGTTCATGGTTATGCCGTTTGGGTTAACCAATGCACATGCTGCTTTCATGGATCTAATGAACAGAGTGTTCCGTCCATTCTTAGATCAGTTTGTCGTAGTCTTCATAGATGACATTTTGATCTATAGTCGGGATAGGCTAGAGCATGAGCAACATCTGCGACGAGCATTGACTCTTCTTTGCCAACATCAGTTGTATGCCAAGTTCAGTAAGTGTGAGTTCTGGTTGGAAGAAGTGACTTTCTTGGGTCATGTAATATTTGCAGAAGGAGTCAAAGTAGATCCGAAGAAGGTGGAATCTGTTGCGGATTGGGAACAACCGAAGACGCCGACAAAAGTCTGTAGTTTCCTTGGTTTATCAGGATACTACCGGAGGTTTATCAAGGACTTCAGTGCGATCGCGTTGCCGATGACGAAGTTGACCAGAAAGGATGTACCTTTTGTTTGGGATGAACGATGTCAGCAAGCGTTCCAGGGCTTGAAGGAGATGTTGACCTGTGCTCCAGTGTTAATCTTTCCAGAGCCTGGAAAGGGTTATGTGGTTTTCGGTGATGCTTCCAAGAAAGGTTTAGGTTGTGTGTTGATGCAGGAAGATCATGTGGTTTCTTTTGCTTCGCGACAACTCAAGAAACATGAGGAGAACTATCTGACTCATGACTTGGAGTTGGTAGCAGTGGTTCATGCATTAAAGATTTGGAGACATTATCTGTATGGGGAAGTATGTCAAATCTTTACAGATCATAAGAATCTGAAGTACATCTTTTCGCAGCATGAGTTGAACATGCGACAACGTCGATGGATGGAGTTGATCAATGATTACGATTGCACTATTGAGTATCATCCTGGTAAGGCGAATGTTGTAGCTGATGCGCTTAGCAGAAAGTCTTCTTCTCTTTATTCAAAGAAAGCACAGTTGAGTTCCCTGGTATGCCATAGGCAGGATATGTTTGTCTCGTTGCGGCAGATGAATGTGCAGATGGAGGTTTCCTCGTTAGCTGGAATTCTAGCACAGATGCAAGTCAATCCTACATTAAGACAGTAGATCAAGCATGCACAGCAGACAGATAATGCAGTACAGTTGATCAGATTAGAGTTTGGCAGTGAAAAGCGTGATGGGTTTCGTGAGTCCGAGGATGGGCTAGTCTGCTATCGTGATAGGATGGTGGTTCCTGATGTTGATGAACTGAGGAAATTGGTGCTTGAGGAAGCACACTCGTCGATGTATGCTATGCATCCAGGTGTCACCAAGATGTACCTTAGTCTGAAGGACTTATACTGGTGGCTAGGCTTGAAGAAAGATGTAGCTGAGTACGTGGCTAGATGTGCGGTTTTCCAACAAGTGAAGGATGCACATCAGAAGCCGGCAGGTACGTTGCCACCTTTGCCGATACCGCGGTGGAAATGGGATCATATAACCATGGATTTCGTAGTTGGTCTACCCCAGACAACTAGGAATCATGATTCCATTTGGGTGATAGTGGACAGATTGACGAAGTCTACCCATTTCCTACCAGTGAAGACGACGTATACAGCCGAGAAACTCGCTCGAGTATTTGTGGATGAGATAGTGCGTTTGCATGGTGTGCCAGCGAAGATCATTTCTGACAGAGGTCCTCAGTTCATGAGTCGTTTCTGGGAATAGTTGCACAGAGCGTTGGGAACGCAGTTGAGATTCAGTATCGCTTTCCACCCGCAGACAGATGGACAGTCTGAAAGGACTATTCAGACTTTGGAAGATCTCCTTCGAGCTTGTGTTTTGCAGTTTCTAGGCAACTGGGATGTACATCTTAGCTTGATAGAGTTTGCCTACAACAACAGTTATCAGCGGAGCATTGACATGGCTCCTTATGAGGCTCTGTATGGGAGGAAGTGTAGATCTCCTTTGTGTTGGTACGAGTCTGGTGAACATCAGTTGTTGGGTCCTGAGCTAGTGCAACAAACAACAGAAAAGATCAAGGTGATACAACAACAGTTGAAAGTGGCACAAGATAGGCAGAAGTCTTATGCAGACAATCGTCGATGACCTTTGGAGTTCCATGTAGGAGACAAGGTATATCTTAAAGTCTCACCGTGGAAAGGTGTATTGAGGTTTGGCCGAAAGGGTAAGTTGGCACCTAGGTATATGGGGTCTTACCCAGTCATGGCGCATTTTTGAAAGGTAGCTTATGAGATATAGTTACCTCCAGAGTTGCACAGGTTACATCCAGTGTTCCATGTCAGTATGCTGAAGAGAAGCCATCCATATTTAGGAACAGTGATACAACCGGTTGAGGTTGAGCTGGATGAAGATGTGACCTATGAGGAGGGTCATGTGGCGATCCTTGACAGAAGGGTCAAGAAGCTGAAGAGGAAGGACCTGGTTCTTGTGAAGGTTCTTTGGCATCATCGTGGCATCGAGGAAGCCACGTGGGAGCTTGAGGAAGAGATGAGGAGGAAGTACCCCTCACTTTTCTCTTTGGATTTCGGGGACGAAATCCCTTAAAGAGGGTTAGCTTGTAAGGACCCTGACCTTCGTTTAGGGCTTACCCTGTTTGCTTTGATTAACCCTGGTGCTTTGGTGCTTGCTAATCGTCCTTAGTGGTGATTAGGGTTTGGTTGTGCTTTGTTGAGAGTTGGAGGGGCTGCTTGCAAATAACCCAAGTTTAGGGTTTTATAGGCAAGTTTGCCACCTTGTGAGGTGTTCCTCCCTCGCTTTTCTTCCTCTTATATAGAGAGGTTGGCTTGGGCTCATTGCTTGAGTTCTTTTGGGCCTTGTTGAGCTTGTTGGGCCTTAAGGTGCCTTGCTTTGCTTAGAGTTGAGCCTTGTATCGGCCAAGTGTGGATGAGTATCGGCCAAGAAGTGTGTCATCCATGGCAATGGAGTGTTTCCCCCAAGGAGCAACATGTTGTGTCGCCCATGATGCTTGACCTAGCCTTGACCTTGTTTAGTGGACACTTGGAGCACATCTTGGACATGTGGATGAAGCTTTCTAGAGTGGTGTCTTGTGGTCTAGCAAAAGTGTCCCTAGGCAAGTGACACCTTGGTTGGACCAACCTTGTTTTCTCCTCCCTTTCCTTCTATATAGGCATGTCCTTCCCTTAGCTTGGAGTCCTTTTGGTCCTTTCGTTCTTCTCCACCTTGAGTGCACGACACTCCCTCCTTCCTTGCTTGTGTCGGCTGATACCCCCCTTGAAGGAGCAGCTTGGTGGCCGACACACCTTTGAGGAGCAAGTGGTGGTCGACATACCTTGAAGCTTGGAGCTCTTCTTCTTCTTTGGAGCTTGGAGCTTATGGCGGGTTGCATAACTTCTAACCCTAGCTACCTTATCTCTTGCTTTGATCTTGTTTATATGCATGTTAGTAGCTTAGTTTCTTTCTTTAGTATCCTTGTGGCCGATCACCCATGTGGTCTAGTGTTTCTTGTGATCTAGGGTTTAGGGAGCAATACTCCTTTCTCCCCATTGGTCTAGAGGAGTGAGTTTGAGTTTCTAGTGTCATGAGAAACACCCCTCTTTCCCTTAACCGATTGAGGTGAGTTTGTGTCCTAGTTGCTTAAGCAACACTCTCCTCTCACCATGGGCTAGAAGGGTGAGCTCGTTGGTGATGGTTGATGGGCAAGACCCCTCTTTCTTAGTCGATTGAGGTGAGCCATCTTCCTAGGGTTTCGGGTGCCTTTGTGTTTGAGGAAGAAGATGACCTTGTTGGATGATATCTCTTGACTTAGCATGTTGGGTGATAGGTTGAGGAGTCGGGCGACACCCTTGGCTCTTGTGACGGGCGTCACGCCCATTCCTTTGCTTTATGTTGGCCGTTAGGCCTTGGCTAAGTTGTTGCACATTTTGTGGATGAGTTCCCTCTCTCTCTCTTGGTCGTTGAGCTTGGTGGGCTGACCTGGCCGAGATGTTAGCACTTGTAACGACGTTACTGGGTTGTGTGTCGGGCGTCACATGCCCTTATGTGTCGGTCGATAACGCTTGGGTGAGATGGGCATTTCCCGATAACACAGGTGATCGACACCCCCCCCCCTTGACGCGTGACACTCCCCTCTTGTAACACGGCGTCGTGCGCTGGTTGCCTTGGTGGCAACGCAGCGTTGTTGCTTGCTCTCCTATCTGCCATTATGCGTTGTGTTTGGGTGAGGGCAGGTGGCAGTTACACCCCCCTTTAGTGAGGGTTGTGGTGATCTATAGTGAGATCCTTGTTATCCTTGTTGACGGCTCCTTGTATCATGGAAATAACTAGTTGTATGGAGATATACCTTTTCTTAAAACGTTGGTGACTCCTTGCTCACTTAATGATAATGATTATCTATTAATGCTAAGAATGGTAGTGGTAATGATAATGCTTGCTCTGTATATCCAACATGATTATATGCATGAAGTAATCATCATGATTATTTGTATAATACTGAGATGAGGATAAGCATAGATATGGTTGCTTAATGATGTGCTTTATGCACTTGATCACCAAATAATGTAAGATTGATAAGCATAGCATCTTGAATGTCATCTCATGATAGTAAGCATAGTCCTTATGTTGAAACTATGATTATTGTATACACTAACCATGCAAGTGATGCTTAGCCATAAAAAGGCTATGAGAGATATGTGATGAGTAACATCACTTTGATAAATATTCTTGTTGAAGAGGTTACATGTATGATGTGTTTGTTCAATGATGATAATGTAAACTTTGAGAGGCAGTGGCAATACATGATGAGGGATTGAGATCCCATGGTATGTGATGATCCTTGTGATAGATCTGGATGGTTGGCAAGAGGCCAAGTGATAACATGTGACGTTGGATCCTTGAGATGGATCAGGTTGATGTGACTATAATAAAAGCATAATGTTGAGTTTTATATTGTTTATTCTGTTATAGTTTGCATGTTATACAACTTGGTTGAACCTTGAAATCCATCTAAAAGACACTAAATAATCACAGTGAAATATATCATGTAGTTTTCCCTGACCATAAATTCATCATCGTCAGGATTTGGTGATGGTGAAATGGGTTCTCCTACGGGTTAACCCGGAGGGCATATTGTTGAATATGCGAGGTTTCTCCTAGCCTAAACTGAGGAGGTAAGAGTGCAACTTCGGTTGTAGACTCCAAGGTGCGGATTCAGGCCCGTAGCCCATATATGTGAAGAGCATGGTGAACAGGCCCATGGCTCAGGATATGTGATATAAGGAGCATGAATGCGTTCATGGCTCAGAGCACGGTGAACAGGCCCGTGGCTCAGTTTTACTAGCGCCGAGACTTGTACCGAGGCAGGCTAGGCAGAGGGTAGCCTGTGGAGCTGACCTTGTGGGTAAGACCACTTCAGCATGAGACTGCGGTCCTGCTTATGTTATACTCATGTATTGACCATGAGGCGGAGAAGGTCGTGGAGTCCGGCTCTTCGATTGACCTTGTATGGCATCGGCTTGGGCTTCACAGCTGAAGGTTGGATTTGAGCGGTACGGCTCACTTCCTTAGGGCATAATAATACGTAATTCAGCCGAATAGTATTATTGCTTAAGACAAACACAATACATTGGTTGAGGCCTTATTTGTGTAGTTAATTCCATCATATCTTGCAGTTGCTTATATGTTTCGCATATGTGGTAAGTCTTATATATCTTGTCTTGATATCATGGTCCATAAAGAAATACTTGAGTATATGCCTTTCATATATATGGTAAGCTTGCTATCTTGAACAACCTTACTTTATTAACTACTCTTGTTATACTTCTCATCAGTTATCTTCTTTATTTCTATACCTGAGGTTTTGTAGTTTTGGCGGGGAGTTATGCCTCCCGTTGGGACAATGTTCAATTGTCTCACTCCAATGGGTTACACCCTTTTTAGGTGTTCAAGCTAGACGTGGTGGTGGTCGTGGAGTTGCGGTCGAGCAGCAAGAAGAGCAGTAGAAGGCAAGCTTTGGAGATGCTGCTGTTTTGGATGTTTTGTGATAGAGTCTAGAGTCATACCTATACCCTCAGGTCCTTGGTGGTGTTTTGTCGTTGTTTCACGATATACGATCGATGATGTTTTGTATGTCCTGCTATTGGCCGGACGTGGGCCTCTATGTATGTATGAACAGGTGATGAACCCATGATATGACAGGACAGCTGTTACTCTAAGTTGTGAACATGTATCCAGGCTTGAATGAATGTATATAACCTATTTTCTTGCAGTATGTGGACTGGAATGTAATAGTTTCTCAGTTTATCAGCTCTCCGCAATCGGTTTTAATTAACCCGTGTTTTCAATAATCTGTGGTTATGGTGATTTCCGCACGTTTTCGCGTAACACCTCGTTGTCTGTGTGATAGTGGGATGTTTTGCCACAAGGACCTCATCTCCTTGTGACACATTCTTGATTTTTAGATGGAAATCGTGTCACACCTTTTACTTTTTCTTGTCATTTTGGCCTTTTCATTGGCATACAGCCGGAGCTCCTCAAATTCATGTAGTTGCAAAAACCACTTTTTGCTTGCTTGGTCAGGGTCCATGTTCAAGAACTTGATGGCTCAAAAGGCCTTACGCTCTAGCTCTGTCGAAAGGTTATAGGATTTCCCATTAATAAGTCGATAGGGAGTAGCCCCTATCTGAGTCTTATAAGCGGTGTGGTAATCCCACAACGTATCATCGAGTTTCATTGACCAATCTTTGTGTGTCCTGCTAACTATTTTCTCCAAAATTTATTTGATTTGCCTATACAAAACTTCAACTTCTATGGATGTCTGTAGAAGATATGGTGTTGCCACTTTCTTCTTAACCTCATACTTTTATCAATAGTGCTTCAAAATAACGTTCCGCAAAGTGGGTCCCCCCATTGCTAATGATGGTGCGTGGAACACCAAATCTCAGGAAGATAATTTTCTCAAAAACTCTCATCACAACCTTGGAGTCGCAAATGAGAGTTGCCAGTTCTTCCACCCTTTTGGAGGCATAGACAACAACTACAAGTATCTATTTGATGAATGCATATTTATCATGAAATTCAATAGCCATCTTGAGCTCAATTTGACTCAATACATCCGACTTCTTCTCCTAAATACCACAATATGCAAAATTTCTTAATTAGTGCAATTATCAAGATTATTAATTGAGTTTATTGTGATTTTATGTAGGACATGATAAGGTTGAACCATCAGCTGGAACCTACCTCCATTTAACCCTAATCCACCTTCAAAATTATCATCACCACCGCTTGCTTCACTCCACCTTTATCTCCATCAACCATCACCCTTCCGCTCCCTAGCCTATATTCTGGAGAAGGAAGCAAAGGGAAGAGAAAGAGTGAAGCGAAATGAGCCAAAATCAAACCCTAATAAGTGGGGCCTACCTTTATCTACCCCAGATCCACCTTCACTCAAGATCATCTCACCCTTGGTCTTGACCAATCAGTCTTGACCAAACGGACTTGACCTAACGGTTTCATCCATTCGATTTCGACTTTACAGGCTTAGCCATTCATCCATACGGTCTTAGACTGCGAGAAAATTCACACCATCAGATCATGGATCGGCGGCCCCCATCCATCCCACCACTCAATCTTAGCCATCCTTTGCCTAAATGGTGTCATACCTTTTCCCTTCCATACGGTCTCAAGACCGTATGGGCAGCCTCACCTTAAGACCGTTTGGCCAACATCCACCATTGAGACTGTTTGTGCATCTTGACCTATAGCAAGCCGTGAGACTTGACCTCCTACTTCCCTTCCTCTCCTTCTTCCTGGTAACCCTAACCTCAGACGGCACCTGCAGCACCTGCTTGCTCCACCTTCTTTCTTCTACACCTTCCTGCCTCGCCGCCCATCTGCAACAACCACAAAACACACCACCATCACTTTGATACACCAACATTTGGCACCACCCACATCCACCGTCAGCTCCGTCTAACCTTGCTACCAGCCACCATCGATGCCCTACACCGCCCTCTACCCTCCAAATAGTCCACAAGACCGCAAGGCTATGAACGGTCTTGCAGACCATTCAGGAGCAAACCGATGAACGCAGACCATTTAACGGCGCACTCTACCAAGGCAACGATCAGTTCCCAGACAGATCGGAAGCCATGGTTCGCTTAAAACCGTTAGGCCATTCGCCCACCGAGACCATTTGGATGATGAGAGTAGGACCGCATGGAAGCCAAATCTGATAGCAACAGACCATTAGAAGGCCACGGATGTAAGACCGATCGGAGGTGGGAACTCAAAACCATTTGGGCAGCCATTTGAAGACCGTTTGGACTATCGTGACCGCTTGAACATAGGGAGTCGAAGACCGATCAAAACTGTTTACACGAGACCGTATGGGCAGTTCCTCCTCAAGACCGTTTGACCGCTGGCTTAAGTCCATTTGGACTATCAAGACCGATTGGAGAGGGGAAGCGAGATCATGAAGATCCTGAAGATAGGTTGGTGCACAAACTTTGAAGAATGATAGACACCCAGACCGTTTGGATGAGAAGAGAATTGTCTTGCAAAACCATTTAGATGTCTAAGCACTTCAAACCATTTTGATGAGGACACCATACCATATGGTCATATATACAAGACCATTTGGAGGAAAGCTAACACAAGATCGTTTGGTCATCTAAACAGTCACCAAATTATTTAAGCAAATTTGTTAAAATTGCAATTGGGCCCAGATCGTGAGACTACAACTAGTGCATATAAATAGGACCAGCATGGTCCTCATTTGAGGCATTGGGTTTGGGATGTCGACATGCTTCCTGAACACAGGTCCGATCTAGATCATCACACATATTCACCTGTTGCTCCTGGTGCGATTGAGGAGACTGAGAAGAGAAGGAAGGAGGAGTGAGAAAGACTGCCCAATCTATCTTGGTGTCCCCCGTTCCTCGTCCAGATCTTCTCCAACACGACGTAGAAGACTGCATCATCTTCATCGAGCTGTGACTACCTTCTACATCATGCTCATGGCACAATCTTCCAACTCTCTTGTTCTTCTTATTTCTCGCATCATGAGCGAGTAGTTCCTTTTTGCTGGGGTGTGGGGACTTGCCCTGCTGCCCATGCTTTCATATCTTTTCATTTAACATTCCAAGGCAATGTATATAACTTTTCATTTCGTTGTTAATTGTTAATGTTTGTAGATTGGTTACCTGCTTGCTTCCATCATGTTTTTCCCTATGTTGTGAGAACTTCTATATGTAGGGTAGAATGTCGATTAATGAGGTTGACTCCAAAATTAGAAATAGAATGGGATTCCTTGAGGTCGTAAGTGTATGATCCATGAAGGGACGAGCCATCTAGCCTACGGTGATGCTTCTGTGGCCTAAACATCCCTCAATGAGGGCCACAACCTTAGTTGGATTTTGTATCTTCTTTGTTAATCATGGATGTTTTCTTATAGATTAATCACTTGTTTGCTTATCAATTAGCATGGTTGACTCCTTGACGAGAACTTCTGATAGGATTAGCACGGTCCTTTGCTTACCCGGAAGGGAAGCACCTCTCACATTCCACACAAGGACATTCATTGAAAAGGTATGACCCCCTCCCCTGTCATAGGGAAGCACTCACGCCCACTTTTCCTGCCTCTTCCTCTTCCTCTAGGCATCTTGTCGACACCGCTTTTGTTGTGGGTACTCACCCTTCTGGTGGACTGAACCACCACTTCCTCATGCTCCTGGTCTTCAAGGATCTAGAAAGGATTCAACGAGCTATCAAAGGTTTCACCAACCTCCCGTACATGTTCGACATCATCAGCAGCATCCACACCTGCTGGGCCTTCCGCAACAGGGTTCGTCACTGACTTATCAGCTTCCACGATCAACTGAGTACTAGAATCCACATTACAGGGAGCCTCACTCGACATGTCATTTGCCATAACATCCACAATGTTAATAGTGATAGACACCTCAGCAGTAACAAGAGACACTATCATCACCTGCTCCAGGTTAGACGTCGTGGCATTCATAGGAGCAGAAAGGACCTAATTAATGGTGCCTCTCTTCCTGTTGTTCCTTTTGGGGGGTCAGGATTTTGATCTACCCTTGATCACCGGAGGTTCCACAAAGGCCTCCCTCGCGCCTGGGCATCTCTGGGGTAGATGCCCGAACACCTTGCAGGTGTGGCAATGGTCTGGCAAGGCATCATAAATGATCTTGATCTCCAGTTCTTCACCATTAGGCATCTCCAACATTACCACTAGGGAAGGCACTCTATCAGACACGATCTCGATGCAGAGGTGAGGAGCGCCTGTGTATCTCCCCTCCATATAGAAGTCCACGAGCTTGGGTATGCCCAAAGCATAGTCGATTATGGTAAGGGCTCTTCTCGTCCAGTGTCGCCCCAGGTCCGAAAGCGTGATCCAAACTGGGGTGGTGGTGAGCGTTGTACGCCTGACGTCTGCCTTCGGAGTCCACTTCCTCATCAAAACCAACTTATTGTCAAAGAACCAGGGACCTCTTTCAAGCGATGTCTTCATGTCATCCGCCGAGGCAAATCGAGCAAGGATAAGACCCTCCTTCAGTTGTGACGCCTGGAGCTCGCCTTTGGGCCTCCAAGGTCTAAGCATCCAACCATGAAAATGCTAGATGTTTGGGGTCCTCCCAAGGACCTGGACC